>CM021106.1:307881616-308213738 GCA_007115665.2 Sequoiadendron giganteum | reverse complement strand
TGAAAATTTCACATCCACTCCAATGATATCTTCAGTTGTCATGGCTCTTTTGTCATACTTTGAACCTATTGCATTAATCACTGTTTGATTCTTTACTGATTTCAAAATTGACAATCCATTAGAGGAATTTAAACCTGTAATGACACTTGTAGCCTCCTTTGTAATCTCGAAGGGTATACTCAACCACATGAATTCATCATGAACTCTTATCAAGATATATCAAACCCATTCATTCTCTTCAAATATGAGGAATTTAATAATCTATGTAAATTTATTCTCTTCTAGGGTTTTGAACTCTGGTTTGACACATGAGTCTAGTCCTATAATGTGATTGTTATACAAATTCAGCAACTGTGAGTTTCCTAGCTCTTCAATTTTTGTGTGAATATATGCCCTAATATCTTCAGTATGTAAGACATCATATGAAATGGATGAAAAATCACCTAATAGGTTTATCTCAATAGAATTGAAAGGATTCCATTTGAATTTGGGATGAGTTATGTCCTTAACTTTGACTACGAATGGAGTAGCCATTTTTACCAATTCACAAATTCACAGGTTTTTCTGATAAATACCTTTTCATTGGATCATAGTTTGATTACAAAGAGCTCCTTCACACCTGAATTTTTCCTCAATTCGCCAAATTTAGCTTAGAGCTCTTCAAACTTCTTTTCTTCAAAATGCAAAGTGACAAATGAAGGATAAAAATGACCTTTTATCATTTGTACACTTGACCCTTTTTGTTGCAATAAATTATTTTACCCTAATTCATTCGATTACCATGTTTCCATGCGCTATGAAAAATAATTCTTTTGTGGACCTCCAATACTACATAATATTCTCTCCAATAGGTTCAACAACATCTATAGAGCATCTATGTGCTTATTGTACTTATCCACATTCTGGTGTCAGTTACCGCAGGGGTTTAAGAGATTTTTTTGACAAGTGCCCCTAGGCCAAAGGCCTAAAACCAATTCCTAGAGGAATTACCAGAAGCACATTTTGGTGCTGGTGCATTTTCTTCATTAGAGGGACTTTTCATCACCCATGTATTCTACATTTGATTCTTGATCACATCTATAGTAAATTTTCCTTTTCCCTTAACATCCTTTTAAATTTTTCTCCTTTGATTTACTAGACCTTTTCTATTCCAACACAATTTAGCAATGTGACCAAATTTGTTGTAGTTATAGCACACAACATTTTTTTGTCCAAACCAGTTGTTCCACTAATATTCTCTTGATCTACACTAGTTAGAAGTATGGCCAAATCTATTGCATGTATAAAATTTGACATCTCTATGAAGGTTTTTCATCACATTTTTTTATTCATTTGATTTGTGACAAAAATTATTGAAATTAAAGAATTGACCTAAGAATGATGGACCACTTGGATTCATCTAGCCTCTACACTAAGAAACCCTATGACCAAATTTATTGTAGGTAAAGCAGTAGCCATTGAATCTTTGAGCATTAGGTTGTCTTACCGGATTCCTTCCAACTCTATTTTTCTGATTGCTTTGCCTAAATCTCCTTTGTCCAGATCTTGAACTTTATCTATCTTCATAACCAAGTCCTCGCTTGTCACTATTTTACTTCTGACTATTAATCAGTTCATCAAGCTTGGTTGAGCTAGCTTTGAACTTATCTTTGTACTCATTTTCAGTAGCAAGTTCATCTCTGAGATCATCAATCTATTTTTCAAGTACTTCCTCATTCTTTTTAGATTGTTCCAATTCATTGTACAAACAACTGCATAATTCAGATTTTTCTTTCAAGGATTATTCAAGCTTCTCTTCATTCTTCTTTTTGTCTTCAATCTCCTTGGGCATCCTTATCATGATAGATTCCATATCATACTTTAGGACTGTATTATCTCTGATAAGCCTTTCACATTCTTTTGTCTTTTCCTTCAGAGCTTGACTCTGTTGCTCATCTTCAATGCTTTTACTATCATTATGCTTAATCTGATCATAGAGTTCCTTTCTCTTCTCCTTGGACTTATTGAATTTATCTTTCAATGACTCAATGAATTTAATAGCATCGATGAGGTTTCCTTGCAATTTTTGAACTTGATTTTGACTGATCAAGATCATCAAGGGCCACCATAAGCAGTTGTTGAAGACTACTTGAGTCCCATGCATGGAATCTCTTTCCAAGATCTCCCCAAGTTGTTAAACTTCTTCTTATAAGAAATTAGCTCTAATACCAATTTTTTGAATCAAGCAACACTAAGAACAGGGGGTGAATCATTGTTCTACAATTTGAAATTTATTGATCTGATCCTTCAAGAATTTTAAACATTCATTGAAAAGAAATATACATGAACATAAAACAAACAACCATGACACCATAACATAGTATTTTTACGTGGAAACCCTATTAGGGGAAAAACCATGGTGGGTGGCCAATCCACAATATGATCTGAGTATAATCAAATGAAGTTCACAATATGGGCAATGCACTTGCATTCAAGAACACTACCTAGATCTCACTTCTCAAAGAAGACTCACTATCTTACAAATAAAATCAGATTAAATCCATCTAAGTGATTGAACTGAGAGAATAACATCTAACAATTCTTGATTATAATTCTGGTTAGGCTCAAAAATTGATCTTCTATCCTTCAGACTGATTTTGCACTTTTGTTCTACACTACTCAAACTCACATCGCAAAATACTTTATACACAAGTGAAACTATGCATTATCACTCTTTTTCTCTGCTCGAATTCACAACTTGCATCCACACACTTCATACACATCCAAAAATGATATGATCGATGTTTTATATATATCCATGAATAAATTTTAATCGCCCATATGTCGGCTTCAACAATATATGAAATAATTTTCAAATTGTTGGCTCAATCCATAGATAATCCTTAATGCGCACTAACCAAAGTTATCTATAGCATAGAAATGATCAACATCAGTATGTGAAAACACAAAAATACTTAAAAATTTATTTCCCAGACATCCATGGCATGTTATATCCATGAAGTTGGCTTCTGTATTGATAAGTAGAGAATTAACCAACCGGATCTTCTAACTTACACACATATCAATACAAGGCACTAAGATTCAATATCAATAGAGATCATATTCCAAACAATATTCCATGAGATACACAACACAAAATAATAATAGAAAATCTTCATGTGAATCGATGAACAAAAAATGGTCAGATGCTTTGTTCTTCCTTGACTATCTTCAATGTGGCTAGCAGTGTCATGAAATGATGATGCATGGAACCAATCAATGACTAGAGTTTCCATCAATGACACCACAAAATTGTATTCCCAATGTCTCTTGCCAACAAATATATGTGAATAGTATAGTAACTTTCTCTACATCAACCCAACTAGGGTATAGGATCCTTAGTTTCTTATGTCCTTAGTTTCATTTCTACTTTATCATTAAGATGAGATGATTTTTTATGGTTTCATTTCACAGTTGAGAAACCTTGCACTAAAGCTAGAGGCTTGTATTTCTTGTACAAATTCCACCATAGAGATCAAAAACACAATATTGCTTCTAATTTAATCTATGGCTTCACCACATAAGATGATGTTCCTACAAGACTCATATGCCTTTAAAATTCTAGAAAAGAGAAAAAACCTTGAGGGTCTAATACTAAAATTGTCAAACATGATATCATTAATATGTAAATTTTTCCATACCTTTTCCCTTTTTGGAATAAATTCTTGAATTTTTTTTCTAATAAAGATTTCGAAGGTATATTTCCTACCAATTTACTTTACAATACATTTAGAAGACATGGCCATACCTTGAATTTCCCCAATTCCTTTAACTGTAACCCCCATCTTCCATTCGAACACATTACCATTGTAATTTAATAACATGTTTATTCTCATTTCCTTTTGCATCTGACAATAATTTTTTTTTATCATATTTTTTACATTATTGATTTGATAACTCATAAAGACCAATATTCACACATAATAAATGGAGTAGGATTATATAAATTTTAGATAGACTTGTACTCTTCTAGTAAGGGAAAGATAATTGTTATTTGAGTTTTTATTTTTTTATCAATTTTTGTGAATATTGATTTCAAAATTCCGTTTAATGATTAATAAAAAAGAGGATACCTAAAATATTCTAATTTAGCAGTAAGGATTTGGCATCTAAAATTTTTTACGCAAAGGCTTGATAGAAAAATTTCACATTGTCACTTGGTTATCCATATTTTCTTCTATCAATTTAGGGAAGAAAACAATGCCATATAAAAATTGTATGTTCATCAAGGAATAGTTGTTTTTGATATGATAAGAAACATTTACACCTTGATGTACCCTTTGCATATTGATCCTCAAGAGCCAAAAAAAATCAAGTCCCAAAAAAGACAAAACCACTAACCAAAAAAACCCACAGATAGAACAAACCAACAGCTAACAGGAACACTAACATGCATTTTCCCAATTCTAAGATAGGAGGCTAACAACATCCTCCCTGACTCATTCAGAACCATCATCCTCAGCCTTATCCATCTCATTCTTAAGCACAATAGAGAGGGTGCTAGTCACGTAGTGGACCAACTTGACAGTGAGCTTGGTCAAGCCACTAAACTTCTTCTCTGACTTCGCCATCTACTCTAGCAGCACACTATGATCAACCTCTTTGTCCACAGTCTTCACCATGTCGCCACACTCCACATCTTGAGGGTGAGAGAACTTGGAAGTCAAGTTCACATTAAGCATTTTGTTGAGGGTCGAAAAGATGCTAGGCCCTTCAAAAAACTCCTCCTCCTCTTCCAAATTCCTATTACCTTTGTTGTCATACCTCTCCTCATCAAAATAAATTTTTCTAATCTACACTTTCTATTTATTATTTTCCAACCTGCTAGATCATCTAATGTTTGTATTTTCAACCCTAATCTCCACCGTAGCAGCAACCATGGTATCCCCCTTGGAATCTTTTCCCACCACATTTTTCCCTCTTCTATCATTGGTCGGCGGCTCCACCAAACCCTTCTCCTCCTCCTCCACTTTATTATTTACAATATATTTTTTGTGAGTCTTGGAAGGGGTAGACTTAATCTCATGAAAACCAGCCACAACATTATACTGGGAAATTCCTGCATTCCCCTTCAAATTTTTAGTAGACGGTTTAGGCTTAGGCTTATCATCATTCACAATAGGGATTTTTCTTTTGGGACCCTTAGACATAGGGGTTTGGAGGAAATTGAATCGCCTCAATGTGAAAAATAGAAATGGGCTTAGGTGGGTAGAGTGAAAGGTGAAAATGATAAAGCCTCAATATGAGGCCTTGGTGGAGAGGTGGGGGAGGATAATCCTCAAGGTTTTGGGAAGCAATTTCAATGCAGTTCTCAATAGAGCTTTACAAATCCATAAGTAAGAAAAATGGGAAGCTTAACAATTTTTTATATGAAGGTGATTCAGGAGAGGAAAATGATAGAAATAGAAATGTTTATATCTACCTTGTAAGGTGAAATAATTCATGAGAGCAAGACAAACCTAGTCCCAAGGCCATCGGAGGGCTTCTCTTTTAAAGTCAAATTATGAACAAATAGGTTTTTAATTACCCACAAAGAAATTGTTAAGGCTTTCATTGTACTGAGCCTTTTTGTGCTTAGGGTACTTCTTTTTGGTGCATGACATCCCCTTCACCTAAGAAACCACCTCTTTGTTCACCTCGAAGGAGATACCACCCATGGTAACCCTTCTTTCTTTCCAGGAAACCACAAATTATGCAAAAAACTTTGGATCATGACCCACCAAGCTTTCCATCAAAGGTGTTAAACCACCTTCAACACAAATATACCAAACCAGCTGGTCCTTGTGATATTATCCACAATTTTTTTTAATTTTTAATCACCGTATCGCAACCCATCTCACTGCTCTACACACTAAAAAACAAGGAACTTTGTGAGAGAAAAAGGATAGAATTTCTGATAAAGTGAGAAGTCACGTAATCACTAATATATTTAAGCCAAATTAGAATGCCTTAGGAAATCAAGACCATGTACCAGACACATGCTTGAAGAGTAAAATCCCAAAATCAAATCATCACAATCTCATAAATGAAAATCTCCAAACACTTGCGGTCAAGTATGCATAAAATGATGGAACTAATCAGTTTGCCAACCACATTTCCTTTGCACAAGTATCGATGAAAGTTGGTCGTAGGGCCAAATTTAGAATCCTCTAAAGTCCTGTCCACTCTCAATAGAAGCAATTTATCGGAAATGATAAGACAAATCAAGAGCTTCACATCATAATTATTCGTCACATCAAATTTGAAATAAAAAATCTGCAAGGATATGCGAAATTTGAGATAAGACCTCAACAAAAGAATGTGTAAGGCCTGACCAAACATAGCTATAACTTCAATGTACTCCCCATTACTCCTCATAAATAGCTCTTTGATATCAAATTTCACCCTACTATTCAAATTTTTCCACTTTTTTGACACCTCATCAATCGAACCCATCCACAACACCCAATAGATAAGAATGTGGACCCCCCAAAAGGCCATAGAAATTACATAATTAAGTATCATCATGAAAAATACATGTGCCTTGCTCCTTGAGGATTAAACCTTGTATACCTAGTGGTAGGTTCCCCATGTTCCTTCAACATTTAAAATTTCTCCAATGGGTGCCTAAATTAGCCAAATCATCAGCAACTTAATTACCCTCCCAAAAAATGTGGGTAGAAACCTTCATATTCATCTTAGACATCAATTTTTTTAAATATAACAATAAATCCTTTTTACTCCATCCCAACAATCTGCCGATATTAACAAAATAAACCAAAGACTTAGAATCCCTTTTAATATGAAGATTCTCAATCCCCATTGTGATAGCTAACGGAACACCCTTTAGAACACCCTATCTTCTGTAATCATGGAGGATAAAATCCCTATTTGCCCCAAGTAACCAGCCATGAACTCACCCTTCTAGTCTCTGATTATGCCTCACATACTTGCCCTGCCTAGGTTGCCCTTGGTAGCACCATCAAAATTGAGTTTATGCTAGCCACGATCTGGGAATTTCCAAATAGTGTCTCATATAGCCTAGGACCTAGAATTTCCAAAAGAATTAGCCTCAAGATTAAAATGCAAGGCTTTAGCCATTTTAATTTCCCACTTAGCATGGGACTTTTCTAGGGTTTTCCCCTTAAAAATTAAGACTTTTTCCTAAATTAGCGTAGAATCTATACCAAAAACCTCCTTAGGGCTCATCTCAATATTCCCAAATATCTTGTTATTCCTCTTTCCACAAGCACAAATAGATAATGAGGCGAAATTGGTTCCAAATATCTCATGGTAAGGGATGATGGAAGGGCCCAAACCAACCTGAAATAAAGGATTTTATGTCCTTACACACAATCCACTGAATTCCCAAATGCTCTAGGGCCAATTCCCACACACTAATAGCAAAAATGTTGTGAAAAAGTAAGTGATCCATATATTCTTCATTGCACTTGCATAACAAGCACATGTTAGGGATATAGAATCCCCTTTTCCTTAGATTATCCTGAGTAAGGATTCTATTATGGCAAGTTTTCCACCAATTTTTTTTTTTTTCGAGATCATGTGTTTTTTCCAAACCTATTTCCAAGGTCCTTATTCAAACCCCTAGTCTGACAGTAGATTGTAAGATGAATTAATAAAAATATTACCATACCAATCATTATTCCAATATAAAATAACCTCTATGTTGATTAATAGTAATTTGGTAAGGGAGAGCAAGTCCTACAGAGAATTAGCCAGAGAAAACAACTCAGGAGATAAAGGGCAGCAAAGGATCAAATTTTTCCACCTCCTGGCACTTGGCTAGCCAAGTAGGTAATCACTAAGTCAAAGAAGAGTTGTGCTAGCCTTATAAGGTTCCTAAAGTTAGACAGAACAATGGGGGTGTCTAACAACCAAGGGTATTCCTAGAATCCTATATTGTTACAATTCCCAATCTTCCATATCATCCCAGTCTTGAGAAACCCTTGCAAGCTACAAATTTTCTTCCAAGACAAAGAACCCGAAGAATGATCATCAGAGAGGAAATTAATAAAAGGTCAATTTTTAAGATACTTAGAATTCATAATATTGCACCAATCCTTATTATTCTTAGTTGGTCCCAACCCACCTTAGCCATCAAGGCCTTATTGGTACAAAGGATATTCATGATCCCAAGCCCACCAAAAAGTTTAGGTTTACATACTTTGTCCTATCTAACTAGACAAAAAATTTTGTTTTCCCCGGTCCCCAACCATAGGAAATTAGTTTTTTATTTTTTTCAAACTTCGCAACAATATATCTAGGGATCTTGAAAATAGAGAGGAAGTAAAAAGGGATCCCTTGGAGAGTAGAAGACAAAAGCTAAAAATTTCTAGCATGACTGAGAATGGAGCCTTTATATCATGCCAACTTCCTTTGGATCCTTTCAAGAACCAAGTTCTAGAAGTGATGTAGACAAAGTGGAGGTGACTCACAAAAACCTAATATGTTCAGGCCCAAATAAGGTATTCAATCTTTCAATTGTCTTCATTTGTACTAGACATCAACTCACCCTCAAAGACTTATAGCCTTTCAATCTTAAAATATGAGCATAAAATCTTCACAACACCCATGTAGAGGTTCTTAAACCTCACACAATGTCAGTTGATTGCCCTTTAAACAACTTTTAAATCCCATTTCACCCAAACTGTCCCTAGACAATAACCATAGGCTTCTAGCCTTCAACATTCATTAGATGGACCTATCTTTTGGAGAAGACCATAACAAGGCAAACCAAACATGAATAAAGGTTCACCATAGACCCCAAACCATAATCCTAAAATGTTCGAAGTGATTTCTTCATAGCATTATGGAGAACCAATAAACCACCCTATTTTTAGGCTCCAAAATAACCCATTTTACAAAGAAGACATCTCCTTAACACCAGATAACCACTCAAACTCTATTGAAAGAGTTAAATTATGACTCAAAACTACCAAATCCTCAAACAAATATCATATTGATGATCATTTTGACACTAAACATACAAACCCTCATTTTACATACAAATCACAAGGGTTTATTGAAAATTTGATACTTAGGCTTCATCAGATCCTACCAATCATTCAAACACATTATTTTACACCTCCTCATACTTAAAATCTCATAAAATCACTAGTCGTAATAGCTAGTCGCCATATTCTCCATTCTAGCCTTCATTTCTTACCAATTTAGAAAGAAATTACTTTAGGGCATCAAGCCCACACACCCAGCAAGAGTCCCCTCTACCATAAATTATCACCATAGAATTGAAAACAACTAAAAAATCCACATCCCACTAAGATACATATCAAACAATAGGTGTATGGGTTTAAAACAACATTTGAACTATCAAAACCCTATGACAGGGTAAATAGACCTGTAGACACAAAAATGAGACAAACTAGCACTCAAATGTGAGTTAGGCCTTCCAAACACTTGGAGAATAATTTTTACACATGCGCCTACAAATATCAAAATATTTTACATGCAATTTCCCTCTGTACGGACTATCCATAGTAATAAAATGCAAGAAAAACAGTAAAATTTGAAGATTATAGTGCTGAAAACAATGAATGTTGATTTCTTTATTTCAGAGAGCCCTTACATTTATGCATCCTAGATATTTAAAATTTTTTTAACTTTCTTTAACTTCCTACACTCGCCAAACTACCTTTCAAATCATTTTGACCATAGGTATTCCCCTTTACAAGTGTTTTTTTCTCTTAATTACAATATTACAATATTTGAAGCAACTTTCACATGATTTTCCACTCTTTTAATATCACACCTCTCCTAAATATTTAGACACAACATAATGGTCTTTATGACCTTATTTTTAACAAAACTAGAAAACCAAACTTTGGACTCAAACCCTTGAAGACTAGACTTGCCACCTCAATACATTTTCAAAAATTCAAATTTTTCACTAGGGGTTGAGGTGCCCCTACACCATACACCCCTGATAAAATAAATTAATTCCCCATGAATTGGTCTTTATATCATTATTCCAAAGTTCTAAGCATCCTCCTTTGATCTTCAAACACTTGCCATAGGTTCAGGTACAGAGAACGCATACTTTGTCTTGCATTTTTTATGGTGGTTGTTAGAGGATATGACTTCACTTCCACGGTTAGACCTGCCAATGGCCTTTTACCTGCTTCCATAATTTTTACTTTACCTATACCTATAGACAAACAAATTTTATAATGCTTCATAACTGTTTTAAACTTGATCTCATCTCCACAAGGGTGATTATCTTTAATTCTCTCTCCACACTGTTCGTGCACCTTTGCCATCAGTCCCTTGCCTCTGTCAGTGCTTTGTACTCATGTACCTTCAAATTTCACTTGTCTTTCAAAATTTTCTTTAGTTATAAGATATTATATGGTCCCCACAACAATACTTTCATTCAAACTCATTGTCAAATCACCTTTCAACCCTAGGATTACCTTCACACTTGATGTCCCTACATTCACAACCTTAGGAAAGATCACAACATCAATTTCTTTTTTCCTTTACAACATTTGTAGGTTATTTTATGTCACACATTATCACCTTATATTTACCTTTCACATCTTCTACAAGAGGATTTAAAACAAAAATAACACCCATCCTTGACTATGGTGTAGGTTTTCTCCCTACCATCATACAAAGCTCTCCTATCATACTACCAAGGTCTGCCTAAGAGTAGATGGAAACAATCCATTGGAATAATATCACAAACCACATTGTCTTTGTAGCCAAAAATCTGAAAATAAACTACTTCTTTCTCAATCACCAACATATATTGACTATCACTTAACCATGATACTTTTTAAGTCAACTCATGAGGTATTCTTTTCAAGTTTAACTTGTTCACCATTTCACATGACACCATGTTTTGAGTTTAATGGAATCAAAGACAACCCTACATACCTTGTTCTACAAGTAGTCTTGAAGAGGCTCTTTCTTTGAAAAGGTCCCACCTCTTTGAAGGCCTTCAAAATTTAATTTTGCAGCATCAAAGCTTCTCCAAATTCATTGTCTATAGGATGGCTTGATGAAATAATTATTTCCTATTCTTCCTCTTGCACAATTTCAACTCTCTTGTCACCCTTACTTCCACTTGATGAAGCGCCAAACTTCTCAGGACACTTGTAGGTTGGATGACCAAAAATCATTTCAAGTATACCATCTACCAAAAAACACATTGGAACTCCTACCTCCTCCAAATCTACCTCTTGTGCCTCTCCATCCACCTCTGAAATCAGATTGCTCTTGTCCCTTCATGGAAGCTTCTTGATTTTCATTGTTTGTCCTTGAATTAGGCATAGATCCTCCACCTCTTGATGCATTACCCATGCCTCTAATTTCTTTGTCTTGTCTTCTCTTTATTTTCTTCTCCACCCTGATTGCTATTTGATAACGTTCCTCTAAATTCCTAGGGTTAGCCAAATCCAATTCAATTTGTATGTTAAACTTCAAACCACCCGTATATCTAGCAAATTTTTCATCCTCATTCAATTGATGACCAAACCTCAAGCTTAGTTTATAAAACTCTTCAGTATAAGACTTAATGTCCATTTCCTTTTTCCTTAAGACTTGCAATCTCTTAAACATTTGAACTTGATGATCCTTGGGTAAGAATTTACCTTTGAATTTTGATACTATCTTGTCCCATGAGGTAATTTTGGACTTTCCTTGCTTCCTTATCTCTGATTGAAAATAATCCCACCATAACAAAGCATGGCCTTGCAAATTTTCCTTTGCAATCTTTACCCTCTTCTCCTCAGCAACCTCATCACACTCAAAATGGTTATCTAATGGAGCAATCCAATCAAGTAACTCTTCATCATTTAGAATTTCACCATACTTTTGAACATCAATCTTTACCTTATTGTTGTCATTCTTAACTACCTTCAACAACTTTGCAATCCTTTCATCCTCTGGGTCAAGTTCTTCTTCCATGTCTTCAAACTCTTCTTCTTCCTCTTCATCTGACTCACTTTATTCCACATCCCTTCTTTTATTTGTCTCCAAGGCTATAATTCTTTCCTCCAACTCTCTGATCTCTCTAGAATTTCTCTCTTTCATCTCCTTCATCTCTTTATCCATATCTTTGTTCTTTGGAGGCATCTTTGAATACTAAACTCTTCACTTCTTCTTTTCTCTTCACAACCTATAAAATGCAAACATAACCTACTCCCTGATTCTCTAGTAACACTTTGATGTAGACGAGGTGGAGGTGACTCACAACAACCTAATATTTTTCAGACCCAAACAAGGAATTCACTCATTCAATTATCTTCATTTATATTAGACATCAACTAACCCTCAAAGGCTTCTATCCTTTCAATCTTGAAAAATGAGAATAAAATATTCACAAGACCCATGCAGGGGTTCTTAAACCTCACATAATGTTAGGTGTCTTTCCTTTAAACAACTTTCAAATCATATTTCACCCAAATTGTCCCTAGACAACAACCATAAGCTTCAATCCTTCAACATTCATGCAATGGACCTATCTTTTGGAGAAGACTATACCAAGGCCAACCAAACATGAATAAAGGTTCACCATAAACCCCAAACCACAATCCAAAAATGTTCCAAGTGATTTCATCATAGAATTATGGACAACCAATAAACCACCCTATTTTTAGGCTCCAAAATAGCCCATTTTACAAAGGAGACATATCGTAAACACCATATAACCACTCAAACTATCTTGAATGAGTTAACTTATGACTCAAAACCACCGAATACTCAAAAAAATCTCAGATTCATGATCATTTTGACACTAAACTTACAAACCCTCATTTTACATACAAATCACAAGGGTTTATTGAAAATCTGATACCTAGGCTTCCTTATATCCTACCAATCATTCAAACACATTGTTTTATAACCCCCTCATGCTCAAAATCTCATAAAACCACTAGCCCTAGCAACCCCTAGCTATATTCTCCATTTTAGCCTTCATTTCTTACCAACTTGCAAAGAAATTACTCTAGGGCATCAAGCCCACACACCCACCAAGAGTCCCCTCTACCCTAAATTATCACCATAGCATTGAAAACCACTAAAAAATCCCCATTCCACTGAGATACAAAGGAAACAGTAGGTGGATGGGTTTAAAACAACATTTGAACTGTCAAAACCCTCTGATAGGGTAAACAAACCTACATACACAAAAATGAGACAAACTGGAGCTCAAATGTGAGTTAGGCCTTTCAACCACTTGGAGAATTATGTTGACACATGCCCCTAAAAATATAAAAATATTTTACATGCAATGTCCTTTTGTACGAACTTTCCACGGTGATAAAATGCAAGAAAATAGTAAAATCTAAAGATTATAATGTTGAAAATAATGAATGTTGTTTTCTTTCTTTCAGAGAACCCTTACATTGATGAATCCTAGATATTTAAAGGTTTTTAAACTGTCTTTAACTTCCTACACTCATCGAACTACCTTTCAAACCATTGTGACCATAGGTCTTCCACTTTACAAGTGTTTTTTGCTCTTAATTACAATATTAGAATATTTGAAGCAGCTTTTACATGATCTGAGACTCTTTTAATATCCCACCTCTCCTAGATATTTAGACACAACATAATGGTCTTTATGACCTTATTTCAAACAAAAATAGAAAACTAATATTTGGACTTAAACCGTTGAAGACTAGACTTTCCAGCTCAATACATTTTCAAATATTCAATTTTTTCACTAGGAGTTGAGGTGCTCCTACTCCAAGAAGGTAGGAGAGACTTCCTTGATAGTAAGGGGTAATCCAAGATACCCCAATGGGAGAGATCCACCCATAAAATCCAAAAAATAAATTAGTCATGCTTGGAGAGAAGGAGTGTTGTTGAAGATGTAAATAATGCTTTTATTATAATTAATACATTGTTTGGAACAAGCATGATAGTTATAGAGACAAATTTTCCATTTCTTGGCTTCAATCACAAAGGATTTTCCAAAGAGAAACATATCATCCACATTATCTTGTATAATAGTCGGATCCAAAGAGTATGTAGACTTAACACCCCTAATAGACCCCTCTGACAATAGTTTAGTTCTGTTTCTACTCAAGACATCAACAACCATGATATATAAGTAGGGTGGGAGGGGATCCCCCTTTTTGATACCCCTCCCATCATTAAGGAAACCAAAAGTCTCCCCATTACTTAGAACATATTACTTGACCATAGTAATGCATTCCATCAAAAGGTTGACCACCCCTTGGTTGAAACCAGACTTAGCCAGGACTTTGGGGATAAAGTTTCATATCACTTTGTCATATGCTTTTGAAATATCTAATTTGAGAGCCATGCTGGCATTCTTTCTTTTTTCCATTTAATGAATTAATACATGATTAGTTATAGTAGCATCCAATATAAGATGACCATGAACAAAATCATTTTGGGTAGGGCTAATAATTTTGTCTAGGAGGGGTTTAAGACTATTCAAAAAAAATTTAGAAAAGATTTTATAAATGGTATTTCATATGTTGATGGACCTAAATTCAGACATCAAATGGGGGTTAGTGACCTTGGGAATAAGGGCTATAAAGGTGTGGTTTAGTATTTTGAGGAGCTTACTAGATGTGAAGAAATCTCTAATAGCCAAGGCAAGGCCCATACCAACAATATCCCAGAAAAATTGGAAGAGTTCGGTCAAGGGGAAACCATCTAGACCAGGTGCCTTATAGGCACCCATGCTCAAAGTAGCCAAATTAACTTCCTCAAGTGTGACAACACAGAGGATGCTTAGGTTATCATCCTGGGAAATGGTGGTTGGAAGAGGACCTAGTAGTAGATTGTCCATAGCTAAATTGGGAGCCTTCATAGGAGCTAAATAAGCCCTCTAGAAATAGTCTACCACCAAAAGACTGATCTGGGAAGGCGTATTGACCACATCCCCTACTCAATTTGGAGCTTAGTTATCTAATTTATTTTCTTGTGTTTTGGAGCATAAATATGAAAAAAAGAGGTATTTTTGTCCCCTTCTTGCAGCCATTGAACTCTAAATTTATGTTTCTATAAAATTTCATCTTTCCTTAAAATTTGTTCCCACTCCCTATAACTCTCTCTTTCCTAATTCTAGGTTGGTGGCCAACATCCCATTCTTCCAGATTTTTTTGGATGGTCTTCAACTTGCCCTCTAGGGTTATTTTTTCCTGAAATACATTCCCAAAAACTCTTTTATTCTAATCTTTCACCATATTTTTTATATTTTTATGTTTATAAAAGACCCTGAACATGGAGATCCACGTACAAGAATGTTCCACCAATCAAAAATTTTATTCCTCAAATTAGGATTGGAGTTCCACATTAAGTCAAAATTAAAAGGGAAATGTCTAATAGCATATCACTCATTCATGACCAGCAATAGAGGGTTATGATTAGAAGCAATCATGGGTAGGGCAAGAAGATTAACACTAAGCAGGGTCATCCAGTTTGACTTGAATAAAACCAACCCCAAGATGATGATTGCTCCAAGTAAAGGATTGATCCAACAATTCAATGTCAACTAGGCTAGTAACACTCAAAAAATTCAATTGATTAGTCATGTTGTCACAATAGTCCACCAGACCACCACTTTCTCTGATAGTATAAGGGAGAGTTGAAATCCCTAACTAGCAACCAATGAGACCCCCTGTTATTGTTTATCCAATTATAGAGATACTCCCAAAGGGAATTCTTGGCATTCCTCTGGTTAGGGGCATAAACATTAATAAGTGACCATGAGCCACCTAGGTAAGAAAAAAAGACTCCCACACTATTTCGCTAGTGAAAAATTTCAGACCCATTGAGCATGTTAGGGTTCCATAACACAAAAATCCCAACAGATGCACCCTTAGCATCACTACAAGAGTAAAGGGAACCTGACCAAATATAATTAGCAATATTATCAAAATTGGCTTCCTTCATTTTAGTTTCTTGTACGAGTAAAACATCAATCTTATGCTCTAAAACATAGTTTTTCAGTGCAAGCTATTTATGAGAGATATTCAACCTTCTCACATTCCAGGACAAGACCTTCATTTATGACCCTTCTTTGAGGACACATATAATGTCCTCTATATACCAATGGCCATCTCTTTCATTGTCTCCCTCTACCTAGTCTGTCATTGGTTGAGTTGTTAAGAAGTAAAAGTTTCTTAATTTTTTATCCTAGTCTATTAGACCTAAGATTATAAAACAATTCTTCAACATAAATTAGAAATAATGTAAGAACTAAAAGGAAGATTTTTGTTATGGACCTATTGTTGTTTGGTGTTTCTGCACGGGACCAACTCAAACATAATAAAATTTATCCTATCTCACTTGAAAGGTTAATCTTTATGAATAAAGAGATAACCCCAAGGTCTCTGGGCTGTTAGGTCATGACAATGTAGTAGAAAAAGCTCAGTGATAAAATGTGAATATGTTGGTAATCAAAAGGGGTATTACGTACAAATGTTGAAGCTCTTAACTCATCATATTTTAAGATATAGTGATGCTCAAATTTCTAGTTCTAACCACTTTTTAAAAGAAACAGAAAAATATGAGGGTTTCAGAAGTTCTAATTGTTAAGACTACTTTTAAGATTAATCATGAAAATAATAAAATGCTTGGAATGGATCAATCCCCCTTAAACTAATTTTTGGTTGACTCAAGCTATACCTACAATCTTGCAGAAAATAATGTAATCTTCTAAGGTGTTAAAGATTCTTAGGCTGAGGAAATTTATTCAATGGAACTAAATGAATATCTATAGATGAACTAAGCACATGAATATGAAATACAAGTTGACCTTGCACAACATTCCCACAATCAAGAAGCTACCCAAGATATGAACCAGGGATTGCTACAGTTCACTTCTAAAAATTAAATCACAAACATTACAAACTAAATCTAAGCTACATCCAAACATTTCCACGTGATTTGAAAGATGGAACAAGAAACATGCAAGATTATTCAATGAAAAGGAGGGACCAGTCATAGCACAATCTCTTCACTTTGATTTAAATCATCATATTAACAAAATTATTTGTTTGTTACAACACTTTGCTTGAATTATAAAACTAACTTATAATCCTCTAACATGCTACTCTATTGCTAACTCTAACTATTACAAGTCTTCTGACTTAGTCTTCCAATCTCTACCAATTCCAACCTTTACAAATAAGGAAAATTGCCATACTTATAGAAATATGCCCGCATGAAATAGAGCTAGGGTTACAAGAGAGTCAGCCACCAATGAGATCGGCCCCAACAGTCGGCAATAACCTGCTGCTCAACAATGAATGTAGCAAGGACCCTGTCAGATCAACTTGGGATCACATGAGGTCAGTGTATGGATCCTTTATCCATGCCCAACATTAATGCCCTAGTCGCATGAACAACAACGTGTGCGAAAAACCACCTTGAACACAAGCGATCAATTAGATTCGAGTCAGGCAAACAAATAGATTAGATCAAAAAAAACCAAGTTGAGCCCCTCTAGATCATGTCTTCTCTCCATTAATAGGCACCAACCAAATCAACCTTGTGTGTGGGAATGGGTCTCGTAATAGAAGCCACAAAGTGTACTTGATTGCATTCACAAATCATGCCAAACCTTCAAAGTACATCCCACAAATCCCATGTTGATCCAACCTACAATCAAACAAGCCAGAATTAATGCTCAACACATCATAAAAATACAAGTAGATCAAAACCAGTTCCTAAGGTAAGAGAATCACGAATAAACCCAAGCAGAGGCAGAAGAAAAAATAGGCGGAGGCGGAGCCACGAGCATAATAGGAACAAAAAACTAACCCCGATGAAAGTGAAGGTGGAAATGGAAATGAGAAAGGAAACCAAAGGGAAACCAGGCAGAATGGGAACAAAAACCCACCCCAGCGGAAGTGGAGGCAGAACAGGAATGGGAAAAGGAAACCAAAGGGAAACTAGGCGGAACAGGAACCAAAACCCACCCCGGCTAAAGCGGAGGTGGAACGTGAATGGGAAAGGAACCATGAACTTTTCCAAAGCTCAAAGCCAAATTCCATCCCAGTCTTGGCCTTGACAAAAAGAAAAAAGAGAAAAACAAAGAAAACCCAAGGGTGGAGAACCAACCTGAAGGCCAAAGACAAACAAAACAACGAAAAAATGAGAACGTGGAGGTGGAGCTGGAACGAGAAAGAAAATAGAACCGAGAACTTAGCAAAAGTTCAAAGTTCAATTCCATCCTAGTTTTGCATCTGACAAGCAAAGGGAAAAGTGAAGTGAGGAAAAAAATAAGGGAGCAAAGCGACCCCTAGGAAAAAAAAATGGGCAAAGAAATAGAAAAAACAAGAAAGCAGGAAGCGGAGTTGGAATGGGAATGGGAACCGAACCGCGAAATTGGAAAAAGTTCGGATTTTGATTCCATCTCGGTCTTGCTTCTTAAAAAATAAAGGGAAAGCGACCCGACGAAAACCTAAGGGAGGAAAGCAACACTTAGGACAAAACAAACAAAATGAAGAAGAAAGCGAAGAAGAGGGGAATGAAGCCGGAATGGGAATGAAAATAGAACCCGAAACTTAGCCAAATTTCCAAGTTTCATTTCATTCCAGTTCCACCTCTGGTAGACCAAAAGGAGCAAGGAAACAAGGAAAACCTAAGGGGGTAAACCAACCCTTAGGACCCAAACAAAAAAAACAAGGGAGAAAATAGATTGCAAAAGAAGACCACCCCAAAGGGGGCATTCGCAAGACCTCAAAACCACCAGGAACCAACCACAAAGGCACCCCAAATCAAGGCAAGCACCAAGGACCAAAACCCTAAGATTTTCAAAGATAAGCACAAAGAGCGGGAAAGCCAAAGAAACAAGACAAAAGACTAAGAAAAAAGAGGGTCCCCACTTTTAGAGCAGCCCCAGATAATCAACCATTTATACAAATGCAACAAGCCTAGAGGAAAGTAGGTCGACACCAAAAAAGCAAAGCAACAGGGGAGACCAACCCAAACAAAAACCAAAGGGGTAGACAAGAAGAGAAAAACAAAAATAAACCCCAAAAAATGAAAACCAACCAAAACAAAAACAAAATAGTAGAAAAGAAAAAATCCATCTAAACTAACCAAAGCAAACTAATTTGAAAGCAATCTATCCTAAAGAAAACAAAAATAGACTAAAACAAAAGATCAGCAAGGCAAGCTGCATTTATTCAAATGCAACTATGTACAAAAAGACTCAAAAAGTCTCATGATTAGACAAGGAAGACTGAGACCCATTAATGCTCAAACAAGCAGTAACATAATGGTAACAATCCTCAAAAGTGAAAATCCATCCTTATGTTTAGAAAAATAAGGCTTAATGATACAACTTTCAAATTCTACCCCAACATCCTGAAGGATTAGTAATTGAGGAGGCTCATTAAACCCATGATTAATCCATAAAAACGTCTTTCCTAAACCTCCATAATTAAATTTATAAGCTTTAGAATTCATATCAAGGAAAGAGACAACCTGATTTTGAACTCTAGTGGACTGAGCATTGTATTCATCCTTTCCCAATTGTGAAGATTTGATGCCCATGAAGTCAGAAGGTCTCCACTGATGGTGAAGTATTCCTCTTTGTGATTCTTCATTCATGTTTTCCTACATATCAGTATGAATCACACTAGATATCCCATCGTTAATCACAGTTCTAGTGCTTAATTCATCAACAGAAAGTGAAGAGACAAAATTAGATGAATGAAAGAACTCGCTGAATTTTTTTGTTGGCACTAGTTTAGGCCTATAACTACAACCCTTAGGAACACATCTCCTTTAATTTTCCTGATGGGACATTCTTTGATAATCAATTGAGGCTCCCCAATTGAAAGCTCAACCTCCTCTAGGGCTACCTCGGTGTTTACTGCTATGCCTTTCTCAGATCCAATGCCAGTTGACTCTTCTACTGGGCATTCCTCATTAGTTTGTTGAAATTATTCTATTGGACACTCACCCTTAATGGTTTGATGCACATCCTTTGTATGATCCAACAATCATACTCACTCCTCCACTTCTAGTGGACCATTTCCATTCTCCTCATCACATTCAAAACATTGAATCATAGATTTCTCATTGTATGTAGAATTGGTTTTAGCACTTTTGCCTCATTTTCCTTCTAGTCCATTCTCCTCAATCCTTGGAAATGGTTTATGATCCACCATGAAGACCGATATTTCATAAGGATTATTCCGTACTACCTCCTGCTCAATCAAGTTGTTGTGGGTATGTTGGATCTTTTGTTGGAAAATAGATGCAACAATATGAAATTCTTGACAATCCAACTAAGAGTGTTGATTGGTGTTATGAATCCTGCACAATCCGGATAGAGCTTCTTTTGATAGATACACACCAGTTGGGGGATTTTCTTGATTTTTTGGATGCTCCAAAGATGTTAGGACTTCATCCTTGTTAGGCCTTATATTCCAAGTCCTATTTTGAGGTGGCAGTTGCCTCCTATCAAATGTTAGCCATGAATATTGATCTTCAAAATATTGTCCCCTATAGAGATTGTGCCCCTGATCTTGATCATGATTGAACTAACTTCCCCTTTGGATGACCCGAGGTTTGTTTTTTTGGTTCCTTAGGCAGGTGACTTCGGTGGCCATCTTCTTTACCAATTTTGTGAGTTCATCCAACCTCTCCTTGTGTGCATTATTTGATGGAGGAACACCACCAACTAAATTTTGCATATAACAGAATGGAACCCATGGTTCAAGGATTGGTTAAATATTTTAGAGCTCTACAAGTAATTGGTTTCATTATCTTTTTGGTGAGAGAATGTAGGATGATTAATATTTGGATAGTAATTTGACATGAGTGGGGTTTGATTCAAGGGTTGACTTGGGTGTGAAACCAAAGATAGCTGAGGAGTTGAACCCAACATAATTGTTTGACCAGCTAATGGTAGGCATTCAGGCAAGTGTTGTCTCAAATTTGTGCCCACTTTAACAACCACATCATAAAATTCAAGTAGGATAATAGGAGGTTTTTCTCTTCACTTCACAAAGGTAGATGTTAAACTATCCAAAGCCTCATAATAAACCTCCCTGGTAGAGGCATCATCCACAACATAAGGATGTTGAAGTCTAGTGTATGCTCGGTGGAACCTGTTGTTGAATGATCCTATTGGTTCATTGAACTCTCTTCTTACCCCAGTAAACTACTGATAAATTCCATTGGAACTGATTGGGACCTCAAATCTCTGTAAAAATGTAGTCTCCAACTGAATCCAAGCAATGATAGATCTAGCAAGAACATGGTTATACCAATAGAATGCCTCATCTCCAAGAGAATGTGAGAAAATTCTATAGGAAACATCCTCATGATTAATTCCCCTATCCTTGAGGGTAATTTAATAAATCCTAATGTTCTCTTCTACTATTCTTTTGGGATCATTTGTGTGAAACCTAGAGAAAAAATGCTCAGGGTAGTTGGGCATAACATTATAGTTTTTGAAGGTCAGAGGTGATGGGATATTTTCCAATAAATCCATTGCTCGAGGTGGAGGTGGTACTGATCAATTGGATGATGGTTCCACCCCTCCTAGTCCTTCTTGACCTAGTTGGAGGTGGAAATTCTTGAAACTCGTCTTCTTCTTTTGGTATAGATCTTGTTCTCCTTCTAAGCCTCTCAGGAGAAATGGAATTTAGAAAACTCTCCATCTTTCTTGTTCATGCCCCTTCTTTTAGCACCAATCCTCTTGTTTGGTGTTTATTCATGGAAATATCTCAGAAAAATTAAAATTTATTCTATCTCTCTTGAAAGGTTGATCTCTATGAATAAAGAGATAACCCCAAGGTTTCTCGAGTGTTAGGCCATGACAATGCAGTAGAAAAAACTTAGTGATAAATGTGAATACGTTGGTAATCACAAGGGGTCTTACGTACAAATGTTGAATTTCTAAACTCATTAGGTTTTAAGATATAGTGATGCTCAAATTTCTAGTTCTAACCATTTAATAAAAGAAATAACAAAAGATGAGGGTTTTAGAAGTTATAATTGTTAACAATGCTTCTAAGATTAATCATTCAAATAATGAAATGTTTGAAATGGACCAATCCCCCTTAAACTAATTTTTGGTCGACTTAGGCTATACCTGCAATCTTGCAAAAAAAAGTGAAATATTCTAAGGTGTTAAAGATTTTAAAGTTTTGAACATTCATTCAAAGGAACTGAATGATTATCTATAAATGAACTAAGCCCATGAATATGAGGTACAGGTTGACCTTGCACAACATTCCCATAATCAAGAAGCTTCCCAAGATATGAACCAGGGATTGCTACAACACTTAAGACATTAAATTAGAAGCATTATGAACTAAATCTAAGCTACATCCAAACATTTCCAAGCGATTTGAAAGATGGAACAAGAAACATGTAAGATTATTCAATGCAAAGGAGGCACTAGTCATAGCACAATGTCTACACTTTTTATTAAATCATCATATTGACAACATTTCTAGTTTGTTACAACACTTTTCTTGAAATGTAAAACTAAATTCTAATCCTCTAACATGCTACTCTATTGGTGACTCTAAAGATTACAAGTCTTCTAACGTAGTCTTCCAATATCTACCAATTCCAGCCTTTACAAATGAGGCAAAGTTCCATACTTATCGAAATATGCCAACGTGAAACAAACCTAGGGTTACAAGAGAGTCAGCCACCAACCAAATCAGCCCCAATAGTCAACAATAACCTGCCATTCAGTAATGAGTGCATCAAGGATCCCATCAGATCGAATTGGGATCACACGAGGTCAAGGGATGGATCCTTGAGCCACGGCCAGCATTAATGCCCCAACCACAAGAACAACAAAATGCATGAAACACCAGCTCAAACACAAGCTATCGATCAGATCCAAGTTGAGAAAAAGAATGGATTAGATCAAACAAAACAAATTCTAGCCCCTCCAGATCGAGTCTTCTTTCCATTAATGGCCACCAACCAAATTGACCTTGCGTGCAGGAGTGTGTCTCATGAAAGTAGCTGCAAAGTGTACTTGATTGCACCCATGTATCATCCCAAATATTTAAAGTACATCCCACAAATCCTAGCTCGATTCATCCTACAATAAAATGGGCCACCATTAATGCTCAACACATAATCAAAATCCAAGCAGATCCGAAATAGTTCCTAAGATCAGAGAATCATTCATAAACCCACATGAAGGAAAAAGAAAAAAATAGGTGTAAGCGGAGCCACGAGCAGAATAGGAATAGAAAACCAACCCTGATAGAAGTGGAGGTAGAATAGGAATGGGAAAGGAAACCAAAGAGAAACTAGGTAGAATGAGAACCAAAACCCACCTCGGTAGAAGCGGAGGCGGAACGGGAAAGAGAAAGGAAACCAAAGGGAAACCAGGAGGAATGAGAACAAAAACCCAACCTAGCAGAAGTGGAGGAAAAACGAGAATGGGAAAGGAACCACAAACTTTTCCAAAGTTCAAATACAAATTCCATCTTGGTCCCAGCCCCAACAAAATGAAAAAAGAGAAAAACAAATAAAACCCAAGGACAGAGAACCAAGTCAAAGGCTGAAGACAAATGAAACAATGAAAAAATGAGAACGTGAAGGCGGAGATGGAACGGGAAATAAAATGGAATTGAGAACTTAGCCAAAGTTCAAAGTTCAATTCCATCTCGGTTTTGCCTCTAATAAGTGAAGCGAGGAAAAAACTAAGGGAGGAAAGCGACCCTTAGGAAAAAAATAGGCAAAGCAACAACAAAATCAAGAAGGTGGGAAGCAGACCAAAACGAGAACAGGAATTGAAACATGAACTTGGAAAATGTTCAGAGTTTGATTCCATCCTAGTCTCGCTTCTAAAAAAATAAAGGGAAAGCGACCCAACGAAAAACTAAGGGAGGAAAGAGACCCTTAGGAAAAAACAAACAAAACAAAGAAGAAATTGAGGAAGCAAGAAATAGAGTCGGAATGGGAATGAAAAAAAAAATTGGAACTTTTCCAAAGTTCCAAGTTCAATTCCATCCCGGTTCCACCTCCGACAAAACAAAAGAAGTAAGGAAAACAAGGAAAACCTAAGGGGGGAAACCAACCCTTAGGACCCAAATGAAAACAACAAGGGAGAAAACTAAAGGAAAAAGAAGACCACCCCAAATAGGCATCTGCAAGACCTCAAAACCATCCAGGAACCAACCACTAAGGAACCCCCAAATCATGGCAAGCACCAAGGACCAAAACCTCAATATTTTCAAAGATAAGCACAAAGAGGGGGAAAGCCACATAAACAGGCCAAAAGACCAAGCAAAAAGAGGGTCCCCACTTTCAAAGGGGCATGTGTGCAAAACTGCACAACAGCTACCAAGGGATAAAGGATCAAATTTAGAATAATTGACCTCAATTTGTGTATTTCATCTTTTAATAAAAGACTTACCATTTTGCAAAATTTATTTGGCAAACAAATTGCTTCTAGTATAGCTCTAGTGTAGGAAAAATTATCTTTATTTCACACTTAATTTGGGAATAAATAATTAATGAATAAATTAACTTTATTGTGCCTTATTTAGGGTTTTGTAAAGTATATCTTTATACTTTCACACTAATATAGGTCTTTATTAATGAATTTGGCTTCTTTATGCTTTAATTGGCCCTGCTTTTCATCCACAAACCTTATTAAACATATTTTCTCGATGATAATCTTGAATATTATCAAATAACCAATCATAATTCAACTTTTTGGGTCATGTGTTTTAGATATGGTGATCTTGGACTCATACACCACCTTGGGCATATAAACCCCATCTAGGCCTTGGGACCTAATTTCTAGTTTTACATTAAATAGGACTTGTCTTGGAGTTTGTGTCCTGAATTTTAAGCCATTGGGACTCATATGCCACCTTGGGCATATGCGTCATACTCTAATAAAGAACCATTTTGAATTCAACTCTTTGTGGTATTTAATCCTCCTAGATCTGATGTCAGCTTGTAGTGTTGTAATTTTGGGAAATTTGACATAAACAAGTATAAATACAAGGTTATTTCACATAGTTTCATCCTAGAATTTTAAAATAAATCAAGATCACTTTCAAAAGAGTTCACAAGAGTGTTAAATAACATTCAAGATAATTTCAAGAGCATTCAAACGTAGATTTGAATAATATTATTGCAGCAATTCAAGATCCATTATCATGTCAAAGGCATAATGCATGAAGCATGTTGTTGCTTTAGTGTTGTGATGTAGCATTCAAGATCCAAGTTAATCATTGTTCCACAACTAATTCAAAATCAATATCTACATTCTTCATGGCCACTTCATATTAGATTACATATTTACATTCCAAGACATCATTCAAGGTATCATTGTTCATGTTCATTGTTTCATCATAAGGTTTAATTACGCAAACGAGGTTTGACCAATGAAAACCCCTAAATTTCCTAAAAATCAACAAGTTTTTCTCTCTCTAAATGTGTGATTATAGATATAAGTTTTTTGGAGGTTAAAGATCCTTTGAACACCAAATTGTGAAATTCAAGAAAGTTGTCAAAGTTGTCACAAGGTTGTCATCTTCATGGAAAGTCATCTATAGGAAAGAATTTAAGCTTTCAAACCCAAAGATCAAGTAAGAGAGAAGCTATAAAAAACCACTAGAGGATACCTAATTTTCATCCAAACCCTAATACAAGAAATAAATTTCCACCTTGGGCATGTGCGTCCCAGTACAATACTTTTACCAGTTTTAGAAGATCTAGACCAGTCATTGAGACATTCTAGTTTCTCCCAAGAAATTGTAGTCTGGGATTAAATCACCTAGCCTAGAGAATGAGTCCTAGCAAGCATCAAATAATAGAATTTTAGAGTTTAAGAGCTTTTTTTGGTTAGATATTTCTTCCAGGTACCCCTTTGTTCATTCTCAGTTTACTATCCTGATTTTTAGTTTCATTTTCTAATTCATTTAGTCAAGTTGCATGATGTTTTCATCTCTTTCTTTCCAATCCTTTTCTTGCTGGTGGACCCTCTTTTTTATCTTTAATAACACCCCTAGGACACCTCATTATAGATCTCTTTCCCTCATTTCCATCCCTAGATTGATATCTCTAGTGTTTCCTTGAATGAAAATTGAAGGAAATTGGTGGTTTTATCTCTCAAAACATATAGCACCAATTTTCTATATTTCATTTTGGTAAACCTTGCCTTTATAACACCTTATTTTCTTATTTGGATCATATCATATTCCTAAATTTATCTTACATTAACTTTACATTAGGTCTTGCATTAGTTAATTTGCATCTACGGTTTCAAAATCTAGCATTAGTGAAAGTGCATATAGGTTTCATTTTGAATCTTAGATCATTCAGTTTCACTAAAATTATACAATTTCAAATATTAAATTCAACACAAAAACTAGAAACATTAAAATTCATCTAGAATTTATTGAATTTGGTACAAAAACCCTAATTTTGGACTCATTCACCCGTTTGGGTGATTTAGTCCCTATACAAGTTGTTTTTCCTACTTTGGGAATTCTAGGTTGTGTATTTTTCAACATTTGATCTCTTCAAAAACCCTAACTAGGACTCATATGCCCCTCTTGTTGAATTAGTCCCAAATCAAACTAAAACTACCTTTTACAACATTAAAAACATCATTTTTGTGTTTTTATTTGCTTTTGTTAGCTCTCTATTTTAGTTGGTTGAGTTTTTGTTTCATTCATTTCATTTGATCTAGATTAATTTGGTTTAGTTATGACATTACTTAATTTCAAAATGGTATACATAACATTTCATTTTTAGATTGGTTTATAGTGTAATAAGTAAGTTACCTTTTCTCGAATATGAAAATTACATTTACACATTTCATTCTAGGTCATTGCATTGAATTTTAAGTCTCTTTCTAGTTTACGTTTGTAATAGAAATTTTAGTATATGTCTTTCCAAGTTTTGAAAGAAAAATTTAGTCAACAAGCATGTTATTCATTTTTTTAATACATTTCCTAGTTATGAGAGTCTCTTAATGCAAGAGAATAAAAATGTTGACGCTTGCCCTAAACCCATACCCCCTCCTATCTCTCCTATTTGTCGGAATGATGTGATAGAAGAATATTTAAGCATAAAAAATCATGATAATCATGTTTTCTCTTCTCCTAAAACTTCTCCTACATGTGACGAAGGTATTTGAGTGTTAGAAGATGCACTAATTGAGAATCATGAAAATGTTGAAAGTTCCTCTTCTATAAACTCTCGTACATTGGAATATATTGTAGCAAAAGAGAATGATATCATAGACACATTTATAAACATCACCTTACCTAATTTCCATTCACCTCTTACTTGTGATAATATTTCAGTGAAAGAGGATGTAGTTGTAAGTAATCATGAGAATCATATAGTAAGTGAAGATGATAGGTTGGTGTTAGAAGATAAAATCTTTAAGATCTATGACAGACCTCTTTATTTTTTCCACTACCTATCCTATTTTGGAAGAAATTATGGAACAAAGGAATTAAATTATGAACAATCTTGAAAATCACATTTTTTCTTCTTCTATTATCTCTCCTTGTTAATAAGTTTAGATACTTTGATTTTAGGAAATACAATTGATGAAAGTCATGAGAATATTAGGTCCCTCTCTTCCTAACCTTATTGAACAAGAAAATCCAACCATTGATAACTCCCTTACTTTTGATGAATTCATTTTAGAAGAACCAACCATTAAATGTTATGAACATCTAGTTTTCGCTTCTCCTAAAAACTCTCCTCCTAGGGAGGATATAATGGTGCAAGAAAATATCAACATTGACATTGTGCTATACTTTCCTTAGATGAAGATGATGAAGTGACATTATATTTTCCTTCATTAAGATAATTTATTATTATTCAACCTCAACTCATCCTTTACCCACCTTCACACAAACCCTAAACTCAAAACAAACTCATCCTCATCCTCAAACCACCTAAGAATAATATTTCGTAGCAACTGAGTTAAAATACCATTGCTCATACATATAACAATAGAAAAAAATTGCAACTCATAAAAACACCTTCAACACCCAATTTCCTCACCCTATCTTACTTGGTCTTCCTCATTTACCTATACATAATGAAAAGGAATATAATCTAGTTGAACAGCTAAAGAATACTTTTTCTAGGATATCATTATGGGATCTTATTCAAGCCTCCCCTCATTATCATAAGATCATTAAAATTTATTTACAACAATATCCTATCCCTTCTAATGCACAACCTAATGACATAGAAAAAATTATTCAAGGAATGAATGCAGACATTGTTTTCCATGAAGGTGAGCTACCTCCTTTGAAAGTGAAAAAAAAAATGAAGCTTTCATAATAATAGCTATATATAATAGGAAAATGATAAATCAAACCCTTGATTAAAATGGATCAACCCTTAATGTATGTATTGTAACCATTTTGGATAGGATTTGTGTGGATAAATAAATAAATTTCTCCCAATTCTTTATCCATTCGTGGATTTGACAATGTTGGAAAACAACCACTTGGTGTGATCACTTTTCCTATTAGAGTTGGAAAGGCCACATTAAAAAATCCCATCCATGTTATGCCTCATGATATTTCATATAATCTTCATTTATGAATACCATAGATTCATTCAATGATTACAACACCTTCAAATCTTCATCATATAATGAAGTATGTACAATTAAACAAAACCATGAAATAGATAGTTTTCTCATTGAGAAAAATAAGGAAAATCCTTTGAAAACACTGACACCAACTATACAAGAAGAAACGGTGCAAGAAGAAAAAAAAATAGGTGTCCAAAACCCTTACAAATTTTATCACTAGATGACTTAGGACCATTGGATTTCACACCTACATGCATGGGTGAATACAAGATCATAAACAAAGACTCTGAAAAGGGAAAGAAAAATTAGTAATTCCAATGCTCAATTTTTAAGACCCTTTGAAAGAAGCATCCACCAAATTTGAAAGAAATGAAAAATACAACAAATTAAACAAATAAACTTTTATGAAGCTGATTATTAACAACCACCAAATTTGAAAGAAATGAAAAATATTTATGGAAAAGGTTATGAACTCATGAAATAAATTGGGTATAGTGGAAAAGGATGTGGTGTTAGAGAACAAGGGATTCATGTCCCTATAGAGCCTAACATATAAGGAATGGTTGATGGTATTGGTTATTGTCCCTTGAAATAAATAAGAAAGACTTCACTTAATATCAACACTATTTCAAAAGATTCTTCTAAGCGAAATTTAACATTAGTGCATCTTGAATTAATAGACAATAGTGGTCTTGATTGTTATCCTTTGAAAGAAACAAAAGAAATAAAGAAACCTTCTCTTAATATCAATTAAATCATGCAAAACACTAACGATTGAATTTCATTAGATTTTACACCCTCCTTTGAAGGATAAAATAAAATCTTACAGTCTAAAGAGTCTTGTTTAAGTATAACAACTTGTACTAAGAAAAATATATCTTTGTTGCAAAATATGTTTTACTACAAGAGTTTAGTTCATGCATATTATATAGTTCATAGTCATTCTAGTAAGGAATGTAAGGATTTAAGTAATCAAAATCAACATCTTAAGGACTTTTGTTCTCTTCCTTGTGTTGAAGCACCTAGACCCTCTAATTGATATTGATTTTCATGTTTTCACCCCAGATCATCCTTGTCTTGAACTAAGTGGGGGAAGGATATAGGTAGCCTCATCCTCATATGACACTTTGTGTTGTCTCTTTTAGCTAGTTGACTGCCTTCCATGTATATATAGGAACAATATTGGGATGTGGATGACATGCCTTAAGTTAGCTCCCGTGTGACATACTAAGTTATCTTTAGTTGTTGAATTTTGGGGGAAACCCCATTTCATGACATAGATTTATTTAGAAACATATGACTTGTCATATGGATTTTCAAGTAAGCTCTCATGTCTTCTTCTACTTTAAAGAAATTTCTCACAACAATGGTGTTAGCAAGTGCTTTAAAGTGGGGGCATACATCGACACTCATCTTTCACTGTGCGATTTTCTTTCTTCTTCTGATGAATCATTTTTCTTGGTGGTATCATTGGGTTTTATTTCCTTGAAGAATGTTATATTTCTTTGATTTGTCCTCTCTTGGAGATATTTGGCACAATTTTCCTTAAGAAGAGGCCTTACATAAACTAATAAAAATCCCTTTGAATGTACCTTACACTATTTTTCATTTACAAAATCTATTATATGGCCACCTTGCATAACACACTTTTCTTTCCCATGGAGCCATTGTATTTTTTCATGGGTTGCAAGCATATGAATTTTTTCTTGCCTCATGAATCCTATCATTTGTTTTTTGTGGTGCCCTATAAAATTTACCAGAAGGTATATATTTGGTATGGTTAGTTTGATTAGAAGCCTAAAAATGGGCATGAATTTCTCCTTATATGATGAAAAGCTAGTATAGATGTGTGACTTTCTCACTAAGCCACCCTTTTTGGCTACTCACCCAACAAACATCTTGAACTTTTGTTGCCTCAAAGTCAGTGTGCATTTTTGGACAAACAACTTAGACCTGATTCACATCGCATTGGACAAACGGTTGAGGCTTGATCCACCTCTTTTTATTTTACTTTTCTTTTCTTTTATTTTACTTTCTTTAGGTATTTGACATTGTATGCTTTTGTATCTTGATGTTGCATATCATACAACTTGTTTGTTTCCCTGTGTGCTTACATTGGTTTGACATGGGATCCTGGATCCTAGGGACTTGGCCACCTCCTTCGATCTTTGTCATCCTATTTCATCCACATTGGTACACTTGTACCCCTCTTGAATGTCTAATTTAGTGTGAGATTGAAGCAAGTTCCTCCTCGATTGAAACAAGTTCCTCCTCACACTAAAGTGGGGTCTAAATAGAGTGTAGCAAAAAGCATTCCTTTTTCATAGTTAATTTGGAAATTAATAATTAATGATAAAAATGAACTTAATTGTGCCTTATTTAAGGTGTTGTAAAATGTATCCTTACAATTTACATTAATCTAGGGATTTATTGATTAATTTGGATTCGTTTTTATTTAATTGGTTTTACTTTGCATCCACAGGCCTTATTAAATACATTTTTCCAAGGATAATATCAAAAACTCGTTGAATAACTAGTCATAATTCAATGTTTTGGGTCATGTGTTCCTAATTTGGTGATCTAGGACTCATACATCACCATGGACATATGAATCTCACCTAGGTCTTGGGACCTGATTTAAAATTTAAAATTAAATAGGACTTGTCATAGATTTTGTGTCCCAATTTTGAGCCATTGAGAGTCATATGCCACCCTGGACAGATGAGTCCAACTCTAATCGAGACCCATTTTGAATTCAACTCTTAGCAAGATTTTATCCTCCTAGATCTGATGTCAGCTTGTGGTGTTATAATTTTGAGAAATTTGGCATAGACAAGTATATATACAAGGTTATTTCGCATATTTTCATCCTATAATTTCATAAGCAATCAAGAGCACTTTCACAAGAGTTCACAAGAGCATTCAAAATCATTTCAAGAGCATTCAATGGAAGATTTGAATAATATTATTGCAACAATTCAAGATCCATTATCATGTCAAATGTGTACTACATCAAGCATGGTGTTGATCTAGTGTTGTGATGTAGCATTCAAGATCTAAGTTAATCATTCGTCCACATCTAATTCAAGATCAAGATCTAAATTCTTCATGGCAACTTCATGTTTCAAGTTTCATGTTCATTGTTTCATCATAAGGTTTAATTACCAAAATGAGGCTTGACCAAGCAAAACTCCTATTCCCTAACAATCAGCAAGTTCTCTCTCTCTACATGTGTGATTACAAATCTAGTTTTTTTGGAGCTTGAATATCCTTTGAAGAATAAGTAGAGAACGAAGAAAGCTGTGAAAGTTGTCACAAGGTTATCATCTTCACAGAAAGTCATCTATAGGCTAGAATTTAAGCTTCAAACCAAGAGATCAGGCATGAGAGAAGCTATTGTAGACCACTAGAGTATACTTGAGTTTCAATCAAACCCTAATATTGGGACTAAATCGCCACCTTCGGCATATGAGTCCTAGTACAACACTTTTACTAGTTTTGGAAGATCTAGTTCAGTCACTAGGAGATTCCAATTTTTTCCCATTAACCCTAGTCTAGGACTACATCGCCTAGCCTAGAGTATGAGTCTAAGAGAGCATCAAATAGTAGAACTTCAGGGTTTTAGATCTTGTTTGACCACATCTTTCTTCTAGGTACCCCTTTGTTCATTCTCCATTTAATATCCTATTTTTTAGTTTCATTTCCTAAGTCATCTAGTCAAGTTTGCATGGTACTTTCATCTCTTTCTTTCCAAGCCTTTGCTTGGTGGTGAGCCATTTTTTTTAATTTAATTACACCCCTAGGATACCTTATTGTAGATCTCTTTCCATCATTTCCATCCCTAGATTGTGATCTCTAAGGTTTCCTTGAATGAAACTTGAAGGGAATTGGTAGTTCTATCTCCCATAACATAGAGTGATTATTCTCCACATTTCAATAGCAATCACAAATGACCATTCAACTCTATAATATGCTTTTCCAAAACCAAGAAGAAGGATCTCAAAATATTGATTGTTTCTTTTTTCCCAATGCAATGCCTCTGAACTAGTATACAAATTTTTAGAAATATATCCACAATTAATAATCCTAACTTGGGTATGATTTATTATATTTTGTAAGATCTCTATCAATCTCCTAGTGAATATTTTTATAAAAAAATTGGAAAATACATTTAGAAGAGCAACGAGTATCCAATTTTTATGTTACTCTTATCCCCATCTTTTGGGAAAACTTGATTACACCTTTATTTGTGCAATACCCTAAGGATCCTTTGTAATAGTCTCTTGTTATTTCTTATATAGGTCATTTACCATGTAATGAATATTATCATTATAAAATTAAATTGGTAGATCATTTTCTCCAAGAGACTTTCAATTTTGGAAGGATAAAATAAAATTAGAAATTTCTTCTTTGGAGATTCCTTTTCTTATTTTAAGCTTTATTTCTTCTATTATTTTTTGGGTATTATTTTCCTATAGATATGCTAAGCCCTATTGGAATTTCCATTCTTATCCATTTTTCTGAGAAAAATGCATGTAATATTCATACAAGATTATCTTTACTTCCTTATAAATCCAAGAATAATTCACCTTGATAGGCCTAATGAATTCAACAACACATTCTATCCTTCAAATATTCAAGAAGTATTCAGTTCCCTTGTCTCCATATTTAACCCAATTCTTTTTTCCCCTAATCTTGGCCCACTAGCTCTCTTAATTTAAAATGTACTACTTTTTGGCATTATTCACTAGGCTATATCCAATAAAATCTTAGTCTCAAAAGAAAATAATTTATCCTATAGTGAACACTCTATTCTTCTCATTTCTATTTATTCTTTTTTCTAATAGTTTTTAATAGGGTCTTTAGATTGGATACCAACCCTATCTAATAGTAAATTTCCAATCCATTAGAAATCAGAGTTAATTTTATTGTTTTGAATGTTTCGATACCTTCCATAAACCCTAATATTCAAAATCTATGTATTTATTTTATAGAGACATTCTTTTCATTCATTGTATTTATAATCATAAGATTTAAATATGATTTTTGTTTCAATTGGTTAGTGATCAGATAATATTTTAGGCTCTACTTGAACACAATTAGTATCCTTTTCTATTTCAAATTAGAATACATCATTATAGAACAATTCTAGCTTGTAATAAACAATTTCTTTGTCATTCTAATTATTACACTAAGTAAACCAAATACTCTTTTTGTCTTTATTCTTCCCTTCAATTGGTCAAATAGATTCATAATTTTTTCATTCTAGTACAATAATACTTATCATTCCCTTTCCACCCCTATGGATAACCTCCATATTTTTCTTGTTTATTTTTAACTGTATTAAATTCCCATCAATAGTCTAGGGTAATTTAGGTAGATTAGAAACATTCCATCTCCAAACATCTATTCTATTGATGTAGTCATTAGGATCATATATAGAGTATATTGCAAATTGATGATTATTTATTTCCAAAGATACAAAAAAACATCTATTGTAGGTTGAAAAACCATTATTAATAATATAAGATTTCAAATTTTTCCCTATTCATAATGGCATTCTAATCCTTCCTTTTTGTTTATTTTTGTAAGAAAAAAAAAAATTTCCATCTTTGAACCATAAAAATTTGTGCAACTAGAAATCCATTTTTCACTTCGTTTATAAGAATATAATCTAGGTATTTTTTACTATTATAGTGAGAACTTAACACATATTTTCATTTTGGATATTCCAAGCCCCAAATATTCCCACTTATAAAATTTACTATCACCATTTAAGGGAGTGTATATAATTTTGACTCATCTAGAACCTATCAAAATAGGAAGGTAATTTGATGTAGTCCAACGTAGGAGAGTCCAGTGAGGGACTATCCCACCTCATAGCCAAAACAACTAAGACTTAGATCTTATAGATGCACAAAGGAAGTTAACAGATGACCACCATAAAGATAACAGATATGAAAGAACACATGACACCATAATTATCCTGGGAAAACCCTCAAAGGGAAGAACCCACCCTTCAAAGTTCACTCTTCATTATATTATGATCTCAAAACACATCAAATATGCCACTTGGGCTTTACAGATGCTAGGCCGTAGCTCAGGAATTACAAATAACTCATATAATAAAAATATTCCATCGACTCTTCCTCCTACTCCACGATCTTGCTAGATCAAAATCATTCATCACCATGCTTCATGACTTTGTTCTATCAACTAATATTTGATTGATTAGAACATTATTCACACATTGAAATCACACATATCACACCTTTCCCCCATTCCTTTGTAAATATCCTCAAAAAAATCATTCATATATATTTTCATCTAAGGATAACATCAACTACATGTGGGCCCAATAAAATATCAAATGTGTACAAATTGTTGGCCTAAATCAATAAGCAATTATCCATGTGAATGAACCAATGTCAACCAAATATATTAGGGACCCAAAACAACACATCTTGAACATGAAACACCTTAAAAAATTAGCCTCAAAGATCCACAACACACTACCATCACCTTGTTGGCCATGAACATGAAAAACATGAACTCCCAGAAGAAAATCACCAATCATGAGTATAAAAATCAATACAAACCAATGACATAGATAGATCATGATCTAGAAAAATCCACAAGAATAATTAATCACCATAGAATCATTTGCAACAACTCAAGAACTACTAGAATCACATCATCTTATTTCAAAAACACTAGATGTAGCAATAGAACAACTGTCGAAACATAGATACTCATAACTTAATCAAATGTTCATGTGAACCTCTGAAACTTCTAGTAGATAAACTAGATATACCTTACAACAAACCCTTAATCTAAAACTTCTAAACTAGCCATGATACTAAGGAACATAATAATCTCCAAGGTCACTCTCTGTAACTAAATTTTCTTTGTCCCAACTAATTGAATCTTCAAAATGCTCCTGCACCAGACTCTCGAGTTTATTTGAAAAGTGAGCCTCTTCACTTTGGGATAAGTTGTGTCAAAATCAATGTTGTATCTTTGAATTGGTTTAGACATATGTTCACAGGTACTTACAACTGCCTCAAGGTTGGTGGTCTATTCAAGTCCACCCTACAAAATTTCCTCAAGTGGAATTTGGATTCAGAGATCTACTTGCAAGCCTTGCACTGTCTCATTGGTAAAGATTCTGAGAAAGCCTTCTTTGTTATTTGCCTCAAGATAAATGTCTACTTCAATCAATTTAAAGTTAATGAATTGGTTTGGCAGTATTTTCACAAGTACTTGCAACTACCTCAAGGTCAATGGTATGTTCAAGTCCACCCTACAAGATTGCCTCGAGTGGAATTTGGATTTGGAAATGTACCTACAAGCCTTACACTACCTCACTAGTCGGTGGTATGAGCAAGCCTTATCCACAAGTTGCCTCAAGATAATTGTCTTTTTGTATTCCTTCATTCACATTTACTTCACTCTGGTATATAAAATTTCTCCTTAAGATCAATGCTTCACATTCTTCTGGTTCCTCTATGAAATTTGATACCTCCAAAGGTTCTCCTTCCTCTACATAAACTAATTATGTATCATTAGACTCTTCTTCATCTGCATAAAGTATCTTTGCATCCTTTACTGCTTCTCATTCATTAGCTTCCTCGGTATTATGTTCTTGATGATGTTTAGTGCTTGATTCTTTCTTCCTCAAAACTTTAAAATAGGTTCCTCCTCTATCAAATCCTTGTTCACTCCTTTGGTACCCTTCATTGTGTTAAGTATTATGCTTCCTGCCACCTCTCCCTCTATATTTTGAATAATTTTCCTTATACTCTCTATAAGGTCTTCTTTCTCTGGATCTTGATCCTTCCTTTCCCTCAACTCATGAATGCTTTAATCTGTAAAACTTTATGAACCTATGAGAAACATACTTCCATTTTGATCCATCAATCCATCCATAATTCATCTACATACAATTTTTCCTAGTCTTTCTCCCTCTCATTGTATTCTGACACATCTTCTCAGAATGATTCCTTAATCCACAAAACCTAGAAGGGTGTAAATTCCAAAACAATTCATTTTTATGTCCATATCTATTTCAATGTGAAAAGACATAACTTTTCCTCCCTGATTTAATTTTCTTGGATTTGCAATAACATCCTTACCTCTGTCACATCCAAGGCCTTCATTTCTTGCTCTCCTTATCGGTACAATAGGTTATGTCATTCCTTGTTGCTTCTTTCCCAGTCCTTTTCCTTTGTATCCCAATTTCTGCATGATTTTGAAATCAATACCATCTCCAACAACTATAGGCTTTGTTGCACTTTCATCTTCAATCCCATTTTCTAAAGAAGTTTATACAACATCACATAAATTGTTAGTATCCTAAGAAATGTCACACACTTCAGGTTTAGATCTCTAATACTCATTCTCCTTCTCCAACTAGTTAGCATGTTCCTTCAAGTCAAATATATCTTTCTTCTGCAAATTGTTCTCCTTGTTCAATGCTTTCAAACTTTCCTCTAGATCTCTTCTCCTCTTGTTCGAATTCTTAAATAACTTGAATCCTTATTCCATTTACTTTTCAATATTTTGAAACTTATCTATCTTTTCTTCTAGTTCTTCATTTCCCCTTCTTACATTTTCTAGTTCTTCTTCAAGAGCATCATACTTGTCTTCTCCTAGTTCTTTCATCCTCTCCATCAATTCTGAATTACACTTCCCGAGTTTTCACAATTCTTCCCCCAAAGTATCCCTTTCACATATTAAGTTTTATTTTTCCCTCTTCATCCTTTTCCCAATATTTCCCATTTTGCAATAGATTCACAACCAACTCTGATAAAATCGCAACCAGCTCTGATACCAATTTATGTGGTCCGGGGTAAGAGGGTCTAGTGAGGGACTGTCCCACCTTGTAGCTTAAAAAACTAACACTCAGATCTTATAGATGCACAACGAAAGTTAACAAATGATCAACATAAAGATAATAGATATGCAAGAACACATGACACTAGAATTATCTTGGGAAAACCCTAAAATGGAAAAACCCATCCTGTAAAGATCACTCCTCATTATATTATTATCTCAAAACACATTACATATGTCACTCGGGCTTTATAGATGCTTAGTCACAACCTAGGGATTACAAAAAACTCATATAATATCAATCTTCCATTGACTCTTCCTCCTACTCCATGATTTCTCTACTCTACAATCTTGTCGGATCAAGAAATTTCATCACCGTGCTTCATGACTTCATTCTATCAACTAATCTTCAATTGATTAGAAAAAATTTTGCACACAAAACTCTCACATCTTTCACCTTTCCTTCATTCCTTTGTCAATCTCAAAATAATCGATCATATATATCTAGATCTAAGGATAACATCAACTACATGTCAACCCAACAAAATATGAAATTTGTACAAAGTGTTGGCCCAAATCAATAAGAAATTATCAATTTTAATAAACCAATGTCAGCCAAAACAACATGTCTCAAACACAGACCACCTTAAACAATTAGCCTTGAATATCCACAACATGCTACCATTTACCTTTTGGCCATGAACATGAAAAACATGAACTCCCAGAAGAAAGTCACCAATCACAAGCACAACAATCAATCTGAACCAACAACACAAATAGATAACAATCTAGAAACATCCACAAGCATCATGAATCACCTTAGAAGCATTTGCAACAACTTAGATTACTAGAATCACATCATCCTTTTTCAGGAACACCAGCTACAACAACAAAAAACAAATCAGAAAATAGATACTCATAACTTATTCAAATCTTCATGCAAACCTCTTAAAGCTATGTTGGATAAACTAGATATACTTGGAAACAAACCCTTTAATCTGCAACTTATGAACTAGCCATCATACTAAGTAATAGAATAAATTTCAAGGTCACTTTGTGTAATTGTATGTTCTTTGTCCCAACTGATTCAATCTTCCAGATTCTCTTGCATCATAATCCTTCTCCTTTTCCTTTCATCCCATGATTTATAGAACTATTAGTTATACTCACATCCTTCATTTTTTGTTTTCTTCCTCTTTACCTTACTTTTCCCTTTACTTCTTTCATCAACTCTAGTCTCTTGAAACAATGGGTTAAAATAGTTTATATCTTTATTTTCATTTTTCTATTGATATTCATATAGCATCCCATCTAAATTAATATAGTTTTAGACCTCTAGAGGGTGTCATGTTTCCTCCAACTTTCTTCTTCTAATCTAGTCTTTGAGGTTAACTAGAAAAATATCTTGTCCATTCTTTTTATGAAAAAAAATCCTTTTCCTTTATTAGAATAATTGAATCTATTAATTTACTAACATTATTAACTCCATTCACTTCATTTCAAACCAACCTTTTATTACTTCGATCATATTCCTTTTTATTTAGTTCAATAAAATATTCAATAATTCCCTTCCCTTCCTCCCCACAATTTTTATAAATTTTCTCATTAGGGTTACCCTATTCTCTATTTTACACATTTTTCTATGAGAAAGATTATGGTTCAGCCTCATTACTATTATTTATATCACATTCCATATCATACTACTTTCCACCTACCACCTATTTAATACTAGAAGAAAGAAGAATGAAACTAAAAATTCCAAAAAATACTCCTTATCAAGCATTGAGGATCAGGGGTTGGGAGAAAGAGATACCTCTTACCAAGTAAGAGGTAAGGGGGAATATGGAAGCCTAACCTCTGATGTCTAATGGATGTAGAGTCAAAAAAAAAAATCCATGTCAAATGTCAATTAAAGAAATCATGGATGGAAAAAGTGAGAAGCTCAATCTCTGACCACCAAGATGTGAATTTAGGGATCGAGGGCTGGGGAGAGAGGCCAATTTTTATTGGATAAGAGGTAAATTGAAACCTTTATGTCCAACGATTGAAGACAATGTTGTAAATTAGAGATCAGAGGGAGGATATGAGAGATAATCAAAAGGAAGGTAAGTGATAAGAGGGAGACCCAACCTTTGATGTTCAAAATGCAATAGTTAGGAAAATATTTAGAGGACTGAACTAGGCTTCAAGGGTTGGTTGGGAGGCTTAAAACTTATGATGAAGAAGTGATAAGGCTTAAAGGGAAGGCTAATGGCCGATGCCTAGATCACTTAGGAGGAAAAGGGAAATAATAGGAAAAAAGAGAAGTTGAAAACCCCAAAAATTTAAACTTAGCCAATTTTAGGACTTTATAAGGGACATCATGCAAAATGACCCATAAGAGGTCTCTAAGATTAGTTCTCAATGATGGGTCGTTTCTGTTAGAGTAATAAGTTATATGCTTAATTAATTATATCATACTAGTTAATTAATTAAGTCACTTATTCCTCTAGTTGCTTAAGCTAAAATTAGGCACATTAATAATGATTTATTAAGTGTGCACACTAGGATTTCATTTAGGGTTTCCCTTTTAGGGTTTCTTGATCTCCTTCATAAGGATTGATCTCATTGTAATATCTTGAATTCCTGAATATATCATTTTGCACATTGACATGCAAAGCTCTACTTTTTCTATTTTTCTCTTCTGTGGAAGGTGTTTAGGTTTTCATGTCTGATCTAGGGTTTCTAACATGGTATCAGAGCCTTGACATGCAACCTCTTCTCAAATTCTAGAGAAATTCATTGCAGAGTTTGTTCGGGGTTCCTTGAGGATTTCATTCCTTGAGCTCATCTATGTGGAATTTTGGATCAGATCAGGCTTCACCATTGGATTCAGAGTGTTGGAAAAAGTTAGGTGGCTTTCATTTTGCAAATTTTGGCCATGATTTGCAAGATCTGTGAGGGTTTCAAGCTGGGTGATTTTTTGCAAGCTCTGGAGGTTGTCATTTTTTTGGAGCATCCTGGAGCAAAACGGACATTGCCATCACATTCGCAATGCCCCAAAACCCTAAGATCACCTTTTGCTTCATCGATTTTGGCAAAGTTGGTTTGGAGGGAAAAAAAATTTGCCAGGGAGGCCTGCAGGTTTTTGCATGAAAATCCAAAAAAAATCCAAAAGAGCAAAAAAATTGCTTTGGCTTTCGTACCTGCAATTCAAACGAATTCTACAGCTGGGTGGCCACCGGCCTGCCTCTGCCGCTGGTGGCTCCCCCTCCATCTGCTTCCAGCTTGAGCTCAGCCCCTGTGGGCCCTTAACTCCAGTCCACAGGTCCTATGAGGGACCAGGCCCCTCGCACCCAGCCCCCAACTGGACATCCAGCCCCCAGCCCACTCCATGAGGTCACATGGAAACCAAGGGCTCCAGCTGAATTCTGTTTTGCAAGGGGGCCAATTTTTTCCAGCAATGGCTAGATGGTCGTCAAATTCTTTCCCATGTAGTGCTAACGTCAGCATGACGCCATCGGTCATACGGCCTCCTTGCCCCTCCTAACCCTAATTTTCCCTAAAAGAGCAGTTTTTTGTTTTTGGCATAACTTGGGCATACAGTATCAAAATCAAGCAAACAAGATATCGCCAGAAATTTGGTTTTGAGCACTTTCCTATGGTGCATTTTATTTTACAGTATTTTCTTATTTTACTGCATTTATTTCTATTGGAAGTCAGATGTACTTTTTATGCTTCTGAGCTCATATCTCTTTGCCACAATCTCTGATTTTCACTATCTTTACGACATTGGAAAGGTATTGAGGATATTTGTGTTGCTATCCATGCTCTTTTTTCTGTATCTATCCTAGGTTTATCGTTATTCCATATTTGGCCCGATGGGTGCTTTGGAGATTACTTGGATATTTTGACAGTTGGGAGAGTGCAACTTGCATATTTGCACTTCGTTTTCAATAATACATCATTCAATAATTGATTATTGCTTCATAGATTCTAGGGTTGTTTCCGTTTGGAGCTTTCAAGTGTTCCATGGCATTGGGTTTGTTGTTGCATTATTATGATTTTGATATGGTTTTTGTAGATAGAAGTATCTTTCCTTGCTTGCCAGATTGTGGTTCCAATGTTACTCTATAGTGTTCTTCTAGTGCTTCTTTGCAGCATGTCATATCATTGTAGGGGGGTTTTGTCCCACTAGGATTTCCTCCTCTACCTCTTTCTTGCATTTGTAAATGGGTACCTGATCAGGCCTAGTTGTCGGGACCCATCTTTGCTTGCATGCATCTTCTTCTAGTATTTTAGCTTCTTCCTAAGTTCATATTAAGGGGGGGGTGTTAGAGTAATAAGTTATTGTGACAAAGGGAAATTTCTATGGTTAGCAATGTAATATGCAGAACATAAAAACCCAAAGTATGGTAATGGAGTGCATTGGAATAGATGAACAACCTCAAAGGTTGTCTTCATCCTCCATGACTAACCTCCATTACACCTTCTAAATTTGCTGAAATAAATAACTTGTCCTCAGATTTACAAAGAGCAAGTCAATAGAAATGACAAGCCCTAAGCAAACATTGAAGGATTTGATAAACTATATGCTATACTATGCCCTAATGCAATTAGTAAACATCTAACATTTCTAAATATCAAATGAAATCTAAACTATGGTATGCTAAATGAGAATAATAATGCTATGAAATGCAAACAATTCTAAAAATGCAAAGGACAAGAGATGTAAGAGATGAAATATGTGAAAATGACAAGAGATAATAATGGATAGCCAGTGATAAGAGATGAGACAAAATTGACATTTTATAGAAAATTCAATTTTGTATGGATGGGTGAGATTAAAGACTGATAAATGACCTAGAATCTATGGACAAGATTCAATATGACAACCCACAATTAGGGTTAGGGCAACATTAGGTCAAATTCAAAATGAATGAACAAGTTTGATTTTAAGAAAAATCAAATCAAGGGTTGACAATGCATGTGACAAGGCACACAAACCGAAATTGTTGGAGAATCAAATAATAATTTAAAATTATTTAATTCAAGAGGGGTTGTTGACTTTTTAAATTAAAAACTATTTTAATTCAAAAAGGGTGGGGTCATGTGACAGTAAATAATTTAAATTAAATTATTTACATAAGAAGGGATTTTTAAAGAGGGACTTATTTTAAATAAATAAGATTTATTTAAAATGAGCACAATAAAAGAGGAGAAATTAAATAATAAAATTATTTAATTTAGGTGGTGGGACTTATTTTAAATAAATAGATTTTATTTAAAATGAGGAGAATGTGAAGATGGCCATAATTAAATAAATAAAAGAATTTATTTAATTACAAGAGGACTTTAAATTAGAGACATATTAAATAAATAAAGTTATTTATTTAATAATCAAGAAGACATAATGGACAAGGATAATTAAATAAATTAGGAAATTTATTTAATTATAGAAATACATTAGACAATTAGTGACGTAATTAAATAAATAAAATTAAATAAAATTTATTTATTTAATAATCATGAAGAATAAAAAAGATATGAATTAATTAAATAATCATGAATTATTTAATTAATAGTCGAATGTGGACCAAGGACATAATTAAAATGTCTTAATTATGCTAGGAAGAAAGAGATTAGAAATAGAGCTTGCAGGCCTAGGTCATTTTTATGTGTCTATAGCTATATGCTTAATTAATTATATCATACTAGTTAATTAATTAAGTCACTTATTCCTCTAGTTGCTTAAGCTAAACTTAGGCACATTAATAATTATTTATTAAGTGTGCACACTAGGGTTTCATTTAGGGTCTCCCTTTTAGGGTTTCTTGATCTCCTTCATAAGGATTGATCTTATTGTAATATCTTGAATTCCTGAATATATCATTTTGCACATTGATATGCAAAGCTCTACTTTTTCATTTTTTCTCTTCTATGGAAGGTGTTTAGGTTTTCATGTCTGATCTAGGGTTTCTAATAGTTTTGATAACATGAAATGGAAACATTATTGGTGAATTTGTGAGATGGTTTCTTGATAATCATGGAATCCATTGGGCACACATTCATGGGGAAAAATTTAGCAACTAGGCTCACTTGAGGGAAAAATAGAACATGGGTGAACTACACTTGGATGAAAGAAAAAAGAACTTAAGGAGAGTGAAAGGTGTGAAAAATAACTTCCTGAAAAATAAACAACCTAATATGATATGTACAAAAGACTAATAATACCTCAAAACTAGTGTTTGAGGTGAATCCCATTGACTGGGATTGGTACTTCATCTCCATCTATTTTAGATAGCTAGAAGGCATTATGTTGTTTGCAACCAAAAATTATTTAAGGTGCACTCCACATGGAATCAAATTTTTTGTTCCTTCTAGCTTTATTCTTAAGTTCATCCCATTTGAGGATTACTTCTCCCTCTTTGAATACTCTGGGGGTTTCTATTTTTTCAAAAGACCTCTTGACCTTATTTTGATGCCCTCCAATATCTTCATTGGTTTATCTCTGGTCTCTTCTAACTCCATTATTTGTGCATACTTGATCATTATTGGGTCCTCCCCCTCTAGCTATAGCTTTAGTCCACCTGGTGAAATAATTAGTGGAAATGAGGACCCATCTATGACCCGCACTAGAAGGAAGATTAATGGCTCCAATAAATTCAATACCCCATTTCATGAAGGGTTGTTCAACTTGGATACGCTACAAAGGAAGGGTTGCTAATCTTTTCTTTCCTAAGAAAAAGACATATTTTTTACATTTCCTTACCCTTTCATGTGTGTCTTTCAACAAACTAGGCCAATAATACCCTACCCTTATTATATTTAGAGCTATTGTTCTAGGTGAAAAATTTACACCAACTACCGCATCATGAAATGGCTCAAGCTCTTTATCAATTTGATCAATACTAATACATATGATAAACACATCATTGACATCCCTCTTCAAAATTATACCATTTAGGAGGAAAAATGAGGTGGATTACATCTTAAAATATATTCTTTTAGCCCTATCCATTACTTTTGGGTACTCTCTTGTTTGGAGAAAATGAATCATATCATATACCTAGCTCTAGGAAGAAATATGTGCATTTTTTTGGGATTGCTCTTGGATGGCTAGGACAACCTCTGCAATCTCTTTCTCACTAGTTTCCATGTCACCAGCTAGTTGTTCACAAAAACCTCTACCTCCTACAAGATTTTTGAACTTGTGTTCCACATCATACTCCATTAATTTTGTGACCTCAATCCCTTAATTATAGTTTGGATCCTTTCATGTTGGGTAGTATTAAACAACTTTTCATAGTGAAGAAGATATGAGGAATTTGTTTGCATGTTATTTATACCAAGTCATGCCCTCATCATAGTGATTTCTTGCTTCATATATTTATTTTTACATGTTGTCTCAATACATATGGTATCCCCCACTAAAAATTTATTTGTATCTCATCTTAGACTAATCATAGCTCTAATAGCATTAGTTAACTTACTATTTATCTTTCAAAAACATGGTCGCCACTTTCCATGCCCATGCAAAGTTGCCAAACATTTGAAACATTTTGTGAAGAAACCATTCAAATAATTTTACATTGGGAGCATGAGCCCATTGTAAGTTAATCTATCCCATCAAAGCACTAATTTCTTCCTCCCCCACCTTAGATCTTAGCCTCAATATTTCCTTCAATTTTTCTCTAATATTCTCTCAGTTGCACTTTCATGGGATATTTAGATACCTAGGAATTCTACCATTAGATCATGTGTGTTTTTTAGACTTACATATTTAATTTTATGACAATCATGGTTCATTATTCATTGTATCCAATGCTTAACACATCGTATCATGAAGGATATGTGGAAATTTGTATTTCTTTCTTAGAGTAAAAATAAAAGAATTTAAAAAATACATGCATGCATGCATGCATGCATACATACATACATAAATACATACATACACATATAAACACATACATAAATACATGCATACATATATACATACATACATACTCTCACATACCTTTTTCAAAATTTTCTAAAATAGAAAATTACTATTTTTAGTTAGTCGGTTACCCAAAAATAGTAAGTCAAGACATTAATACAACAAAAAAAGTTTATTTTCAAATTGATTTGGATAAACTTGATTTAATGATAAATATTAATTATTTCAAGTTTTAAAATTTCCCCAAGTTGGTGTGGGTTTTGGGAAGATCAAATTTGTCTTTTAAGAAGGCATCTTGTGGTGTAAAACAAGTTTGGACAAGTGGCAGATTTTGGAAGAGAATATTAGGAGGTGACAGAAAAATGGAAAAAATGAGTTATAGATCTTTGCATGCAAGATTATTCTCTTCACTTGGTCATTAATTTGTTGATATCAACTTGTAAAGTGAATATTTCCCAACAAAACTTGAATTTTAATTCATGCTTGTATCATTCACTTTGTTATTTTTCGAAAGGTTGTTGCTTTCTCTTTAAGGAGAATAAACCTATGAAGGTAGTTCTTCAAGGTTGATAAAACATGGAGTAAAATTTATCAAGAGAAGTGGTTCCAAGGGTATATTGGTGCAATTTCACCTAGATATTTCCATTGTGTTGAAGGCTTCCCATTCATATTGTATTCCTTGTAGATTGTAGGAGATTTTTAGGAGTTTTGGGGTGAATATTTTTACAAATGATTTTAGGTTTTTTGCTAGTGTCAATAGCTATTTGGCTTTTATTTTTTGTCGGTAATAATTTTAGACCTTTTATTTCATGCATATTTTAGTTTTGATTCCTTTGGTGAATTTTTATTTATGGTAGTGTAGTTCTATAGTGGCTGCTAGCACCCTATTTGGGAGTATTTTGGGTTTTCATAAAATATAAGTTGCAGGAGTTCATTTATATTCATAAGAACATGGTTCTACTAAATTTTTCTATGAAAACTTATTATTTTATCATTAAATAATTTGGCCTAAATTTAATGGGTTTATCTTTAAGTTGTGACCTTGTAGTGCATTGCAAGCTTCAAATTTGCTCACTATTTTGGGGTTTATGTATAGAAAGTTTTTTTGGTTGATTATATTAGACTTGATTCCATGGGTTTTCTGAAAATATTATGTGTTTTCTTGTTATTTATTTTAATTTTAATTTTGGTGAAGTTTCAAATTGATTTGGTAGTCGAAACTCTAATTTGGGTGCATAGTTTGTGATATTTCTTGTTAATTCTTTGAGGGAATCAATTTATTTAAGAAATGAATTTCATTTTTGTGTTTGAATAAGAAATAAATATCACTTTCTTTCCCTTGATTCAAATTTAATTTATTAAAAAAAATACCATCTCGAACATTATGATTGTATTAGAGTTATGATCTTCCCAGCCCGAGGGTTTGAAAGATGCAACCCACTAAATATAATTTATTTCCTAAAGTTGATTACTTTACACACTCAATCTTCTAGCACCATGGAAGAATTTTTTATAGATCTAGCTATTATGAGAGCTTCATATAGTAAAATTTTTGAGGGTTTCAATAATTTAGTCCCCTACAATTATTTCTTTATTCACATGCAAGTTATGATGTCATTGAAAGGTTACAAATTACACCCAACTTCAAGTGAGAAAATAAAAAGGAGGAGATCTAGGCTCATGAATTAAAGGAAATGTCTCTACAAAAAGATGAAGAATCATAGTCAAAGGTTGAAGATAATTAATTTCTAATTGTGAAAGATATTTCACTAAATTAAATCTCAAAACAAGAATATTTTCCTTTTGATGAAGTTAATTCAAAAAAATTGAATATTGTCAAAGAGGTACCCTTTGAAAATAGCAAAGAGGAATTTATTTTTGTGCAAAACGATAATGTATCTAACATGTAGAATTATGGAGTATGCTTACTTTTTCAAAGTGAAGATTTCGGAAAAAGTAAAATGGTAACGACACTTGGTCATCCACTAAGGAGGTTACAAAGCAAAATTTTGGTTAGTTTGAACTCATGGGTTTTGGATCATGAATTTTTTTGTTTTGAATATTTACCAATGAATCTTATTTTGGAAAATGAGGATGAGAATTCTACTTTCAGCCAAAGGTATGACAATATTTCAGATTTGTCACTTTCTCTGTTACCAAAAAATTAATTTCATTTTGGAGAGCATGCAAAAGGGGGAGATCAATATTTTAGTTTTCATAGTTTTTTGTATATGTAGTGTAGGAAAATGCATATCCTTTCATTTTCACACTTGTTTGGGCCCTCCTTGCTTTATTTATCCCTATTTTTGTCTTAATTGGTCCTATTTTACATTTAAAAGCCCAATGAACTATATCTTTTTATGGCTAATCTAGAAAAATATCAAAGGATAAATTATAATTTAATGATTTTGGTTGTGTATCCTTGATTTTTGGGTCGGTACTAAGACGTCACCTAGGGCGTCTTTTTCCCCCAAAGGTCTTGGGACCTTGATTTCAAGTCCACCTTAAATGGGCCCCTTTTTCGAGTCTATTTCTCGAGTTTCATGCCTCAAGACTAAGATGCCACCTAGGGTGTCTTAGTCCCCTTTAGTTATTTTAGAGATTTAATCTTAAATCTTGGTGGGATTTACCCTCCTTTAATTAATGAATTCATATGTTGGCTTGTTGTGGTGTAATTATGGGATATTAACAATAGATAAGTATAAATACAAGGTTCATTCATTCATTTCTTATCAAGCCTTTTGTGAGAGAATTTCTAATAGCATAATTGACTCTAAAAGAGCTTTCAAGATCAATTCATCAAGAATTTAGAGCCATCATAAAGAATTAAGAATCATATGAAGGATATTGTTGCATCATATTTCTTATTGTTCTAACAATTGTGATGTAGGGTTTATTATTCAATAAAGTGTTTCATTCAAGATCAACATATTTCAAGAAAGATTCAAGAACCACATCCATTGCAGAAATTTAGAGCATAATTGTAGCACCTTATTACAAGTTTTTGGTGAGTTTCAACATAGAATTTTATTCATTCATCATTTCCCTTCAGTTTATTCTATTTCAAGGTCTAATTAAAAATAAGGGGTTTGACTAAGGAAAACCCCCATTTATTAATAATCAACAAGTTTCTCCTCTCTTGTATTTTTTTTTGTAGATTTAGGTTGAAGACTTGAAGATCATTTGAAGTGAAAATTTGTAAAGTTGAAAATTTTCATTGCAAAGTTTTCATCTTCATGAAAACTCATCTACAGGCCAGATCTGGAAGTTTCAGGACCATAAATCTGAGAAGAAGGAAGCACAAAACTTGAGCCTTAGGATCACATTCAAAGATTATAGAAATTAAAAATGGGATTAAATCACCACCTAGGGAACTTCATCCTCCCAAGGGTAGTTTTTAGAGATTCTTTCAAATCCAGTTTCAACATCCAAAGATTCCACATCTACCTCAAAAAATAGTAATGAGACTAAGACAATAGTAAGGGCCTCTTAGTCCTCCATAGCATATTTTCACATCATTTTTTCATTTCTAGAATCCTCATTACATTTGTAGACTTCCTAGGTACATGCATCATAATGTTCTACTACTTAATTTCATCATTTGCATCCATCATTTGGCTTGCATTACTAGGTTTTGTGATTTGAATGTTTACTTGTCTTTTCCAAGCTATCACTTGGTGGTGAACCCCTCAAAGTTTAAAAAACCCCTTCCTAGGTCTTCCTTGTTGAGAATTGATTCACCTTTAAGGTTGATAGTCAATCCAATTTAGATTCCTTGGACATTATTGAATGAACTAGAGAGAATAGTGGTTTGTCCACCCTATTATTTTATGGCTCATTTTAGTGAACCCAACATTTTATACCATTCATTTTCTTATTTGGAGTCTATTAAGGACCTAGATCCTGGTTGCATTCATCTTTTCATTGCATCTTTCATTAGTGAAAGTGCATCTAAGGTTTCTTGCATCTTGCATTAGTAAAAGTGCATCTAGGGTTTCTCATATTTGCATGAGTGGAAGTGCATATAGGTTGCATTTTCTCTTTCTTTCATCAAATTATCTTGAGCAATTGTAAAGTGCACTTTCATCGTCTTAATTGAATTTAGAAACATTACTATTGGAGTCAAAATTGAAAAAATTGCATTTCACTTTGCATCCAATTGCTTGTCATCAGTTACTTTTTCTTGCATTCATTTGGATGCTTTTCTATTTCCAAACATCAGGTCCCTGGGTAGGCAACCTGGGAACACTATTACCAACCCAATTTTTTTTTTTTTCTAAGGAAAACCTCTTCTAAGACTAAAACACCCTTCTTGGCATCTTAGTCCCTCTCAGGGTTTCTGGATTGGAATTTTGTCTCTTTTGTTTTTTTTTTGTTTCACCTTCTAAAACTTCAAAATCTCATTAGTAGGACCAAGATTCCCTTACTGGTGTCTTAGTCCCTATTGACTTTGACTTTCTAGTTTTCAGGGTTTGAAATTTTTTTTTATGCTTCTATTTGTTGCCTCAATTTTTTGTTATAGTTTGTAGAATTGATGTTATTCCAAATTCCTTCATTTCAAGTGTCATTGTAAGCATAGGATATTGTATTCATTGCACTTTTTTTGGTTTATCCCTTGAATGAGCTATAGTACCTAGTTTCCTACTACTAATATTGTGGTGCGACGATGTGCAAGACTCATGGTATACCAAAATAAAACACTCGTTGAGGATCTTAGGTTATCTAGCTCTCTTACTTCTAGTGTTGGTATTACTTCACTAGGTATGGACTATACCTTTGATACCTATTTTTTTATACCTACCTTACCTACAAGTGCTATGCCAAGTGCTCAAACAATGTCTGATCATATCCCTCAAGAAAACATAATGAAAATGCATGAAGACCCAACCCATTTATAAGATAAGGTGAGTACTAAAAATATTTCCAACACTGTTATACCTGCAATAGATAGTATTCACCACATTATGGAAAGTGATGAAGGACTATAATTTGTGAGTAACATAGCTCAAATCTTTGGAAAACATATTCCTCCCACCACCAATGGTGCTCAAGCTTCAAACAATGTGCAAAGCCAAGGAGGAAATCAGAATCTTGCACTCTCAACTATAACCTCCATTCCCACCTATACCAATCCTCAAGTGACCACAACCATGCAACCAACTATAAATATCCTTCCTACCTCAAACATTTCCACTAGTGCTCTTTATACCTATGTGGCATCTAATCTTATATCTCTTCATTTAAGAAACCCATTCATTGGTCCTTCCAATGCATACACACCACCACCATGTTCACCTCCATCTCAAACCACAAGAAATGACCCTATCATTAACCACCTCTTACAAAGCCTCTCATCCATTCAATGTCAAGTTTCCACCATAAATAAATTAAAACAGGCCACCTTCATACTATGTCAAAAGCAACCCACTATCTTTGGATATATTGAGAACTCTGGTGCGAACAAGGTATAGAGATCCCTAGATTTGAGAAATATGGAGGAAAAGGAGATCCTACTAATCATTTTAATGCCTTTACTTCTTTGTGTAGTTACTGTATCCTTGAGGACAAAATTTTGGCTAAGAATTTTCCTCGATCCTTGAAATATGTTGCCTTGGACTGGTTTTCTACATTACCAAATGATTCAATTCATTTATTTAATGCACTTGTTGAAGCCTTTATTAACCATTTCCAAGTGCATATGGTTCCTGAAATGAAATTAGCTGATTTGATGAGATGTAAGAATAATGAGGGTGAAAATTTCACTAAATTTATTTCCCATTACCAATCACTTTACTCCTAGATTAGTGTGAAGATTCTCGATTCTCACCTTCAAAAGATGTTCATAGAAAATTTACAAATTAAGATACAAGAAAATCTTACCATGATGAATTTCCCTTCCTTCATGCACTTGTACACTACCCTTCGAGATTATCATAATTATATAGGTATTTGTAAACCAAAAACAACTTCTACCTATCCTAAAAAATTTGAATCTTCAAACAAAAATACCTACTATCCTTTGAAAAGATAAAATAAAAGTTTCCTTCAACTAAATTCCACCTCTTGAAAGTTGATAACCAAGTAGCTACCATAAAGAAGATTAATCCTTATATCTCTAGGTATCCACAAAGAAAATTTACTCCCTTACTCGACACGCGTCAAAACTTCATGACTCAGCTATTAAACAAAAACATCCTTACCTTACATCTCGTTCGACTTCTTGACCCTAGCAAGTCATTACCTTTGAGCTTTAGAAATAATGCCTATTGTGCTTATCACCAACAAAAAGGACATGATACAGAACATTGCAAGCATCTTAAACATCTTGTACAGGACCTCATTGATTCTAATCATATTCAAATTGGAGGTTTGAATGACAAAGGTAATAAATATGTAGCTCCTAACAAATACTTGCAAATATTTACCAATCCCATGCCTAACCACAATATTTCATTTGTTAAGGCTAGTGAAACTAAGCCTAGTGTGATGAGCATTGACATGGATGATAATAACATGAGCAATAATGAACAAAATCTTATGGATGATAATGAACAAAGTCCTATTGATACTAATGATGAAATTCCTATTAGTAGAATGATAGGAGTGATTGACATTGAGTCTCATAAATAGAAAACCAAAATTCCCATTGACATTACTTTCTCTTTAGAAGAAACAATAAAAAAAGCACTTGATGGTCCTCATTACATAGCTAGTAAAATTAATAACAAGCCCACTCCTAGGATTTTAATTGATCATGTCTATGGAAGAATGTGATCATAGAAGAACACTTATATGCACATGAACTTACTCAATATAGATATGATAAACTAAAAGCATGGATTAAAATGAATGATGGTTTTTCTTCTATTATGATGGGATTGATCACACTCCCTTTACAAGTAGGACCAAATAAATTAAATGTATCATCCTCTATCATCTCTAATTCAGACCAATTTTTTGTGAAGTTAGGCTACAAATGGCTTCACTCCATGAATTTGGCCCCCATCCATTGTCCATAAGTGCTTAAAGTTTCCAGTTGGCAATAAAATATTCACTATGAACCATAGTGGCTTTAGACCTCTATCTTCCCATGGAAATTTTTCCTTGGACTATTTTTGGCCTAAGCCTATGGAACCTATAAGACCCCATGATGACTTCCTTTTCCTATCCTACAAAAAGTTTAAAGAAAAATGCATAGCCAATTTATCCCTTGAAAAATTTCCTCCATCCATGATCGAACCTCTTCCACTTGAGGAAAACAATATTGAACTTAAAGCCCTTAAAACAAACCAGGACCCATCCATCAAAAATCCCTTTCCTATTTCCTACAAAAGGCAAAGAGTAAACCACTCAAGTCCTAATCCACCTCATAATAAAATTTATAAACTCAAAGAGAAAGTGGTTTAACAACCTTGCACGGTTTCTTTTGTTCTTCCCTCACAAGAAGAAAAGGAACCTATGGTTGAAAAACCCGCTCCTACACAAATGCAATTTGAAATCCATAATAAAAGAAACATAAATGCAAGAGAGTGTAGGTGTAGATGTCGTTCTATTGCTCAAAAGATGAATGATGAAAACAACATAGAAAATCAAAATATGAACTTGATAGAATCAATAAACAATGAGCCTCCTCCATTACCAAAATTAGTAGATCCTATGTCTCCAACACAAGGACCAACACCTTCTATGGATATCATCATTCATCCCCCTATTGTGGTTAACTTGGATGACGATGAAAAAAAAACTAAAATTGATGAGCAAGTGCAAAATGAGGTGAAATTTTTACTTTCCTCTTCCATGAGCTTAAATGATAATAGCCATGATGATCCTCCTAAATCAAGTGATGCACCATGTGTTGAACTTCATGATTCTCCTAGTAAAAAAATTGATGTTATTCCTCTCACTAGTGATCTGCATTTTGTATATACTGAACAAGATTGGGATGCAGATGACCTTCTCAAAGGTTGACTGACACTTCCTTTAATTATCTTTTTTCTTTTTGGCTTTCTTTTTGTTTGATTGCATCTGTGTAATGTGATCCCTCGTATTGTTCAATGTTCTCTCTCAATGTGCATTCCTCTATTTGTACCTTCATTCATCTATATGTCATATGATTTTTTCCTTTTCATTAGTATTAACCTTTCATTTTCATTTTCATCTTGTGCTTTCCTTTTGGGGATGACGCAAGGCATTGAGATACCTATTGTGCATATTTTGCACACACACCCCATCATTGGTAGGGACCCTCTTTTTTCTCTCCCGGTGAGTTTCTTTGCTCCCATCTCATTTTACGTGCCCCTCTTTTTGTTGTCCTTGTTGGTCAACATGCCCTTCAAAGTCTCATTTTTGGCTGACCATATTTTGCCCCTAAAATAAAAAATTGCTAAGCCTTGGGTTTTTCGAGCTTTGCCCCCCCGCTCGCTCGATTCAGTTTTTCCTTCATTCTTTGACTTTGGGGATAGATTTCCTATGGATTTTGGATGTTTTTGTGGTACCTAAGTGAATTGACAAGGTTTTGTTAAGTTTCAGGAAGTTTTGAAAATTCCAAAACTATGTCCCTTCAACGGCTTTCTTGCAGTGGCTTCCCTTCAATAGCTTTCCTACAATGGCTTTCCTACAACGGCTTCCCTTCAACGACTTTCCTACAATGGCTTTCCTGCAGCAGCTTCCCTTCAATGACTTTCCTGTAGTGGCTTCCCTTCAATGACTTTCCTGTAGCGGCTTCCCTTCAACAACTTTACTGTAGCGGCATTCCCTTCAACGGCTTCCCTGCAATGGCTTTCCTGTAGTGGCTTCCCTTCAATGGCTTTCCTGTAGCGACTTCCTTTCAATGGCTTTCCTGCAGTGGCTTCCCTTCAACGGCTTCCCCGCAACAACTTTCATGCAGCGACTTCCTTGCAATGGCTTTCTTGCAGCGGCATTCCCTTCAATGGCTTCCCTGTAACGGCTTCCCTTCAACAGCTTTTCTGCAATAGCTTCCCTTTAGCGGATTTCTTGTAGTGGCTTCCCTTCAATGGCTTTCCTGCAGTGGCTTCCCTTCAAAGGCTTTCCTGCAATGGCTTTCCTACAGCCAGGAAACACCATCTAGAGTTTCGTGCTCTGTCGGTCATTTCAAAATAGCATTCATGTAGCAGCTTCCCTGAAATGGCTTTCCTGCAGTGGCTTCCCTACAACGGCTTTCCTATAGCGGCTTCCCTACAATGGCTTTCTTGCAGCCAGGAAACACCATCCAGAGTTCCGTGCTCTATCGGCCATTTCAAAACAGCATTCCTACAGCAGCATTCCGACCTCATGTTTCTAGAACGTACAAGCGCACCTCCAAATCAGAAACAGACTTCGACCCAGATGCTTAAATGGGGTCTTATCCTCCCTTGACCTTTCAAATTCCAAAATTGTAGCTGGGAAATACCATCCGGAGTTCCATGCTCTGTTAGCCTTTTCAAAATAGAATTTCCAGAATAGCATTTCGGCCTCTCATTTTCGGTTTCAAGAAGCCTACCATGGGTTCGTTGATAGAACCATTTGATCCAATGAGGAATACTAAAATTCCATTGGGAGAAGGTAGCTTTGAGTCAGTTTTAGCTACAGTAAAAAGGAAATTAGCTAGAAGGCAAAACTGCTACAGTGACTGGCCACTACAAGACAAAATAGGGAAAAGACAACAAATGTTTTTAAATTGCTGAATATTGTGGGGTAGGTGAAACCCTAATGTAATTGAATTTGGGCCACACAATCTAGCTCAATCCTAGCCATTCATTTGGGCTTTGGTAAACTATAAATAGGGGTCTCCCCCTCATTTGTAAGTGTTGGAGAGCTATTGTAAAAACATTTTGTAGCAATAGAAAGCAGCATTGCATGATCTATGGGTGTTACCTTTTGACTTTGCTCATTATATGTGCATGGTTCTACCTTCCAATTTAGTTTTAGTTGTAGTTTCATGAATGGAAGTGGTAATGGTGATTTTAGTTATAGTATTTGATGAATTTCTAGCCCATACTTTTGGCACTTGTTGATGGCAAGCTGCTATGCAAAGTTAGTCTGGGCTTCTTTATTTGATTGTTGCAACTTAGTTCATTTGCATGTTCATGATGTGTGTATGCAAACTGAAAATCTGCAGTCCTTAGAAGATTGCATTGGTTTTGTGTAACTGTAGGATCCTCTTGGCCAAGCAAAACCCAGTTTAGGGAGTTTGTCTACTGTAGCAGCCTCCATGATCACTGCTCATTCGTAGTTTAAGATCCAAGAACCTTTTCTCTTCTCTACCTTTTTTCCTTTTTTTTAATAAGTAACCTTAGGCAAGGTTCATTGCACATTGTAAAGCAAAATCTGATGTTGAAATGGAGTTCTAGACTGTTGTTTGAACCTGCAGCAAACACTCAGCAACTTTCCCATCTTTAGAACTCCATTTGTAGATCCAACTTCCCCACTTTGTAACTCATCCGTAAGTCCACCTTGTCATTCCAGCAAATCACATAAACAACTGAAATATTCCAAGCACTATCAAGACTTGACATCCGAGAGACCTTGTTATAGTGTTCTACAATTTGTTGTGGAAGATTGTCTTTCAAGAGAGGTGATGCACCTACATATTACCTGTGTTGTAAAGTGCATAAAAACACCATCAACTATACCATATGCCTCTTCCATGTTGACCCAAAATATTTTTCATTATATTTTCTTTTTCTTTCATTTTCATCTTGTGTTTTCCTTTTGGGGATGACGCAAGGCATTGAGACACCCTATGTCTCTTCCATTTTGACCCAAAAGGTTTTTCTTTGTTTTCACGCTCTTTGTGTCATTCTTCTAGTTCTATATGTATTTGGGGAATGATGTCAGTTATGAGCTTTCTAATACCATAGCAGAAAAGATAGATACTGACCTCAAATCCAGAGATCCCTTATGTGTTTATGGGGGGAAACCCTCTTTTCCTTTTTTAGCTACTTCAAAGTAATTTCTCACAACATGGTGTTAGCAATTCTTTTAAAGTGGGGTCATACATTGGAATTATTTTGGCATGATTTCATTTGCATTTGTTTTCATGTTCCTTGTGTGATTCCCTTTCTTCTTGCAATGTGTCCTTTTCTTGGTGGTGTAATTGAATTTGAATTCCTCCAAGAGAATTATATTTCCTTGTCCTCTCTTGGAAACATTAAGTACAATGCTCCCTAGGATGAGACATTTTCACTTGTCCTCTCTTGGAAACATTAAATAAAATTTTCCCTGAGATGAGACCTTGCATTTGTCCTCTCTTCGAAACATTAAGGACAATGTTTCGTAGGACGAGACCTTGTGTTTATCCTATTTTAGAGATATTAAGCACAATTTCTCCTAAGATTAAGACCTCGCATGAAATAAGAAAAATCCCTTCAAACATCCATATTTCTTATTGCATTACATTTTCTTTGTACCTTATTAAAGTCGTGGATGTATGGATTTGATATGGTCCCTTGAGGCTCACCTACTGAACAACTAGCTTCACTAGCCCTTGTGAGTGTGCATTTTAGTTTGTACCTTATTAAATTCATGGATGTATGGATTTGATGTTGTCCCTTGGGGCTCACCTAGTGAGAAAATAGGTTCACTATCCCTTGTGAGCATGCATTTTTTTTTCCTTATCATAGTCATGGGGGTATGACGTTGATATGGACTTCTTGTGGCTCACCTAGGGAGCAACTAGCTTCACTAGCCCTTGTAAGCATGTGTTTTTTTTGCATAGTGGACAACACATTCCACTTGTAAACCTTTTCTGATAAACAACCTAGACATGGTCCAAAATGCATTTGATGACCAATTGAAGCTTGATTTGTGGCATTTCTCTTTTTTATTTTTCCTTTTTCCTTTTCCTTCTTTGACGGTGTATGTTTGTGATCTAGTTATGGCTTCATATAACATCTGCAAGTGTGTTCATTTTTTCTTATGTTGGTTCTCCATAGGATCTTGATCTTGGGGTCTTGGACACCCTCTTGTTCATAGTCATACTTTCTTACTATCATTTTTATATTTGAACCCCTCTTGATTGCGTGGTTGGTTGCTTTGGTGCGAGTTAGAAGAAAGTTCATCCTCTCACTAATGTGGGGGCTAAATGTAGTACAAGAAAATGCATAACCTTTCATTTTCACACTTCTTTGGTCCCACCTTTCTTTATTTATCCCTATTTATTTATTAATTGGTCCTATTTTACATTCACAAGCCCAATGAACTATATATTTTTATGGCTAATCCAAAAAAACATGAAAGGATAAATGATAATTTAATAATTCTAGCTATTTGTCCCTAATTTTGGGTTAGGACTAAGATGCCACCTGGGGTGTCTTTGTCTCCCAAAGGTCTTGGGACCTTGATTTCAAAGGCACCTTAAATTGGCCCCTTTTTTGAGTTTGTGCCTCACGTTTCATGCCTTGGGAATAAGATGCCACCTAGGGAATTTTAGTCCCCCTTAGGTTATTTTTTGGATTTGATTTCAAATCTTGGTAGGATTTAGCCTCTTTTAATTAATGAATTCACATGATGGCTCATTGTGGTATAATTTTGGGATATTGAGCATGGATAAGTATAAATAATTGAGTTCACTAGAGAATTCAATAGCAATTCATCAAGCATTTCGAGGCATCATCAAGATTCAAGCATCATATCAAGGATATTGTTACATCTTGTTTGTTGTTGTGCTAAAAATTATGATGTAGGGTTTATGATTTAATAAATTGTTTCATTCAATATCAACATCATTCAAGAAAGAGTCCAGAACCACATCCATTACATCTATTTCAAGCATAATTGTAGCACCTTATTACAAGGGTTGGGTGAGTTGCAACATAAAAGATAAAAAATTCATCATTTCCCTTCATTTCATTCTATTTCAAGGTTTAATTACTTAAAAAGGGTTTGACCAAGGCAAACCCCCATTTACTAAGAATATAAAAAAAATTCCACTCTTATGTGTTTTTTTTTGCAGATTTAGTTTGAATTCTTGAAGATCATTTGAAGTGAAAATTTGTAAAGTTGCAAATTTGCATTGCAATGTTTTCATTTTCACAGAAACTCGCCTATAGGCCAGATCTGGAATTTTTAGGACCAGAGATCTAAGAAGAAGGAAGAAAAAACCTTGAGCCTCATGATCACATTCAGAGATTTCAGAAATTCTAGATGTGACTAAGTCACCACCTATGACATTTAATTCCTCTCAAGGGTATTTTTCAGAGATTCTTCCAGATCTGGTAGTGACATCCAAAGATTTTTCATCTACCCCAAAAAACTAGTAGTTGTACTAAGAAAATAGTAAAGGCATCTTAGTCCTCTGTAGCACATTTTGACATCATATTTTCATTTATAGAATCCTTTACATTTCTAGACTTCCCAGGTACATACATCATTAATTTTTTTTGCTTAATTTCATCATTTGCATCCATCATTTAGCTTGCTTTACTAGGTTTTGTGAGTTGAATGTTTACTTGTATTTTCCAAATTTTTTTTGGTGATGAACCCCTCAAAGCTTAATGAACCCCTTCCTTGGTCTTCCTTGTTGAGAATTGACCCACCTTTAAGGTTGATAGTTAATCCAATTTAGATTCCTAGGACATTATTGAATGACCTAAAGAGAATAGTGGTCCATCTAGGTGAGAAGGTAAGACAAATAAAGGATAAATTTTTGATGGGTTGAATACCACATTGATAGAATCACTTCATGGTACAATACTATCAAATTCCATTTGTATTAGAAATGCAAAATGGAATCATGTTGGTGTCTCCCTAACTTTGAGCTTGGAAAAAGAGGATGAATTCCTTGTTGGTGATGTCAGGTATGGAAAGGAATTTCAATTTTCATTTTAGTTTTTGTCCTTTATGCCAATACAACAATATTGTCACCAAAAGAAACATTCTCTAAGGGATATTAGAGTAAGAGATTCAGTTTGTAAGGGTGGAAATATGGATTCAATAGTTAATTCAAGGTCAATCTTACAAGTGGAATCAAAATAATGCTATGAGGATCAAACCCAATGGAGAATTTAATGTTTTAAAGGAGTTTCCCAATTTTATGATCTATATTGAAAGAAATTTCATATGGGTTATCTTGCACTCTAACCATGTTGTGAGGGACTAATGTTTACAGTTCATAGATCACTTTTTTGAGCCGACCTGCACAAATGAAGATAATCTTATGAATGATTACCTTATGAATATAATCACTTTAAGGTGTTTAATGCTACAAGTTCTTGTGACAAAAAGTTTCTTGGTTTTGGAAAACATGCATAGAATTTTGGGGTGTGGTAAGAAATGAAATATTCATTTTCCCTTTTAGATGTTTTTAAATCAACAAAGGATATGTTTTGGATATGTTCTACTAGGATCATATAAGGAGTGGAAATTTCAGCATGCTATTAATAATGAAAACATTAATGTTGATTCATATGTTGAGTTGGTATAAAGCTTCTTATTTAGAGTGATTTGCAAAGCACACATAAATTTCAATTTTATACCTCATAGATTGACTTATAAATTAATGGTGAATCAAGATATAACAACACAAGAACTATGCAAGGGTAATAATTTCATATCTTGTGTTAAACACTCCATATATTTTATTTGATTTTTATTTTGAGTATATAATTTTAGGAAAGAGCAATATTTGGGTTTTGATGCAAAGAGTGGATTTCAATAAATTTAATAAAATAAAGTTCAAAGTTTTAAAAGTGGGATTACAAAGGATGGTGGAGGATGAATTTTTCAGAATTAATGCTTCTTGGTAATTTTCTTCATTCCATAGAGGATATGGTATTACCATCATGGTTTACTATTTTAACGATGTTTTGGCCACTAACATTTTAAATGAAAAATGCGAAGAATGTCAAGTTTGTGCCAATGAATTTTCAGGGGTTTATTATCTTCCAATTGAAATGTTGTTTTTTATCTCTTGGGAATTTAAAGTATCATCAAATGAATATTTCTACTTTTTTATTACTCTTCTTCTATGTTTTGGATCCTGTAGTCCAACTCAAGAGGCTGAAAATGTCTACTCATAGGTTGAGGTAATGTTTGGGTCTTCGATTATACATTTTCATGTTATATATCTTAGTAATGTTAAGGAGAATGAAAGGTTTTTTTTCAAAAGATGTATTGTCTATTGTATGGGTTATAAATGTTTTTATAACCATCCCATTAACATCAAGAATCAAATACATAAATAGAAAATGTTTCAAAAGTCTTAAATTCATGTTTCCAAATGAAAGTGCATTTATAGCTAGAAATTCAAGACACTATTTGTATTGCAACAGGAGATTATTTTGGAAGTGTCCCAAGGTGAAAGCTATCAAGAATGTTAGCTAGTTCTTTAACATGGTTGAACATGTCATAAAGTTATTTTCTACTTTCATGTTAAATTTTTTATATGAAGATCAAATTGTGGTTGTGGAAGGATTCATAAAGTTTATAGTCTTTTATAAGAAGGGGTGATCCCACAATAGTGGTTTACACTTTTTGGGACATCCTCATTTTTACTGAAATCACATATTTATGAGAATTATAATGATTTAAACCTAGAAAAGTTCCATTTAAAGGATTCTGACTGAAGAGGTTTTGATCAAACCACCTTAGATCAAACATCCTTGGATAAAACCCCACTAGTTTTAATCCATACCTATAATGAAGTCTCGTACACCTATCAAAATGCTGATAAAATATAAATTTTGATTTACCTTTTAGTGGATAAAATTGATTCATTTAATTTTTATTTTAAGTATCTAGTCCTTATTATAAACTTTCCAATAAGAATAATTATATATATATATATATATTAGACTATACTAATCGGTTGAGTATCCATCCCCCTATAAACTGCAATGTGCTTGGTAAAACTTTTTCACGTGATTGATGACACCAGCGTAACATGCCCTTTGGTACCTTAGGTTTGGGGTGAGACTATACCTTGTTAGCTCTTTCCTACAACATGATACTTTAGTCAATCAAGCTAGGCCCATCACCCCTTAAATATATTTAATTTGATTATTATATTTATTTTTTATTTTATGTGAATGTAGTTTTTTCATCGAAAATCAAGCTCTCTATTTGTACATGTGGAAAAAAGTAGATTATCAAAAAAAAAGGAAAAATATATATGCACTTGATATTGATGTCCTTGATCCAACACAAAAAAATTGAATTTTGATACATACAAAAAAATTTGTGTTAGCAAGTAAACCTATGCCTAAATCATAACTAGTTTGACTTTCAAACTTAAGTAAGAAAAAAATATTCAATAAAACACTATGAAACCATTTGCATGAACTAGATATTATAGTTACAGATCTAAACTCAAAAAAGATAGAATTTTATCAGGAACTCATAGGAAAAATTTATGTGTTAGCAGGCACATATCACTCTTTAAAAATGGTGTTTCCTATTAAAAACTATTTTTCAAAGGAGATGGAAAAAATAAATGCAATTTGATTCCAATTATTTTAAAAGATTTATATATTTAGAATCTACAAATAAAATGTCACAAATCACTAGTTTACATTATTTTCAAATTCCTCATGGTTTAGTAGCTATAGGTACCCAAAAGTGAACATTGAGTTTAAAAAAAATTAGTTCAATGTCATATTTGGCCAAAAAGTGTAAACCACTATTGTGGGATCACCAAAACATGTTTGTGTTGCAATATCAATATTCAGATTTTGGTGGAGTGTGGAATTTTTTTATGTGATGATACTTTTTTTTCCTCATATGTGTCATTACTGTTCCAAATCAGATCCTAAAGTTATATCAAGCATCTTTCAAACAAATGCAAGATTGGCAGTAGTTTTTAATATATCCTACATGAAGTTGCTCCATTATTAAATGAAAAATACAACTAAGAGTGGGGTGAATCATTTGTAGGAAGTTAAAATATCAAAAACCTCAACACTAATCAGATCCGCATGCATTCATTAAACACATATTTTGTTAAAGTGATTAATCATGAAATATAGATAGAAAAAACTAAAATAACAACACCATACACAAGAAAAGACTACATTTACATGGAAAAAAAAATGACAAAAAAACCATGGTGAGGATTAGCTCATAATATAAGTAATTGCAAAATTGTTAGAAGGGCTCACTACGAGAATAGGACACACTATCCAAAAAGGCTCATAGTCAGGGCTCAATATCATAAAAAGAACACAAGAATATATAAGAGAAATTTTACATAGAGAAAAAATTCTCAATGTAACAAGAAATCCATCATGAATACTCCAACACTTTTGTAGCTTCTTGTCAAATATTGCAAGCACCTTTAGCTCATTGCCTTCAAGAATCCAACAATTGAAATTCACATTACTCTACTCAAATTCACATCACACTCATCACTCACATTTATATTGCATCTTTATTTCTTCTCTCTTACATCTCACAACAACATTACTCTTATTTATATCAATCTTAATGTGAAAGACCTTCTCCAATGTTAGCAACTATTTTTTACACTTACAAATTCAAATTAGGTTAGCACCAAAACATTATGTCGATGGATAAGAATGAAGGAGACATAATATAATTCCTTAATTAGGACCCAAATAGATCCCAAAAAAATGTCAAAACACTTTCATAATCCTCACATGTAGTGTTAACACAAGGTCATCCAACAATCATGCTAAGCACCATAAGAATTAAGTACACGCTTCCTCAAATCAATCTAAAACTTTTGGATAGAAAAATTCATTTCAAAAGAATGTAAAATGATACATGAACCACCTCATATCCAATAATGACTTCATAAAAACTCACAAAATACAAGAACTTCAACCTAGATAATTTGGTAAGCCTAATTTGCACAATGACACATGAAACACACACTATAGTCTACCAAATCAAGTGAAATATTCAATTTGGAAAAATATAAACATTATTAAAAAATCCTCAAATCTGCACAACCTGAAGCCAAATTGTAGAGAAACATAGAGAAAATTTATTTCTCCCATGTCATAGAAATAATCACTATAAACTGGTTCACATACTCATGAAAACATCTCACTTTCTACAACGATCCAGAAACCCAAATTTTGAATATAGCAACCTCTAACAACCTTAAACATCATATTATATCCACATAGGCATATCATCAACACAAAAGGAGTGTGAAACACATCCCAGAGCACATTTTGAACACTTGCACAACATTGTTTACTTTGTTTGTCAAGTTTTCTCAAAAGATCTTAGAAACCAATTACTAGAGACGTCATCTTAGCTCATTAATTCATTCCAACGCATCTTCAAACACTGCAACTTAAAGATAGCTCCATGTACTCACAACACTTGCTCAATATCTCAACTACACATGCATAACTTTCAATCACCTATTTTCCTCATTTCCAAAATTTTCAAAATATCCTTGCAATATAGTTGACATCAATGACAACACTAGCCTATAGGCATCTATAGGCATCTAGTTGACATCAATGACACCACCTTCATACTTGAAACATCCATGATTTCAAGGTATTGAAGGGAATTTATTCCAAGATTGGTATACACTATTACAAAGGATTTATTTTTTTGTGGTACTCATCCTCTAGGATGCATTAAAAAAAATTATTTCTTTGATAATGGTTGCAAGATATTTTTGTATAGTTTTCTTGGTGAAAATACACATACACAACTCTAGGAAGGAGTTGAAAGGAAAAGGTTTTTGATTGGAAAATATGCAATGCATATTATATAAACTTGGGTAATTTGGAGTAATATATTTCACACTGAGTTCTATTTCATAAAAATTATAGAGCACATGTGCATTTCTTAAAAAAAATCAGGATTCTTGAAAGAAAGATACAACACCAAATAGGTATAGGATCACCTTTTGTTAGGAAATTTGAAATGAATGGATATTTTTTGATATCAAGAATTTTTTGGGATATGGTGGTGTACACCATTGCATAAAATTATTTACTATAATGTTTCAATTAAATAATCATTTATTTTCGGTGGACCTACATTGTGTTTTTATTCAAACTAGGTAATTGTTTAGGGACCAATTGATATTGTATTGTAAAATTGTATTATTATTCAATGTGTGGGAGACATGTGATAATAATTTAATATTGGGGAAATATTAGATAAAGTCAAAAAATAGTACCCAATATTAAATAAGGGGTTAATAGTTTTGTGGTACATGGTTTTATCTTACCACTACTTGTATTTGTGTGAGCTTGTATCTATAAAAGCAAGCACATGTTTAGTGGTTAAGGTTGGCTGAGTGGTTTGGCTATCATTATTGACTCTTTCTGAGGAGTGCAAACTTGAAGCATGGCATGGGATGTGTGGAATCATCTTTGGACACATCAGCATATATTGAGAGTCTCGATTCTTCAGATGTGTTCATTGTAATTCTCGTATGGCTTTATTGTTGAATAACATGGAGTATGGATACTTTCGAAGGATGATTTTTTCCCACTTGATTTTTTTCTAGGGTATATCTTGTGACATATTTATTGGTATGTTGTCTATTCTCTTTCATATAGATTATGAATACCTTTTTTCATAAATTTCTATTTTTAGGGGTGGGTGCATGGAAATGGGTAGCAATTCCGTCGACACCCCCTAAAAAAATCTTTGAAAAACCATAACGCTAGCACGTTATAATGCGCTCATGTTATGACTCGTTATGTTGATCGTGAGGCTCAGTGGCTACAAACCAATAACATGAGCGCGTTATAATGTGCTCGTGTTATTGATTGTTAAAAGAAAAAAAAGAAATGCAAATCTCTCATTCAGATTTTGACTAGTTTTTTTTTGCAGTCATGGCCAAAACCGCCAAAATTTCATGCTCGTGTTCTTGGAGGAGAATCTCAAAAAAATTCTTCATCTACAATCCCTATTTCTTTGCAACAATGATGCCACGACGATGAGGAGCTGTGAGAGGTAAGGATTCTATGGTTTTTTTTTAATTAGTTAGTTTTAGGTTGAATTTGATATCTATTTGTTTGAATTTTTAGGAGATGCAAATCAACTTGAAAACCCTCAAAATCCTCAAGGGGAAGACCAACCAAATCCTCAAGATCAAAATAAACCACAACATCAACCTCCTCCACCAATGACTCAACCCCCTCCTGGCACTCAACAAAATTTAAAGAGTGAAATTGAAAACAACAAAAAGAGAATTGAGGATTTGATCAGTAGGTTGAGTGATCCAAATGGTTCAACCATAGAAAGAATGACCCTATAAAATTCATTAAAAGATATGTTAAAAAATGTAGATTCAATTAGCAATCAAATAATGGGATTGCAAGATAGGAGGTAGGCGGCTATGGATTATTATGAAAATAAATTATCATTCAAGGATGTGAAGGATTTAAAAATTACAAAAGGTGATTTGTGCTCATTATTCACCGACCCTCGCACAAATCAAAATATTACCCTCAATGCGAAGAGGTTTCCTATCCATTGGTGCCACCACCGACAAATTAGGGACTGGTGTTATGATAGGTGGTACATGGTCTTTGATTACCCACCGTGCAAAAATTGCGAGGTCCCACAATATTTCCTTAGGAAACTATACAGTGAGTTCATATTGAACAAAATCCCAAATTATTTTGATATGAGGGATTTCTAGGGGAGAGGTGGGGGGTCAGCTCAGGATAGACTTGGTGCATAGTTGGATCCTACGTGGCAAGGTAGATGAGCTCTCACTAGGCCACCTCGTGACCACATTGTTATGCCTTCCATCGCAAAGGAAAGTGCTGACGTAGAGACATTGTAGGAAATCAACACTTTGACCCAGAGTGTCATACATCATGCTATCCCTATTCTATAGTACCATCCAAGGGAGTCTTCGAGTGGTGGCTTTCGAACACATGTGTGTCAATATTTTAGTGCTACGTGTTCATATGACCCCACCAACACCCAGGAGACTAGTACGTAGGATCCATCTACAACTATGGAGATGGAGAGGGTAGCTAACATTTTGCATGAGGAATATGGCATTGATAGTCAGCTAAAAGTTAGTGCATGTGTTCATTGACTTTAATTTTTTAAATTTTGATTTTGAAATGCAAGATTAACTAAAAGAAAAATTATGATTTTAATAAAATTGCAGGGTCACATTGTTGATACTGGATATGCCGGCCCCCCACCAACCTATTTCTGTAGTACACCTATTGCTAGGGTATGTAACTAGTAACCAATTATAAATTTATTGCATGTAATAACATTTTTTACGAATGGTAATTTAATATGTGATTTTGAATGTTGAATAGAATAATATTGGAGGTTTTGATGGAACACTTCCCTATGGCAGTGGATTTACTCAAACCTTCACACAGGTAATAGAATAGAGAGATTAACTAATGAATCAAGTACTTAATAGATTTGTGTAGTCTATATGCACATCATTGATTACGTTGAATATTTTTTTGTTTTATTTTTAGTTTTTGTGAGATGATACACCTCTAAATGTGATGAGGGCAATGGATATTGGTGTGACATATGCTATACAATCCTTGATGGCTCTGACAGAAGAGGTACGAGGAAAATTAGTAAATTTTAATTTACATTTTTTGTTATAGATGCTAGTTAGTGAAAAATCAAACCATTATTGATTCACGTAGTTTAATTTCTATTTGTATGGTTTATACAGGGCTTGAACACGCCTGAGCATGGGTGTGAGGATATTTTCCTCATGGAGAGAGATCATGAGATGGCTATACATGATTATTTTGTCAAATATATCATTTTTATAATGTAATTTCTATATATTCATGTCTTTACTTCTTATTGTAATAGTTAAAAATCCACTAAGAACTAAACCCTAGGAGGAGTAGAAGGAGCACTCCATGAGCATAGAAAAAATGAGTGACAAACCTATCGCCATCCAAGTGAAAAGGAAAGGGAAAGGTTTTATTTCCAGGGCATGGATAGCAATGACTTTTGATTCCAGAGTCCTTTGTTGTATGCCTACATGGCATTTTTGTACATATTTTTTATTGGACATATTTTACATTGTATGCCTATATGGCATTCTCATAAGCCTATATGGCTATTTTGTACATATATTGATGTATTCTTACATGGCTATTTGGTTAGTACAAATATATTGTATCGATGCTTATCCATATTTGCATTCTAAATTGATGGTTCAATAGTTATGAGGTACGTGTATTCAAGGTAATTTCTATGCTAATACAAATATCTTTTATCGATGCTTATGCTTATGTGATTGATGTATGTTTGTGTATGGGATTATAATAATTTCTATTTGATGATGCTATTGTTTCTTTAAGGTTTATTTATTGAAGGGTGCATGAAACAAGTTTGAAATCCTTAAAAATCTTTGAATTTCTTAGATTTTTCTATTTGTTGAGTCTAGGCTCCGAGCCTAAGTCCAAGTCAAAAATTGGCTTGTCAAGTCTGAGGTGAGTCCAAGTCTTGTAACACTAGTGTGAACACATTGAGGAATAATGGATATGTCGATGAAGAGAGAACCAATCCTTGTTTCCAAACAAACCATGGTATAGATATGGGTGGTCAAGATAAAACATCACTCTTCTGGATAGTTCAAACCATAATCTTTCATGGCTTCAAACAAACCTTCATTAGTGTTCTTGATCCTACTAAAGAAATGGTGGAACGTGTTGTAGATAAAATATTGCAACCCTAAGTCCACAAGAAGGTTACTTGTCTTGATTTCCTCAAATGTCTTTAAGATGTCCATCCTTCTTGAGTAATGTCAACCACTATCAAATGTTTCCATGCTTCTAATGGAAAGTTAATTTGTTGCAATAACCAAAGGCTAGCAGGTTCATTCACTCTAATACCACTGTAATGACTTGAGCTCTAGATCAATAGATTTTTAATTTATTTCTTATTGGATTGACATAGGTTGTCATCCAATTTTATTAAGATAGATAACGGAGTCCCCAAATTATAAATGAAATAAATTCTGAATATGAAATCTAATTCAAATATTAATTTGATAATAGAAATTTGATAAATAAATATAATAGTTTTTTCTAGTTAATCAATTAAAATCATGTTCTAGCTTTGAATATAAATCTACCTATCATTGATATATAGGCATTGAGAATTGGGAAGCCTTTCCTAATCGATACTTTGTACTCGTGCATCTAACTTTGAGTCCTTTCCGGATTATATGCTTGAAATGTATACTCCCATATTATAAAACAATTCTCATATAGACCAATCTCACACTAGGTAATTCAATAATAAAAATAAGTCCAAAAATTGATTACCTTGATCTTCCCTTCTTATTCTCTTTTATACTCAAAAACTACACAATTGAATCCTGATAGCAATATCACAATTTGACACATTGTAGAAAATACCTCCTACTTATCAATTGATGAGCTAAAGGGGCTCTATAATGAATGTTTCATAAGGAAAAACACTTGCTGAAGGTTTTGCAAATGGGTTTGCAAGCTAAGTGGGATTAACCTTGGGGAAAAATATTTATGGTTAAGCGCTTCAGCTAAAGTAGTACTGGGATGGGTGACCTCCTGGGAAGGCCTAGTGCCTCACCTCTGTGAGCATCACCTACATGCAATGAGTGCTAAGTGGGCCATTCATTATCATGAGAGATGGGTTCTTGTGAACTCAAGCCTCTTTCAATCCTTGTCAGCCTTGGGACTGTACAAGAAGCTGGACGTTGTAACAAGTACAAGATCAACAAGTTTGTATAAGAAATCTAAAAAACAAAGAATAGTGTGAATAATTCTTATCTTATCTTCTCCAAAATTTCATCAACAACCTCCATTTGAGCCTCTCAAGGTTTTACATAGTGTTTTAAACCCTTGTCTAGCTGATCCATTCCCTCAACTAACTAAAACCCAACTTTGAAAACAAGTAATAGTTGCATTTCAAATTTTTTGCATTAAGCAATTTACAAATTTGCAACTTTAGACTCCTCCAACCTAAGAGATCGAATTGGTGGAACATAGTTCAGAGTGATTCCATGTGTTTCTATGCGAAAGAGGACCATGACTAGTGTAAACATACCTGTTTGGATGTGTTGGAATAGTCCGCTTGGTCACACAAGTTGCAGAACAAAATTTGCACCACTTTGCAACTTTGCACTGCTTGCATTTGATGCTTTTTCCATAAAGTGAAAATATGCTACTATGGGAAAACCACTTCAAAATATCCAAAACCAAGAGAGGTTTTTGTAGAGGGGGTGAATGCAATCCTATAGGATCATACAAGAAGTTTCTATTCATCATGATATCCGAGTAATAGCATGCAGAAGTTTGCAGATATTTTGCACTTTGGACCCTTAAGGGATCGATCTGATGGAACGTAGCTCAGAGCGATTCCACATGTTTTGGTGTGAAACAAGACCATTCCTAGCATAAAAATACCTATTCAGATGTGTTGGAACAATTAGTTTGGTCATACAAACTGCAGAGTGAAAGTTGCACCACTTTGTTACTTTGCACAGCTTGAATTTGACACTTTTTTGATCAAGTGAAAATCTACCGCAACGAGAAAACCACTCTAAGATAGCCAAAATTGAGAGAGGTTTTCTTAGAGGGGACCAACTTCTTTCTATAGGATCAGATGATAAGTTTCTAAGTGTAACGGTATCCAAGTAATAGCATGCTGAATTTTGCAGCCATTTTGCACTTTGGACCTTTCAGGGATTGATCTGGTGGAACATAGCTCAGAGTGATTCCACGTGTTTCAGTGCAAAAGAGTACCATTCCTACCATAAAAATACCTATTAGGATGTTTTGTAACAGTTCGTTGGGTCACACAAGTTGCACCACTTGGCAACTTTGTACTGCTTGCATTTGATGCTTTTTCCATCAAGTGAAAATCCGCCACCACCGGAAAACCACCCTGAGATAGCCAAAACTGAGAGATTTTTTTGTAGAGAGGATCAATATGATCCTATAGGATTAGACAAGAAGTTTCTAAGCATCATGGTATCCGAGTAATAGCATGCTGAATTTTGCAATTATTTTGGACTTTGGACCCTTAAGGGATCAATCTGGTGGAACATAGCTCAGAGCGATTCCACATCTTTCAGTGTGAAAGAGGACCATGCCTAGCATAAAAATACATATTCAGATGTGTTGGAGCAGTTTGTTTGGTCACATGACTTGCAGAGTGAAAGTTGCACCACTTTGCACAACTTGAATTTGACACTTTTTTTATCAAGTGAAAATTTGTTGCCACGAGAAAACCACTCTGAGATAGCCAAAACTGAAAGAGGTTTCTATAAAGGGGTCCAACATGATCTTGTATCATCATACGAGAATTTTCTAACTATCATGGTATCCAAGTAATAGCATGTTGAAGTTTGTAGTCATTTTGTACTTTGGACCCTTAAGGGATCGATCCGGTGGAACATAGCTCAGAGTGATTCCATGTGTTTCAGTGTAAAAGAGGACCATGCCTAGTGTAAAAATACATATTCAGATGTGTTGGAGTAGTTAGTTCTTCACATGACTTGCAGAGTGAAAGTTGCACCACTTTGCAACTTTGCACAACTTGAATTTGACACTTTTTCTATCAAGTGAAAATATGCCGCCACGAGAAAACCACTCTGAGATAGCCAAAACTGAGAGAGGTTTTTCTATAGGGGTCCAACATGATCTTGTAGGATTAGATGAGAAGTTTCTAGCTATCATAGTATCCAATTAATAGCATGCTGAATTTTGCAGCCATTTTGCACTTTGGACCCTTAAGGGATCAATCCGGTGGAACATAGCTCGGGGCGATTCCAAGTGTTTTGGTGTGAAGGAGGACCATGCCTAGCATAAAAACACCTATTCAAATGTGTTGGAGCAGTTAGTTTGGTCATACGAGTTGCAGAGCGAAAGTTCCACCACTTTCCAACTTTGCACAGCTTAAATTTGACACTTTTTCTATCAAGTCAAAATCTGCCGCCATGAGAAAACCACTCTGAAATAGCCAAAACTGAGAGAGGTTTTTCTAGAGGGGTCCAATGTGATCCTATAGGATTAGTAGAGAAGTTTCTAACCTTCATGGTATCTAAGTAATAGCATGTTGAAGTTTGCAGCCATTTTTCACTTTGGACCCTTAAGGGATCGATTCGGTGGAACATAGCTCGTAGCGATTCCATGTGTTTCGGTGTGAAAGAGGAGCATGCCTAGCGTAAAAATACCTATTCAAACATGTTGGAATAGTCTTCTTGGTCACACGAGTTGCAGAAAAAAAGTTGCAAATTGTTTACATGACCTTTATATGACCTTTTTCACATTGTTTACATTTCAAAATTCAAAGTTTGCAAATTTTCCTATTCGACACATTTACAGAACAAATTTTCCTATTCAACACATTTATAGAACAAGGTGCTACTAAACCAAACATGAACTCAAACCTTAAAATATTTGAGTATATCTCATTATGTAATTAAATCTTATTACAATGCCTCAGGCACTTCGTTGTCACAGATCTCTTACAATGGCACTCATACATTCGAGATTCTTTGTAAATGTCTACATCATAGGTGCTCATTATGAGGTTAACTTTAAATGAGTAACTTGAGATTCCCTCGCTAAGCTTCACATGGTCTTTTATAATGGCTTGAAATAAAAATTGAGATTTGTCAAGATCATCAAAATAGGGATGTTGCATTGTTTTCTGGCTGAGATTCTCTTTAACGACTCTTAAATCAACAATCTATGCAATGAAATATCAATAATTTTTTATTAGTTTACTTACAAATACGCAAAGTAAAAGAGAAAAATAAAGATCATCCAAAATGGAAATGAAATAGAAATTGATGGAAGGAACTTATAGATGTTGCATGCAGGCATCAAAATAAGGATGTTGCATTGCTTTTATGGCTGACATTCTCTTGGATGGCTCATATATCTGCATTTTTTGCAAGGGGACACCAATCACTGTAAAAGAAGATGATAGCATTGGCATCAAAAAAATTAATGTCCATACAAGTATAAATTAATAAGAACCAATGTGCATATACTTACAAATTAATCCAATGAACCATTTGGGCCTGCTCTACTCTTGATTGTGTCAAGTATTGCCTCATGGTCAGACTCATGGACCTTCCATAACATCTTGTTCAAAGGCCTACCCCCATATTTGGTCAAATGAACATTGGATTCCATGAAAAGGTTCGAGTAATGAAGAATCTTACGATGCATGTCAAAGTCCTGAAATAGCCAATGTTTAACACTTGAATGTGGGTACCTTCTAAGCCATGTTCCAGTAACCACAACTGAGCCTGTAGGGTATTCGATGTTTTCCCAATCTATAACTAGGGCCTCCAATATTTTTTTGGTCTCAACACAACGACACAAGTAATAGTTTGTTCCCTCTTCATTTTCTTCATTTGCAATAACTGCATAAACATGCCCTGCATTGATATGTGCAAAGAATCTCTTGAAATTTGTCAACATTATGAATACAGTACAAAGTATGATAACGAAATGGAATTTCAACAACTAAGAAAGTAGATATATCACCTGGTTGAACTAGATTTGATATGTGGTCAAAGTTGATTGATGAATCCATCTGTGTCAGTTCCAATGCCATCGGAGGGCGATACGTGTGAAGTGGGATAAGATAACTTGTGAACCATTTATCAACCCACTACCCTGACTCACAATCATTCTAGACTTGCATTGTACATGAAGAACAAAATCATGCCATCTTTCATGTATCGATACTCCATGAACCTGCATTTGAGCTAAGGAAAGAGTGTGCCTACTCGATCTTGTTAGTGTACAACAATCTTCATATGGTGCAATGTTAGTATCATCCATCAACAAAAAAAATCTACGAATTGAAGATATACCTTCATTACCTGGACCCATCAATGCATTACACCACTTTGCATCTATCAACTTTGCACTTTCTTTATATTTTAACTCTTCTCGTGGTAATGCTCTTTTCACGCATGCTCCTGCACCATTATGCTCCCCCTTTCCATGTCCAGCCTCACAAAAGTTATAGATAAGTTGAACACCTATAATGACATTCATCCTGCACAACCAATTTAACATGTACGAGTTCTTGAACTATGCTGCATAGTTATCAGACCATATTATATGTTCATCATATTCTATGCCCCTCTAAGCCAAACCACTATAGAAAATTTGGAAGCAACCTTGCACGAACTTTGGAGAATGTGTGTCATCATCACTAATGTAAAATTGGTACTCCATCAATACCTTCCTTTGCTCATATACTATCAGATGCATGAATGAATGTTATGCACACAAACATTGAAACTTGTGTGGAGTTGTAATACTATGACTGCACCTCATGTTGTGGCTGTAGAGTGTATTCCTCTACAAAGTCAACCACATATACTATTCTGCCAATTAGAAAGGTGTCCTTGCATAGCTTGAACTATGTGTCCAACCATCAGGCTCTATGGGTATGCATTGCATACTCAGACAGTATACTGTCACAAAATATGGTCATAAATTGGTACAATGGAATCTTCTCAATAAAAAAATCACACCTTTTTTCTTGAGACCCATCTTTTGTAGCATATGCCACTATTTTATACTTCTTGAACTCTACTAGTTTTTCTCCCACCTCATTTGTGCTTTCCATATGCTGACATATTGACATACGCTGGAAGCCACTACAACGTTCGCATGAACCATCCAAGTATTTTGTCCTATAGAATATCTGGCCATCCTCTATTTCACGTAAATTTTTTGATAACAACTCTCTTGAAGATTTTGGTGGGGCTTCTATGCCACAATCTTGCAAAACATTGTTAGTATGCAAATCTAAACATATAGAATGATAAACATCATAATGGTTAGAAAATTCAATATGTAGTCTACAACAACAAGTAGTGCGTGTATGATTTATCTTGACATAAAAAGGTTTAAGCAAATCAAAAACTCTTTGAGAAATACTAATTTGAGGATAATCATTTTCAAATTTCTAAAAAAATTAGGTTTGAGTCATATCCAAAAAATGCTTTGGATGTGGCTCACAATTTCGACTACTGATTCTCTTTCTTACCACATCCCTTTGATTCAGAGATGGCCTTGTGTTATTCCTCCAATACTCTTTAATTAGTGTTCTCAAGGCTTCAACAAATTCTTTATCTTTTTGTGATTGTCTCCCCGAGAATGCCCATAATTAATTTGTATCATTGACCTCAATTCTTGGTCGCCTTTGAATGGCTCTTGATAAAGCTTTTCTACTAATTCTTATTTGTTCACTAGTATTTTTAACTAGGTGAGCTCTCTTTGTTTGACAACTTACCAAAGTCAATGTAATGACACGTCGGGTGACATTACTATCCTTTGAGTGTGAGGTCTTATCCACACTCTCATAAGAATCCATTAGATTCCTCACAATAGTGTCATCACTTGATGCATTTGATGTTCTCAACCCAAGAGTCTTCATGATGTTCCTATACTTTACACCCGGCATCATTTCAACAAATAGTTGACATCTTGCAGTCTCAATTAGCCTTTCAAATAATCATTCCCAAATCTTATCAGCATATCTTCTACAAGTGCGTGCTGAAATATTACCTTCCATGTGCTGAAAAATCTCATCATCAATATTAATCAAATACTTTGGTTTTCTTCGCAAAATTATTGGTGGTGTTCTCCTAGGTACATACATCTCAACATTAGGAATTTCATCAATATTTAACTGAGGTGGGATAGATTACATACCTTCGATCAAGGGTGGAGAAGAAGACATACCTTGAGGTTCACATGGGGATGATGGCATAGCTTCTTCGTCAATTTCAAGTGATGATTACTCTCAACTTGAGATGTGTTGGATGGTGTCCAACAATATTCACTTGCGGTACATGGTGTCCCTCCATATTCATTTGTAGTAGATGGTGTCCATCCATATTCACTTGTGCTATATGGTGTCCCTCCATATTCACTTGTGCTTAATGGTGTCCCTTCATATTCACTTGTCATAGAGGCTGTGTATCCAACTACGGTATCTGAATCTGTCTTACGATGATGATTTTGCATTCATGCTTGTTGTGCTACCAATTCTTGTTCTATTTTTTACAGTTGAGGTTCCTCTACAATTGGGTTGTTTTCATCAATCATTTCCAATTTCTTCTTTTCACGATATGCCGCCACCCAAACTCTCTCCTTTTATTTCAAAGTTTCGTTCTCTTCGTCTGTTAGTTTCCTCTTTGTCTTTTTCTTCAGCATGGCAAATAATTTTATCTGTACGATGGTAATGATACAAATATTAGTTCCTAAAAAATGTATCCATTCAAGTTAATTGAAAAACATATGTCATTGAAGGCTTCATTTAAATAATACTTGCAATCATCATGTACAAAAGTTAACCTAGCATGTAGACAAATGTGTACAAACTATGGAAGCACTAGGGTGCCCAGAGCACATTTCTAACTAAAAGTGAATAACCATGATGGTGATTCTGAAAAATAATGAGTGAATGGCATTGTGATTGTTTGATAAGTTTGTGGTCTAGGATCACCTGGACAATCTATGCTTCCATTTTTATATTTGATTCAATTTTGGGTATCTTCATGTTGTAAAAGGGTCATTAAAGACATTTTCCATGTACCACTTATATGAGCTTTCAAAGGCACGTTGTTTTTAATTTATAGGCATTGGGGGGAGTTGGTTGTCATTTCAAAAGTTTTAAACAACCTCCATTGGCTCAAAGGGAGGATTTTTGTTCATTTTGAAAAAAATGTTGTTTTACAGAAATTCATTGGGTTTTTTGCACTTTCCTACACTTGTACGGATCTATACAACCAACCCTTGATAGAAAACTAATATAATATTGTAGGCACATGTATTAAATCTCTAATGCATCATTTCTGAGGGCTTAATAGTACGTTTGAAGGGAGCAATTGACAATTTTTTGAAACTGCTCATTTGAAGCCAGTCAAGGGTTTGAGTAGGATTTAATTATGAAATGACCATCCCACCTACTGTTATGACTTGTTTCTCAGTGGGATGGCATGTACATTTTTAGAGTAGGGTATTTTATTGTTGAACACTCCTTGTAATGAAACTAATGACAATACGATGGGGTTCTTAGGCTGAAACAAGCACTTTTCCATGAGAATTTGAGGAACCAGGGAGTGATTTTGAAAAAGTGTTGAAGGAGTGGTCTATGTAATGAAATTTTGTCCTTGTGCAGGGCATTTTGAAGATGTTTGATAATTTGGAATGGTTTGGGAAGGCCCGGGTATAGGAGTTTCTATAAACCCTCCCTCTTTACATTGAAAAATGGGGGTTTTTGTATTGGAAGCGTAGTTGAGCGGGTAAGGTCCTAAGACCTAGAAAATATCTTGTTTTGAGACCTAATTAAATACATTTTTTGGGTTTGGAAGTCTGGTGTGAGGATATAAGGGTAGTTCCTTTGTAAAATTGGCCTACTTGGATGCCTAAAATAGTGAAAAGGTCAGTTTTCTTAAAGTCGTCCCAAAGGAGTCATGTGATGAGTTAAGGTATGTCTTGAAATTATGAAATGGGTGATAGAATCATTCTTTTATTTTCTTGGTGTTTTGGAAAGTTTTGGAGTTAAGGGCCCAAAACTGGTTTTGCACAGTAACTAGATTCCAAGTGTGAAATATGGGAAATAGTGTTTATGTTTGTTGTCCATCTTGAAGGAGTGTTGGGATTGCTCCATTAGGCCTTTTAAATCTTGTTATATGCCTTGGTTTGGGAGATACATGTGGCAGTTTGTAAATGCTTGGCTACTAGTAATGTGGATAGTGAACAAAGGAACTAAGTTTGTGTGTAAGGGCATACTCATGAAAGGTTTAATTTTTGTTGTACTAACACAAAAAAAGATTAATTAAGGAAAGAATGGTTTGGTTGTGCCTTAAGAATTATAGTTTGTATTTGTAAACAATGGTTCCATTATTGAAGATTTAAGACAACTTGTGAATAACATAATCATTGGTTGAGGTTTTGAGGAACCTAGTTGATTGTAATCAGTTATTTTAAATATTTTCAAGGTGTTTTGAAGGTCCTTAAAAGGAATTGGGAACTCTTAATACTAATTTGATTATACATATAAAATGTTTTGTAAAGGGAAATATAGTTGAATAAGTGTGTCAAGAAAGGTGTTGATTTATTCCTTTGTACTGCATCGGTTTGTGCAAAGGTATTGGAAGGTGTTGGGACCTTTTGGAGGAATGGGAGAGAGGATTGTAGTGGTATTAAAGGATGAATTTTGGTAAATGGGTATGAGTTTCTAATAAAATTTATGCTATGTTACAATCAATTTTATGATGGTTAATCTATTTTTTTGAGTCCGATAAAAAGTTAAAACCAAGTTCTAATGTTTTGATGAAAAGATGATTGAGTTTGTTTGTTGATCTTCTTCAATTTAATTTAGGGTCAAAAGTACCCTTGATGATTTGTGGATCCTAGTAGATGTCCTACATCAAGTTTAAAATAGTAATTGGTAAGTGTATATAATTGTTTATATAATGGTAATTTAAAATGTGCGTTGACAACCTAAGGTTATAATGACAAACACAAATTAAAGCAAGCCGTAATAGAATGAAATTAAATATGTAAAGACTTCACATACCTAACAAACTATACTTTCAAATGGAGGAGTTCAACCCAATTATGTAGCCTTAGCTTCTTCTTTCTTCAAACTCCACAACAATTTGACTTGTTCAAAAGCTTGCTCCCCTCCAAACTTCAATTTTATATCAGTTTTCAATGGAATTCAAACTTAAATTGATATTATATGTCTTTCAACGTGGAAACTCTGCTATTTCATGAAAAGGTGGTAGAAAGATCATGGAAAAGGTGATGGAATGTGAAAAATATGCTTGCACACTTCACAACATCATCAAAAGCCATTTTTTGTCAGAGCACGCACAAAACCAGGGGAATATGTAGATTGTAGGCCTTGAAATCATGGCTATATAGATTTTTTTACCGTTTTGGTGGAGTACAACATGCACTCATGTTATAACGTGAGTGCTTTATGTGAAATATGGTTTTCTTTGTATATTTATGTTCTCCCTCTTTGTCTTTACCTTGTATCCTAATTCTCTAGCTATCCCATGTAACCTTATAGTAGAGGAGATAGATGTGTGTTTGTGTGTGTGCAAAAGAGAGAGATGTAGAGGGAGAGTGGGGGAGAGAGAGGGAGAGTGATGGAGGGAGAGGGATTGGGAGAGAGGGAGGGAGAGGTAGAGGGTTAGAAATAGAAAGTGGGAGACATGGAGATAGATAGGGAGGGAGAGAGGGGGAGAGTGGGAGAAAGAGAGAGTGGGAGAGAAAAAGGGAGAGAGGGAGGGAGAGGGAGTGGGAGAGAAAGATGGAGAGAGGGAGGGAGAGGGAGAGGGGAGAAAGAGAGGAGAGAAAGAAGGCAAGAGGAGGGAGATGGAGAGGGGGAGAAAGAGATACTAGGAGAGATGGAGATAGAGAGGGTGGAAGAGAGAGGGAGAGAGATGCAGGGGGAGGGCGAGGGAGATAGGGAGGGAGAGGCAGAGGGTTAGAAATAGAAAGTGGGAGAGACGGAGATAGATAGGGAGGGAGAGAGGAGGAGAGTGGGATAAAGAGAGAGTGGGAGAGAAAAGGGGAGAGAGGGATCGAGAGGGAGTGGGAGAGAAAGATGGAGAGAGGGAGGGAGAGGGAGAGGGGGAGAAAGAGAGAGTGGGAGAGAAAGAGGGAGAGAGGGAGGGAGAGGGGGAGGGGAAGAAAGAGATAGCAGGAGAGAAACCCTCAACCCTCAACCCTTGAACCCTAATCCCTCAACCCTTAAACCCTATTCCCTCAACCCCTATACCCTCTTAATCCTTGAACCCTCAACCCTCAACCCTTAAACCCTAATCCCTCAACCCCTATACCCTCTTAATCCTTGAACCCTCAACCCTTAAACCCTAATCCCTCAACCCTCAACCCTCAAAACTTCAACCCTAATCCCTCTACCCCTATACCCTCTAAATCCTTGAATCCTCAACCCTCAACCCTTAAACCCTAATCCCTCAACCCCTATACCCTCTTAATCCATGAACCCTCAACCCTTAAACCCTAATCCCTCAACCCCTATACCCTCTTAATCCATGAACCCTCAACCCTTAAACCCTAATCCCTCAACCCTCAACCCTCAACCCTTCAACCCTAATCCCTCTACCCCTATACCCTCTTAATCCTTGAATCCTCAACCCTCAACCCTTAAACCCTAATCCCTCAACCCCTATACCCTCTTAATCCATGAACCCTCAACCCTTAAACCCTAATCCCTCAACCCCTGTACCATCTTAATCCCTAAACCCTTAAAACCTAATCCATCAGCCCCTATACCATCTTAATCCCTCAACCCTCAACCCTTTGAAACCCTAATACCTCTACCCCTATACCCTCTTCATCCATGAACCCTCACCCCTAATACCTCTACCCATATACCCTCTTAATCCTTGAACCCTCAACCCTCAAACCTTCAACCCTAATCCCTCTACCTCTGTACCCTCTTAATATTTGAACCCTCAGCTCTTCAATCCTAATCCCTCTACCCCTATAAACTCTTAATCCTTGAACCCTCAACCCTTAAACCTTAATCCATCAAACCCTATACCCTCTTAATCCCTCAACCCTCAACCCTTCAACCCTAATCCCTATACCCCTATATCCTCTTAATCCTTGAACCCTCAACCCTCAACCCTAATCCCTCTACCCCTATACCCTCTTAATCTTTGAACCCTCAACCCTTAAACCCTAATCCCTCAACCCATATACCCTCTTAACTTGAAACCTCAAACTCAAACCCTAATCCTTCAACCCCTCTATACTCTCTCTAATCCTCAACCTCAACCCTTTCAACCCTAATCCTCTTCCTATAACTCTTAATCTTGAACCCTGAACCCTGAACCCTTCAACCCTAACTCTAACCCTATACCCTCTTAATCTTGAACCCTCAAACCTCAACCCTTAAACCCTAATCCCTCAACCTCAACCCTTAAACCCTAATCCCTAAACCCCTATACCATCTTAACTCTAAACCCTCAACCCTTAAACCCTAATCCTCAACCCCTATACCATCTTAATCCCCAACCTCAACCCTCAACCCACAACCCTTCAACCCTAATCCCTCTACCCCTATACCATCTTAATCCTTGAACCCTCAACCCTAATCCCTCTACCCCTATACCCTCTTAATCCTTGAACCCTCAACCCTCAACCCTTTACCCCTATACCCTCTTCATCTTTGAACCCTCAACCCTTAAAACCTAATCCCTTAGCACCTATACCCTCTTAATCCCTGAAATCTCAACCCTTAAACCCTAATCACTCAACCCCTATACCATATTAATCCCTCAACCCTTAAACCCTAATCCCTCAATCCCTATACCCTCTTAATCCCTCAACCATTCAACCCTAATCCCTCTACCCCTACACCCTCTTAATCCTTGAACCCTCAACCCTTTAACCCTAATCCCTCTACCCTTATACCCTCTTAATCCTTCAACCCTCAACCCTCAACCCAAATCCCTAATCCCTCAACCCATATACCCTCTTAATCCCTGAACCCTCAACCCTTAAACCCTAATCCCTCAACCCCTATACCATCTTAATCCCTAAACCCTCAACCATTAAACCCTAATCCCTCAACCCCTATACCCTCTTAATCCATCATCCCTCAACCCTCAACACTTCAACCCTAATCCCTTTACCCCTATACCCTCTTAATCCTTGAACCCCCAACCCTAATCCCTCTACCCCTATACCATCTTAATCCTTGAAACCTCAACCCTCAACCCCTTAAGCCTAATCCCTCTACCCCTATACCCTCTTAATCTTTGAATGCTCAACCCTTAAACCATAATTACTCAACCCCTATACCGTCTCAATCCCTCAACCCTCAACCCTCAACCCTTCAACCCTTCAACCCTAATTCCTCTACCCCTATACCCTCTTAATCTTTGAACCCTCAAACCTCAACCCTTCAACCCTAATCCCTCTGCCCCTATACCCTCTTAATCTTTGAACCCTCAACCCTCAACCCTTAAACCCTAATCCCTCAACCCCTATACCTTATTTATCCCTAAACCCTAAACCCTTAAACCATGATCCCTCAACCCCTGTACCCTCTTAATCCCTCAAACCTTAACCCTCAACCCTTCAACCCTAATCCCTCTACCCCTATACCCTCTTAATCCATAAACCGTCAACCCTTAAACCCTAATCCCTCAACCCCAATGCCCTCTTAATCCCTAAACCCTCAACCCTTAAACCCTAATCCCTCAATGCCTATACCCTCTTAATTCTTGAACCCTCAACCCTCAACCCTTCAACCCTAATCCCTTTACCCTTATACCCTCTTAATCCTTGAACCCTCAATCCTCAACCCTTAAACCCTAATCCCTAAACCCTTATACCCTCTTAATTCATCGACCCTCAACCCAAAACCCTTAAAATTTAATCCCTCAACCCATATACCCTTCGAATCCCTCAACCATCAACCCTTAAATCCTAATCCATCAACCCCTATAACATATTAATCCCTCGTCCCTAAAATCTAAACCATTAAATCCTAACTCGTAAACCCTCTACCCTCTACAGTCAATCCTCTACCCTCTACCCTCAATTCTAATCCCCAACCCTTAAACCCACTTAATAAACTCTCTATCCTAATCCCTCAACCCTCTTGACTCTTAAACCCTCAACCCTTAAACACTCAACCCTAAACTGTCAACCCTCAACCCTAACCCCTTAAACCCTAAACTATTAAAACCTTTACCCTCTACCCAATACTCTCTACCCTAAACCCTAATCCCTCAACCCTTATACCGTTAAATCCAAGAAAACTCTCTACCCTAATCCCTAAACCCTCAACACTTAATCTCTCAACCCCTATAACCTCTACCCTATATATTGGACCCTCGATCCTCGACCCTATACCTTAAACCCTCAATCTTCAACCCTCTACCCTTTACCCTATACATTAAATGCTCAACCCTCAATTCGCAGCCCTCAACCCTTAATCCCTTGACCCTCAATCCTTAAACCCTAAACCCTCTACCCCTTACATTGGACTCTGAACCTAAACCTTCAACCATATACCCTCAAACCTATACCATAAACCCTCTATCCTCAACCAAGTAAACCCTTAACCCTAAACCCTTAACTCCAAACCCTTCAACCCTAAACCCTTAAACCTTCTACCCTATACCCTCAACTAAATACCCTCTACCATCAATCTTATTCCCTCAACCCTCAACCCTCAAACCTTAAACTCTAATACCTTAGAAACCATCAATCTGATAGGTCATCCACCCTAATCCATCAACCCTATACCCTCAACCCCTATCACTTTCTATCTATCTATACATCTCACCTTTCCATCCTTCCCTCCCTCCAACCCTCTCTAATTGTCTCTATCTACCATCTCCCTCTTTTTGCATACCTCTTGTTTAATCAATCCCTACCACCCTCTCCCACTCCCTCTATCCATCTTTATGTCCCTCCCACTCCATCTCACTCTCTCCCACTACCTCTCTCTCCCTCTCTCTCATGTCTCTCCTTCCCACCCCCTCTCTCTCTGAGGTCTCTCCCTCTTGCAACCTACCTAGGTAACTCTCTCTTTTTGTCTCTCCCCTCTCTATCTATCCCTCCAACCCTACCTAGCTAAGTCCCTCTCACTTCACCCCCCTCTTTCTCTACCTCTATCAGGTCACTCCCTCCCACACCCTCTCCCTCTCTCAGGTTTCTCACTCACACTCCCTCTCTCTCACACTTTAGCTCTCTCACACTACCTCTCTCTCCCATTCCCTCCCTCTCACACTCCATGTCTCTCACACTCCCTCTCAATACGTATCTCTGAAGTCTCTTCCTTTGGCACCCTACCTACATAACCCTATCTTTCTCTCTATCTCTCTCTCGCCCCCTCTCTCTCCCTCTCACTCAATTCTCTCTCTCTCCTAGCCCCCCTCTCTCTTTCCCACCCCCCTCTCTCTCTTTCCCACCCTACATAGTTAAGTCCCCCTCACTCCAACCCCTTCTCTCCCACTCCCTCTCTCTAAAACTCTCACTTCCACCCCTTCTCCATCTCTCTAGATTCTCTCTCTCTAAATTCTCCCTCCGTCTAAAGACATACATAAATGCATACATACAAGAATAATACATATAATCTTACATCCATACAAGCATCTGTACATACATGACATACATGTACATACAAACATACAAATATATTAGCATACATTTAGTATATTGGAATTTAACATAAAAGAAGACATAACGCGGGCACGTTATAATGCGCTCGCATTATGTCCTAGTTGACATGTTCCCCATAGAATAAAAAACCATGTGAAAAGTGAGATATAACATGAGCGTGTTATAATGCGCTCATGTTATAATGCGCTCACATTATATCTTGCTTTGAGAATTTCTGAGACTTAGGCTTGGTATTTTCCTTGGAATACCAACCCAAATGCTTGGAGGGCATTCCCAACAACCAGAGAATTGTTTTTAAAAAATCGAACATATTTCTCATAATCGAGTTCATGCTCATCGTCAGGATTGCGCGTGGTTCAATATCAAAAAAATTGAACAAATGGGTAATGTTGGGTTATCTCTTAGCTATCCAATGATGTAATTTTTTTCACTTTCTGAAAATGTTAAGACTTTCATCCATAATTCATTTTATCTATATGTCTTTTTTTTTCCAAAAAGAAGTGTTTGGTATTTTTTTTGTTATAAATTAACCGTTCATCAATTTTTCAAATAAATTACATTTTTAGAAACTAGAATCTATTCTACAAAATAAAAAAAATAAAAAATAAAAAAAATCAATTAGTTTCCGAAATTTGTAGGGGTAGCATGCCCAAAATTCTATTTTCAAGAAATATCCACTTCACAGATTAGAAAAAAATCAAATATTCATTAGAAAATTATCAAAAAAATCATGCATCAGCTACATACTATTAGCTAACTTCTGACTGTTGCTATTTTAAAAATACTAAAAAAATGTTCACCATACAAGGGTCATACAAGAGTTTCTATGTTATGTTTTTTTCTGATAAAAATAACACAAATTTATGTGCGTACCTTGTTTGAACCCCTTAATATTAACCATTTTCAAAATAAATTAGTAGTTTAGAAAGTAGACTCAGAGCACTTGAATCCTTCTTTTTGTTCCATCTCAAAATTTTGAGTCTAAGTATCCTCAATTTCACATCCAAGGTTAGTATTTTCTGATTTTACAAAAAAGTTGTCCACTTAAGTCCCCTTTTTGGGAACCATCTTGGTGCACTTACCCTTAGGCTATGCGGAATTTTTCATTAGATGGTTGCAAGTTTCCTTACAAGTGGTATTAGAGCTATGGTTGTGGTTGAATAACCCTAGGTTCAGAAAATCGTGTTTGAGCTTGAATCTATGCATTGCATGAGAGAATGAAAGACATGGAAAAATATGAGGGTTTTGTAGGTTATTTACTGCAAATATAAGTGTTGTGGGTTTGTTGTTATCATGGGTTGTTTTCAGATTTGGGGTGTGAGAAATATTGAGTCAAAAGGGTTTTTTGGTTGTGCATTCAAATGAGGGTTTTGTGGGGGAAATTTTGTAAATAACCTGCTGGGAAAAACTAGACCTCATGGTTGGATTGAGCTTGGATAAGAGATGAAGATTGATATAAAATTTGACATAATTCTATTTTTGTGAAAAATTCAATTTTTTTTTGCTTGACCCACTTTTTCTAGCTGCACAGTCATCAAATTTGTTCTTTAGAAAAATAATATTAAAAAAATTGTAATCTCATCACTTAAAATATTTACTTGCAAAAAAAAATCATATTAGAAAAAATTGGGCCGAAATTTTTTTAATTGAAAAAAAATTAAAAATAAATAAGGTGTGTGGTACGAGGTCTGCATACCCCATACCCCTTGTCTTGTTAGTCCATTTTTGCAAATGTATCCATTCTTGGATCATCGCATCATCTATCTATTTGTAAAATGTGTCAGCCTTTTTGTAAGTTGTTAAAAGGCTTTAAATTCCTTTAAGAATTGAAGTGCTCGTATAAGCCTTAAAAAAAAATTCTTTAATATATAAAAATACTAAAGTCTAATAACCGTCACTAATTTCTTATACTCATTGGAAATATGTTTTTGAGCACCATGCAGTGTTATAGGTTAGGTTCCATGATTTTATGTTTTGACATGTTTTTGGACCTACGAGTAAGATGTTCTCGATTGCACAGTTTTAAGCATAACTTTTTCATAGAAGTTTGTACTACATAGTGGTTCAATTATATTATCAATTTGTGGTGCTAGATGAGCTTGGTATTTGGTTGACCACTTGTAGGAACCTAAGATTTGGGGTGTGATTGTGTGAGGATCCAGATGATTCAAGAGGCAAAACCTTGAGGGAGTACATGTTTTTATATGATATTTAAGATTGTATAGTTGATTATCAACTTGGTGCTTCCTGATATATGTTTGCATGTTTTTTTTTACAGTTGGACTTTGATGGTGATAGGTACATAGGTTGTTTTCAATTTTTTAGGACATGGTTTGAAATTAGTGGAGAATTGGAGTCTATTATGGTTGATAGTTGAGTGTAGGTACAATGATGTCTATGGTTATGGTATCATGGGTATGTGGGCACATTTGATGCTTTGGCATGACATGATCATGTATGTGTGTTTTTGGTGGTGATATGGTTTGGTGTTAGGAGATTTTTATTATCTTCTTGATGCTTATTTGGTTCCTTTTCTATGGTTACTCATTTGTGGACATGGTTGAAAAATTAAATTTGAGGTTGATTTGGTGTTTGAATCTTGATGTCTATAGGATTATCTTTTTTGGTATCTTAGTTTGGAGGTTACTAATTTGATGACGAATTTGAATTTTTTAGTTGTTTGATCTACGATTTATGTAATTGTATGGATTGATCACCCATTTAGTTTCAATGAGATGAATCAGATATAGATTGTTTATATCCACAAAGTTTTATTCATTTTTGTTGTAGATTCCATTAGTTGGCCTTGTCTGTTCTCATTTATGCATTGATATGTGGCTTTACGATGTGAGGATGGATGGCTAGAGTACCTGATTAGTCAATTCATGGGACTTGTATAATTTTGTTTGATCATGATGTCATGATATCTTGGTACATTCATTGGCTATACACTTTCAATGGGAGCTTTTGATAGTGATGTTTTGGCTATGATGGATTGGTTTGGTTTTTGATGTTTTGATGGTGCTTGTATGTATCTTCTTGGCTTGGATATCTTGGGTTATCTATTTATTCTTGACATTATAGTTGAGTATGTGTAGACTTAGATGATCTTCATGGATTATATGGTAGTCATGATGCCATGTGTAGCTCATATCATTATTCAATGTGATATTTTGGAAGTGGCGTGGATGCATCACTGGTTGTGGTTATCCTCATGTGATTGGAGATATGTTTTCTTGGTTTAGAGTATGTTCCATATTATGTCATGGTTTACTCTTGATATCGGTTTAGATTTTTGGCATAATACTTTTTCTCTTCAAACTAGGATGTAAGTTGGATGTTGTGGTCGATTTGTTCATATGTGGTTTTAATTGATGTCAACACTATTAGCATTAATGTCTTTAATACTATATATGTCGAGGATATAGAGAAAATTGTAATAAAATATGTTATAGGTTGTTTGTGAAGCAGTGAACATCAATATGGTATAAATTTTAGTATGCTTATAGTGAGATATTGTAGATTAAAGGGTTTTTTTTCAAGCCTATATAATTTCTACTCTAAAAGTTTTAGAGGTGCGCATGAAGATTTGAAAAAGTTATAAGTTTTTGTGTTCTGATAGCTATTTTGTTACTACAAATGGTGTTCATGGAAGAAGATAGCATGTATCTAATAATCTGAGTTGTTGTGTATGAAACGGTGGTGTTCATGGACATTTTTAGATCATTTTCTATCTGTGTTGCATGTCTGCATTGATCATTGTGCTCATGGTCCGAGATTTTCTCTTACATGTTCATGTTTTTTTGGTTCATGGGTGACAAGGTGTTTGAAGCGTGTTGTGGATCTTCAAGGAAGAATATATGAAGGTGTTTTGTGTTCAAGAACGTTATTTTGGATCTCTAATAACTTGTGTCTGACCTTGGATGATGCACATTAATAATGTTTATTGTTTTGGTTCGATAGTTTGCATTCATTCTATTATTGTGTTGAAGTCGACATGAAGCAATGCAATTTCTTACTGTGGATATATATAAGTGATTGTTTATTCATTTGAGATGTATGTGGTGTGCGAAGTGTGCAAGTGCTATGTGTGAAAAAGGTTCAGATCATTTGAAGGTAGAGTAGAGTGTGAAGAAGAGTGAAAGAAAGTGAAGAATTGTTCATGTTATTAACCTGAACTACACTCAGGCATTAGCAGATCTACTTTCTTAGTTCAAATTCTTCAAATGGATTTAATTTGAATGTTTTACGTAAGATAGTGAGTCTTTCTTTAAGCAACGAGCTCTAGGAAATGTGGCTAAATGCATGTGCATTCCTCATATATTCTTCTTATACTTTTAATAGGGTATAACATTTGGATTAACCTCCACTGTGTTTTTTCCCCTAACAGGGTTTCCTTGCAAAAATCTTCATGTTATGTGTATTTTTGATGTGTTGATTCATTCTTTCACTATTATTAATCAAATCTAAGAATAAAGGTTAATAAATTTAATAAGTTTAAAATGTTGTGACAACTGATTCGCCCCCTCTCTTAGTTGTTTTCCCTTGTGTTTCCAACAATTGGTATCAGATCAAGTTCCTTGGAAGAATTTTAATAACTTGAGGTGATCCGGGATGGCGAAATCTAAGAAGGATAGTTTGAGATTTGATGGAACAAATTATTCTTTGTGGAAGACTCAAATGGAATGTCATTTGAGATGCATTGGTGAATCCTACTAGAACATTAAAAGAAATAGGTATGTTATTCCTTAGAATGGTCCTACTACTACTATTGAGATTAGGGATTTCGAATATAACATCAGGGCGAAGGAAGCATTGTTGAGTGCTTTGAATGATTATGAGATGATGAACGTTATGGAGCTGAGGACTTCTTATGAGATCTGGAAAAAGTTGGAAACTTTATATGAAGGTGATGCTAATGTGAAGATGGCTAAGTTACAGAGTTTGAAAGGAAAATATGAATTGTTGATAATGGGCAATGATGATAATATTACTACTTTCATGCAAAGAGTGAATGAACTTGTGTATTGTATCAAATGTGTTGGTGGATAGGTGGATGAATCAGAGAATATTGCTAAAGTGCTTAGATCCTTGCTTGATGCATAAAAAATCAAAGCTGCAGCCATTGAGGAACTTTGAACTATGACAAATATAACCAGAGATATGTTGATTGGTAAACTTACAACTTTTGAGCTGAGTGAGTTCAGTGATGCCCCTCCAAAGATAGAATCTAAATTTAAAGCTACTACTTTCAGGAGAGACAAGAAAAGATATGATCTGGGTGAAAGTTATTCTAGAAAGGTATTCAAATATGAGGAAGAAATGAGACAAATTGAAGAAGAAGAAAGAGAACTGGATGAGCTTGAAGCACTTATTATCAAAAGGGAAACCAAAGGAGAAGATAAGTATAAAATAAATTTTCCTATTAAATGTTTTTCTTGCAAAAGGATAGGTCATTTTGCATCAAGGTGTCCAAAATGAGTTCCTAAGACAAGACCTTACAAGCCTAAATTTCAAAACAAGTGTTACTATGCTACTGATGAAGGTGTGATAGATGATGAATCTGAAAAAGGGAATGTAAGTGAAGATGATTTTTTATTTATTTCTACCAAGGAAAATAATCTTATGTCTACTGAATCTGCTAGTTGTACAAATGTGGAGAAAGCTCTAGCTACTCGAGTTGAAGAAAAATATGAATGGGTAATTGGCAGTGGATGTTCACATAACATGATAGCTGATAAAAGTAAACTGGTAAGCCTAGAGAAGTATGATGGTGGTATAATATGTGGTAGAGGATGTATTTATTTTGATGGTAAGAATAATACTGATGATGTTCTTTATGTTGAAGGTTTGAAGCATAATCTTCTGAGTATTGGACAGATGGTTGATAATGGATACAATCTTCAATTCAAAGATGGAAAATGTAGCATATTGGGAAGTTCTAGAAATGTGATTGCTTCAGGTACTAAAAAAAAGTTAGCATCTTTCATCTGAATGTTGCTAGTAAAAGTTGTTTGATTTCTCAAGTTGATGAAAGCTAGTTAGTATAGAAGAATGTGTCATGTAAACTTTGACAATATTATCAATATAAGTTCCTCACAGACTGTGAATTATCTTCCCAAGTTGGTGAAGCCTACTAATACCATATGCAAGGAATGTCATTTAGGAAAATAAACTAGAATTTCATATCGGAGAAAACAACATTGTTCAAATGAATTGTTGGAGCTTGTGCATATTGACTTGTGTGGTCCTGCTAGAATCAAAAGCCTACAAGGTTATAGGTACTTCATGTTGCTTATTGATGTTTACTCTAGGATGAAGTGGGTTACTTTCTTAAGATATAATTTTGAAGCTCTAGAAAATTTCAAGATCTCTAAGTCTATGGTTGAGACAAAGACAGGTCTAAAGATTAAGTGTCTGAGATTAAATAGAGGTGATGAATTTACTTCCAGTGATTTTAATTATTTTTGTGAAGAAAATGGGATAAAGAGACAATTATTTGCATCATAGACCCCTCAACACAATGGAGTTGTGGAAAGGAAGAAGAGGATAGTTCAAGATGCTTCTAGAACTATGATGTTGGAAGGAAATTTCCCTCATATCCATTGGATAGAAGCTATGAGTATTGCTATTTATATCCTTAATCGAGTACAAATCAAAGGTAGTATTAGTAAGACTCCTTTTGAGCTATGGTTGGTCATAATCCTACTGTTAGATATTTCAAAATCTTTGGGAGTAAATGCTATATCAGGAGAGATGAAGATATAGGAAATTTTGATGCTAGAAGTGATGAAGGAATATTTCTTGGTTATTCTAATATGAGTAAGGCCTATCAGTGCTAAAACAAGAGATTAAAGAAAATGGTTGAAAGTGAAAATGTTAAGGTTGATGAAGACATTGCTAGAACCTTTAGAACATGTGGATATGATTCTAATAATCAAAATGATTGTAAAAACAAGAGTCAAACTTCAAATTAAGTACATATCATTCTCGTGAATCAAGAAGATCAAGAAGAAGGAGAGACTAGTGAAAGTACAAAAGAGAGATCACAAGAGCCTAAAATCAAAGAAAACTCTAAGAATCCAAGGTATGTGAGATTAAATCATTCAAAAAATCAGATTATAGGAGATAAGAACAAAGGTGTCCAAACTAGGAGACAAATTGCAGAATAATATTGTTTAATAAAGTATGTAGTTTCTGGATTCAACTATGTATGTAGTTTAATAATACACAGTTGAATCTAGAAACTACATACTTTAATGACATGGACTGTGGAAATCTAATGTCTTTTAATACTGTTTAATTTCAAAGGCTAAAGAATATTGTTTAAGAACAAAAATGTAATTGGAACTAAATGGGTCTTTAGATACAAATTGAATGAACAAGTTGAAGTTAATAGAAACAAAGCAAGACTAGTATGCAAAGGATACTCTCAGATGGAATGAATTAAATTTGAAGAAAAAATTTCTCTTGTTGCTAGAATTAAAGCTGTTAGACTATTTCTTGCTTGTGATGCTTACAAAAACTAGAAAGTTTATTAGATGGATGTCAAGTCAACATTTCTAAATGGTGAATTAAAGGAAGAGGTGTATACTGAGCAACCTAATGGATTTCAATTGACTGATCAAGGAGATATGATTTTTTAGTTAAAGAAAGAATTGTATGGACTCAAGCAAGCCCCTAGAGTTTGGTGTGCTAGATTGGATAAGTATTTGCTAAAGCTTGGATTTAACAAAGGTACTACTGATAGTAATCTATATTTCAAGATTGATAATGATAAATATTTTTTTGTGGAAGTCTTTTTGATGATATAATTTTTGGAGGAGATGATGGTTTATGCATGAAGTTTGCTAATGAGATGCATAATGAGTTTTAGATGTCGATGATTGGAGAGTTGAGATTATTTTTGAGATTGAGAATTAATCAGGTAGATAAAGGGATCTTTATATCTCAGTCGAGGTATGTGAGATAGCTACTAAAGAAGTTTGGTATGGAATATTCAAAACCAGTCGATACACCCATGGTGATTGGATGTAAGTCGACACAAGATGATCATTCTTTGAAGGAAAATCAGAGTAGATACAAATCAATATTTGACTCAAACTAGACCTGATATCATGAATTTTATATACATTGTTGATAGATTTTAAGCCAATCCTAAGGAATCTCACATGACTGTTGTGAAGAGAATTTTCAGATAACTAAAGGGAGGAGTTGATTTTGGCCTGTGATATCCTAAAGATGATGATCTTACTTTAAGTGCCTATACTAATGTTGATTTTCCAGGAGATGTGAATGACATGAAAATTACTAGTGGGTGTGCATTTTTCTTAAGAAAGAAACCAATTTCATGGTTAAGAAAAAAGCATAATGTGATTTCTTTGTCTACTACAGAGGCATAATATTGTTTCTCACAATTGTACTCAAATAGTGTGGATGAAGTAGATGTTGAAAGATATCGGAGTTGTATATGATGAACCTATTTCCATATTATTCGATAACTCAAGTGCTATAAAAATTTCTAAGAATATGGTGTTGCATTCAAAGACCAAGCATATATCTATCAAGTACCACTTTTTGAGAGATAAGGTGAGTGATAAGGAAGTTAGATTGGAGTGTGTGCCTGCTAAGGAACAAATTGTAGACATATTTACTAATCCTTTTCCTAAGGATACTTTTGAGTATCTCAAAGGGAAGTTAGGGTTGATAGCCCCTCCTAATCAAAACTAAGATGCATAGTCTTTGCATCAATCTGTGCATTCATAGTCATATCCTGATTCAAATTGATTTTGTGGTGGTTGCTACTCAAGGGGAGTAGTCAGATGATTTGAATATGTGGTTCAGATCTTGTGTATCTTTGTCATTGATGTCAAAGGGGGAGAACAGTAATGTGAAAATTTTTTGGAGAACTAAGGGAGATAAGAGCAATGTGTCAAGGGGAGATTGTTGTAAGAAGAGTTAGTTGCATTGATGGTTTGTTTTTTTATTTTCAAATCATGTGTTGCAATCAATGCCAAAGGGTAAGATTGTTGGATGTTGTGGTCGAGTTGCTGATATGTGGTTTTCATTGATGCCAACACTATTAGAATTAATGTATTTAAGACTATATATGTTGAGGATATTGAGAAAATTATAATAAAATATGTTACAAGTTGTCTATGAAGAAGTGAAGGTCAGTATAGTATAAATTTCAGTATGTTGATAGTGAGATGTTGTGGATTAAAGGGTTTTTTTCAATCCTATCTAGTTTCTACTCCAAAAAATTTTGAGCTGAGCATTAAGATTTGAGAAAGTTATAAGTTTTTGTGTTCTAACAACAATTTTGTTACTTTAAATGGTGTTCATGGTAGAAGATAATGTGTATCTGATAATTTGAGTTGATGTGTATGTTATTGTAGTGTTTGTGGACATTTTTAGATTATGTTCTATCTCTGTTGCACATCCACATTGATCATTGTGCTAACGATCCTAGATTTTCTCTTGCATGTTCATGGCTAACAAGGTGTTTCAAGCGTGTTCTAGATCTATGAGGAAGAATATTTGAAGGTTTTTTGTGCTCAAGAACATTATTTTAGATCTCCACTATGTTGTGGCCAACCTTGGTTGATGCACATTAACAATATTTATTGTGTTGGTCCAACAGTTTGCATTCATTCTATTATTGTGTTGAAGCCGACATGAAGCAATGTAATTTCTTGTTGCAGATATACATAAGTGATTGTTTCTTCATTTGAGATGTATGTGGTGTGCGAAGTGTGTGAGTGCTATGTGCAAAAAATGTTTAGATCATTTGAAGGCAAAGAAGAGTGTTAAAAAGAGTGAAATAAAGTGAAGAAATGTTCATGTGCTTAACTAGAACTATACTTAGGCATTAGTAGATGCTACTTTCTCAGTTCAAATTCTTCAGATGGATTTAGTCTAAATTTTTTCTATAAGACAATGAGTCTACCTTTGAGCAGTGAGCTCTACGCAGTGTGGCTGAATGCATGTGAACTCCTCATATATACTTCTTATACTTTTAAAAGGGTATAACTTATGGATTAACCACCACCATGGTTTTTTCCCTAAAAGGGTTTCCACATAAAAATATTGGTGTTAAATGTGTTTTTGATGTGTTGTTGATTCATGTTTTCATTTTTATTAATCAGATCTAATAATAAAGGTTAATAAGTTTAATAAGTTTGAAATTCTCTGACACTTGATTCACACCCCCCCCCCAAACCCCCCACCACCACCTCTTAGTTGTCTACCTTTCTGTTTCCAATTATATGTATTGGTGCATGTGATCTCCAATGAGATGGTTAGATCATTTTTTCATTATAGGTTCTTGATTTTATAGTTAGAGCTTTGGCTTTGATTTTTTTTATATTGATCATTTGATTAATTACTTCATGATGGTGTTATGTTGCCTTTGGAGTTTAGTATGCATTGATCAGTTACAAGTACTTGTGGATACTTGGAGACATAGGTGATGTTTGGAGTTTTCTTCTGATTAGAGACATTTGCTTGAGATGGTTACTCTTAGGAGGTTTCAGTAGGAAGACCAAGGAGGTTTCACCTAGGTATGGACATGAGTTCATGATGGAATGATAGAGGATATTTTTCTTGGAGTGATTCATGATGACTTGGTTATCCTAGATGAGCATTCTTATTCCCCACTCTCATTCTACTCAATAGTTTATCATTTGCGAGGTATTTCCCATTATTTATTTTAAATGTGTTATGTTTCATGCTTTGATTCTCATGGGATTGAGTAGAGTCATGGTGATTGATTTTGGAGAATCATTTGAGGATTATTTAGCATAATTTTTGATGCTTTATATTTCATAGATATGGATCTTGGGCTATGGATAGTTAGTTCTATAGGATTCATTTTGAGGGATGTTTGGCATGGTTGTATTCTTATGCATTTGAGTTTATGATATCATTCTTGTTGGCCCACAATTGTCGGTGCACCAAAATATTGACTTGTTAATGCTTGATACAACTACCAGAGTTAATGGATCCATGGGAGGTTGTTAGTCCATGTCACAAATCCCGAGGGGAGTGCTGGTGTTTAAAAAATGCAACCCAACTAGGCTTTGAAATTCTCTAACAGGTAGCCAACTTCTATATTAAAGAACCACAAAGGCTAGTGGCTGGTTGAAAAGATTCAGTCAAAGACTGACATCTCCTACACTTATGGCTCTGCAAGACCAAGGTCAGTAAACCTATACAATGCCCAAAACTTATTTCACTCATATACTGACATTGCTTTACAAAACAGATAATTCCCAATGAAAATACACTAAGGGAGGCATTAACAACTTCAAACTTGGCTAAATTTTTAGTAAGTCAACCCTCTCTCATCCATTGGAAATTAGGACAAACAACAAACTAAACAGTAGTATTATGAATGATTTTTCAATTATAAAATGTTTTTGAGATGCACAAAACTGAAAAATAGATTAGTGCCAATTATGGGCCATGGAGTCAAAAGCATAAAATGAATTCCCAGAAAACAGACTTCAACCACTGGATTGAATTGTTAATGCTTTGCATGAACTGTTACTGTCTTGCACCAACAATCCTTCTCTTGTTATCAATTAGATTCTTCTTATCAAATCCCATCTACACACCTGAAATCACAATCACCTGCTCAAAGCATTTTAACCATTTCTTTGAAACAGAACAATAAATAAACAAAACAATCTCACGAAATTTGAGATGATAAACTCAAAGACACTTTGTATTATTTAATTTACATCACTAAAAGTGTACAAATATGGATACAATCTGAAGATATTCATGAATGTGCAAACACCTTCATGATGTTATTTGCATAAACTGGTTGTATTTACTCATGAGTTCAGAAAATTACAGCTTACAGACTCAAACAATGACTCAGAAATAACAATTCTCTATCTACCCAGCCCAATACAAAAAACTCAAAAGCCTTTACAATGAGAGAATAAGAAGATATAGAAAATAGAAGCAAATAGGAGCAGCCCTAAATTTGATCTGCAAATGCCATCTAGAATCTTCATTCACCATTGATCATCAATTCTACAAAATAATCTCTCATCTTTTTTTCTTTGCAACAACAAACATATTCTCTCAAAATTGCATCTTCTCATCATTTCCTTGCAACTTAAAATCTGCCCATGTGGAGAGTTTCATCATTTTACCCAGCTACTGAAAAATATCTCTTCCTGTGAAAATTTTGTTTAAGCTCTTTTTAATTGCTGCACATTATTTAACTTATCAACCAATTAAATTTCACTTTGCATTAAAATGTTTCTTGTGCACTTTAATATTCCAATCCCCAGTAAAGAGAATGTTCCACATTGAAATGCTCCCCATATGATAATATGAATATAAAATTCACTTTATTTGTTGCAACCACACTTTGTAATTTTATCTCTGGCACATGATACATGTTTGTAAAGTGAAATATTCATTTTATAAAACACCCAAAATGAATATTTAAATTCACTTTGTCCAATGAAAATATTTAAATATTCTCACCCATTCCTCCATTTAAAATTTTTAAATAACCCACACACATCTCATGGGAAAAACACATTACCCATATTTCTTCTATTTTTACTCATGGGGTAAAAACTAATTAAGCTCCCTTTCACTGTTCTTTATTTTTACTATCATTTCCTTTTACGATGAAATTTTTTAATTTTCTTGGTAAAGTATTTTACCCACACTATTATGTTTTGCTCAGCTTTTAAAATATTTTACTTGAGAGTTTATTGTAATCATCAGGCTCAAAATAATTTGTCCCTTCCTTTTCATTTTAAAATGGGCCAACCATGTTTTGACCTCACTCAACCTCGCACACCTCGCAAGGATTTTGAGGGCATCACCAAAATCCCGCGAGGCTTGCGAGGTTGGCCAACAAAAATTTAAATTTAAATATATTTTCTTTCCATTCTCTCACACCTCACAGCCTTTTCATGATGTCGCCACTTATTTTGAGAGGCTTGTGAGGAAGGGTTGAAATTTCCCTAATTTTTGTTTTCTGTTTGGTCGAGCTCTCTCAGGATGCATTTGGCCACCATTGCCATGCTAGAGCTCCTCCATTCTACTTCCTCTATACTTGGAGTGGGTTGTGTCTTCCTTACTGCACAAGCTTCTCCCAGCTGGCATGGGTCTCTCCTTTGGTTGGCTGCGATGGTGTCTTTTCCAAATCGTGCCTCTCTATTTCCCTGCAGCTCATGGCATCCATGAGATCACATTTACATGGGAATTTCACTCAAACAAATCACACACCCTCTGGACCCCTCCTTCAGTATTTTCTTGAATGTTTCCAAAGTCTTTTCAACACCTCCATTCGGTATGTATCATGTAATCATGGGATTCCATGAGATGATATTGTATCTAGAACTCATGCCAACAGTTTTTACACACAATGGCTGCATTTAGTGTGGGCTATCCTTTGGTGGTTGTGCCCTCCAACTCCCTATAGCCAGCACATTCTCCCTCTCAGTAGTACATAGGTCACTCTCACTCTTAATTCTTTGGTAGCCACACATCCTTAGCTTCTCACATGGTCTTGTCCTCTTTTGCACATAAGTCACCATCGCATTCCATGAGATTACATTTATAGAGGCATCCCATACTATAGGCCATGCACCCTCCAACTGTATCTGTTTGAAAATTATGAGGCTCTCCAACAAATACATCTTGTTCATCTGCTTCAAACTTGGTGCCTCCTCCACTGTCTCAAAAGATAGGACAAAAAATATTATCCTTCATGCTTTGATATATTTCCATACCCCTGCAATTTTCATGCGTTGACAGTGTTGGGATCCACTCTGGTTGGCTACAGTGGCATTCAATGCCAAGAACAAACCGCACCCCAACATTTACTTGAAAATTTCCAATGCCTATTCAACATATCTACGAGTTCTCTGATATGCCTCCCATTTCCATGCATCTTTAGATATCGTGGCTACTTCTTGTAAGTTCACACCTTCATTAACAATAAAACTTGACCAATATCAACATGTATAATTGATTTTCCTTCTCAGTATCATGTAGTTGTTCAAATAGTCAAGCAAAAGTGCATAGTGTTGTGACATTATCCCACTGTGAGCTTAAGTGGAACATTAAATTTTCAAGATCATGCCTATCAACTCCTTCACAATGACACCCTATCCTCCTTTTGGATTCAAATTCAATTGATAAAAACATCATAAGAATAGTTTTACCAATCATATCCCTGTATAGGAGAAAAATAAAAAGGCTCAAGCTGTGTCACATGTCGGGTTCCCTTGTGGGCCTGACTAAAAAAATATATTTTTTTTAAACAATTTTTACCCTCAAATGACTTGACACTACATTTTGAATGCATGTGAAGTGAAAACATGAACTAGTTCTTCATAAAAAAAAAAATTCCGACTTTTGGAAAATGGGCAAAACTAGCCAAGTTGCCTCACGAATAAATCTAGGAAACCAGTCAAACAACCCCCTGGAGCAATGAGAACTTGAACACATGTAGACATTTGATCAAATAATGCAGTGCAAAAGATAGCTCAAAAAAAAATGTCACAAAGTGAAAAATATTAATCGGCAAAGTTACTCAATCAAACTTTTCTGAAACAATAGCTATTCTAAACCAATTGAAACTGGCTTAACTGGCAATTCTTAAAAATAGTGAATCAACTCTTGGCAAGCTGCCATCAGTCATGGTAAATCATTTAGGTACCTTGAGCATGTTTGAAAAATGAATTTTCTTCGATCATCGTTGATCAAAAGTTATTAACGATCAAAGTTGACCACTCAGAAAGGCTATCAAGAATGCAAATGTGAAACAAAACAAACTGCATTTTCTTTCGATCAGCTAAAAATAGGAAATCAGATCATGAGGCTTTGAAAACTAACATCCAAGATCATTTAGGTATGAAGAATAAGGAACATAATTCGTTCTGACATGAAAGTCAACTGGTTGCGAAATCCAAGCTCAAATAGGAGGCAACTTTGCAAAATAAATAATTTGTAAACAGTAGAACAATGCCAAAACCCTCCAGTTTCACTTTTCAAAACTATGTCAAAACTCATCGTGGGAAGATGAAAATTGACATGCACATTCACATATATCAATTGAATATTCCTGCAAATGGGTTTTGCATGACAATCAACAGGCTTCAAAATACCTAGTGGGTTACTTAAACTGATTCTTCAGGTGCACTTTTGAAAGTGTAGAAGCAAACATTTGAAATGGGAATCTCAAATTTGAAAAATTTGAGAGTGCCATCAGGGAGCACTTATCATTTTCCAAAAAACTCCCCCTTAGCATTACCCAAGGGGATTTCAACTCAACATCTTTTGCTCTAATACCAATTGTTGGCCCACATTTTTCGTTGCACCAAAAGATCGACCTATTAATGCCTGATACAACTGCCTGAGTTAATGGATCCATAGGAGGTGGTTAGTCCATGTTAGAAATCCCAAGGGGAGCACTGACCATCGGCCAACAATTCTTTGATGAGGATTGTTAGGATATGGTTTATGGGATGATTTTTTAAATTGAGAATGATTACTTTGAGTTGGATCTTATTGATAAGAGAGGCCTACATCCATGATTGCATTGTTACATTGATTCATATGTTGTACTTGATCTATGAGATTAAGTGTTATGGGTGTTGTTGAGGATTTTCATTTTGGGGTTGTTAGGAGATCATACTTGACATAGCATAGTGCTTTTGAGGTGTTGGTAGGAGGAAATTAGGGTTTACATCTTTTCTCTCTTCATGGTTCCTTCCTGGATGCTCATATTTTTGGGAGGATGGTGGCAACATGTTGTGAGAGATTATGCAGCTATTTGGGTTGCATGTATGGATCATTGTTATTTTTATTTTTAATTCATGCTTTGATTTACTTATGACATCTTGATATAGTGTTGATTGGTAGAATTGAAATGATTTGACATTACATATGCACTAGGAGTTCCTATATATGTATGTTCCTCATTGAAAGGTTTGATATAGGGATCTTGATTATAGTTTATGGGTTCCATATGTTTTTGGCCTAAGTTTATTGATGTAGTAATACCTTAGAGGTATGAATGCTTTGATGTATTAGCATGTTTTGTGGGTGTTATTTCCAATCATGTGGGTTTTTCTTTATGACAACAACTTGGCTAGAGCTTTCTTTATCACTTGGATTTGAAGCTTGTTTTTTTGGATTGGTGCATCTTCACCTTGGCATGTTCCTTTTCTTCCATAGGTGGAATTTTGGAGGATGAGAGGCTTTCTTGATTGAGATGGCGGTCACTTTGTTCTTATTGCAGGTATCTTTATGGAGCACAAGAGCATGTTACATATTCATGTGGTTTCATGTATTGATCCCTTATGTAATGTATACAAAAAGTGGTAGAATTTTGGGATATGACATTATACACCATTGCATAAAATTATTTATTATAATGTTATAATTCAATAACTATTTAGTTGTGATGCACCGAGATGGTGTGGTTAGTCACACTATATAATTATAATTTGGGGACTAATTCATGTTGTATTGTAACATTGTATTATTATTTAATGTGTGGGAAACATTTGATAATAATTTAATATTGGGGAAATATTAAATAAAGTGAAAACTTCATACCCACTATTAAATAAGGGGTTACTAGTTTTATATTCAAATGGTTTTGTGGTAAATGGTTTTATCTTATCAGTAGTTGTATTTGTGTGAGATTGTATCTATAAAATGAAGCACATGTTTAGTGGTAAAATTTGACTTAGTGGTTTGGCTATCATTATTGAGTCTTAATAAGGAGTACATATGTGAAGAATAACATGGGATGTGTGTATTCATTCTTGGACACATGAGGATGCATTGAGAGGCTTGATGCTTCAAAGGTGTTCATTGTAACTCTTATACAACTTTATTGTTGAATAATATGATGGAGTATGGATGCTTTTGGAGGATGGGTTTTTCCCTCTTGAGGGATTTCCCATGTTATATCTTGTGTCATCTTTGATGGGTATGTCGTCTATTCTCTGACATATGGATTTTTAGTACTTATTTCCATAAATTTCTATATTGGGTTATGTGGAAATTTTCATTAGATGGTTGCAAGTTTTCTTACAAATTTTGAATCACTAGGGTTGCAATTGCTTGAGGACAAAATTTTTTGGTAAGGAAGGAATTATCATGTTCCTTTTTTAAAATTTTCTAAAAATAGAAAATTACTATTTTTAGTATGTTGGTTACCAAAAAATACTAAGTCAGGACTTATGAATAGAGGGAATTTTTTTAGGGTGATCCCATAATAGTGGTTTACACTTTCTCGGACATCCTGATTTTTGGGGAAATCACATATTTTTGGAAAATATAATGATTTAATCTTTGAAAATATATATTATAGGATTCCAATAAAAGAGTATTTGATCAAACCAACTTAGATAAAACCCCCTTGGATAAAACCCCTCTAGTTTTAAACCATACCTATAGTGGAGTCTCCTTTACACTTATCAAAATGCTGATAAAAACCCACTTTTGATTTACCCTTTGGGGGATCAAATTAATTCATTTAAAATTTATATTTTGTAAGTATTTAGTCCTTATTATAAGATTCCCAAAAATTATAATTTTAAATATATTTATTTTTTATTTCTTGTGAATGTAGGTTTTTTCACCAAAAATCAAGCTCTTTGTTTTGAACATATGGAAAAATAGTCAATTACCATAAAAATTCTAAAAAATATTTATGCACTTGATATTGATGTCTTTGATCCAACAAAAAAAAGGAATTTGTATATGTACAAAAAAGGTTATGTGTTAGCAAGTAAACCTATGTCTAAATTGTAGTCGATTTGACATCAAATCTTAAGTAAGTAAAACAATATTCAATAAAACACTATGAAACTAATTGCATGCACTAGATATCATAGTTACAAATCTAAATTCAAAAAAAAATATAATTTTATCCTTCATAAAAAAAAAAAAATTGTGTTAGCAAGTACACATCACTCTTTGAAAATGTTGTTTACTATTAAGAACTAGTTATACAAGGAGATTGAAATAAAAATATAATTTGATGTAAAAAATTTCTTTGAAAAATTATATTTAGAATCTATAGACAAAATATTACAAATAACTATTTTGCATCATCTTCAAATTCCTCATGGTTTAGCAACTATAGGTGTTTGAAAGTGAAGAAAAAGTTTAATTTTTTTATTTCAATGTCAAGTTTGGCCAAAAAGTATAAACTAGTATTTTGGGATCACCCTTTATATTTCAAATTGATTGGGAAAAACCTGATTCAATGATAAATATTAAATATCTTTTAAGGTTGTTAACATCCCCAAGTTTGTGTGGGTTTTGGGAAGACCATATTTGACTTTTAAGAAGGCATATTGTGATGGAAAACAAGTTTGGAAAAGTGGTAGATTTTGGAAGAGAATATTAGGAGGTGATAGAAAAATATAAAAAATGAGTTACAAATATTTGAATGCAATATTACTATCTTCCCTTGGTCATGAATTTGGGGCTCCCAGCTTGGAAAGAGAATGTTTCCCAATATAACATGAATTTCGATTCATTCTTGCATCATTCACTTTGTTATTTTCTAAAAAGTTGGTGTTTTCTCTTTAGGGATAATAAACCTATGAAGGTAGCTCTTCAAAGCTAATAAGACATGGAGGAAAAATTCTTAAGAGAAGTGGTTCCAAGGGTCTATTGGTGTAGTTTCACTGAGACATTACCATTGTGCAGAAAGCTTCCCATTTGTAGTGTTTTCCTGGTAGATTGTACGAGATTTTTAGGATTTTTGGGGTGAATAGTCTCAAATTTGATTTCAGTTTTTTATTGGAGATATCAATAGCATTTTTGTTTGTGTGTGTTTTTTTTAATAATTTTAGACCTGTTATTTCATGCATATTTTAGTTTTAGTGCCTCTGGTGAAGTTTTCTTTCTAGAAGTGTAGTTCTATAGTGGCTACTGTCACCCTATTTGGGAGTTCATTTCCAATCCTAAGGCCATGATTCTACTAATTGTTTCTATGTAAACTCATTAATTTATCAATAAATAAGTTGGCCTAAATTTTTGTGGGTTTATCTTGAGGTTTATGAGCTTGTAGTGCATTCCAAACTTCAAATTTTCTTACTATTTTGGGTTTTATGTGTAGTAGATGTTTCTGGTTGATTTTATTAGCCTTGATGTTAGAGTTATTATGCATTAGATAATAATTAATTAATATTTAATTAATTATTAGTCTAATTTATTCTGATACACTTAAGCCAAACTTAGGGTTTCTTTATTAATTGAGTTAATATTAGATCACTATGTCTCATCTTATGTGATGTTGACACTTGTCATGATTTGATCCCTTTCTCAATTATGGATTTTCTCTTATAAGCATTCAACACCCATTGCAAATATCTCTCGAATATTATCTACAACTTTCTAATCTTCTTGAAAGTCTCTGGTTCTATAGCTTTTTCTTGTTGATGAATATTGCACATATTGTTTGTAGATCTCTTGTGTGGAAGGTGTACTTGTTTGTTGTTTAATCCTATGGCTCATGGTTTTGTGCTTGTTTTATAATTTTAACATGGTACCAGAGCATGGATTCCACGAACCCCTTTTAGATTTATGAGATTTTTCTTCTTCAACAAGGGTTGTGGGCTTCATATCTGAATCCCCTTTCCTCTTTTGCAAATTTCCGAGGTGGGCAGATTTTTGGTGCTTTTTGGCATGAAAATAACCTTACCATTCGATTTAGAGCTATCATGAAAGTCAAATTTGGCTTTTGTTTAACCTGATTTCGATTCTTGATGCTAGATCTATAAGGTTTTGAAGTGGTTGCTCTTTTTTCTAGATCCAAATGGTAGCTTTATTTTAGGTGCATTTTGGCATGAAACGAACATCACCATTGCACTTAGAATGCCCAAAAGCCCTAAAATCGTCTATCAAATCATCAAATTTGGTGAAGTTGGAATCTAAGGTAAAAAAAAAATTCCGGAGAGGGGGGTATGACCACCCTAGCATTCATTGAATTTTTTTTTAAAAGGCCTTTCAAAAGGCATCACAAGTTTTTTATTTATAAAAAGAAAAGTATTTAAAAATCTTAAAGAAAACTAGAGGATAGTACCCAAGGGTACCATTGCTCGTCATATGGCAGGCAGCAGCCCCTTGGACCTTGCCCCCTACCATGGGGTACCTAAGGGTACTACCCTACCAATGGTAGTGGTAACCCTTGGGCCCTGAATAGGGATGGCGTGGGTCCCCAATTTTTAAAAAAATAAAAATCAATGAATTTTTTTTTAATAAAAAATAAAAATCATTGTTTTCTTTCTCAAAAAAATATTAGTATTTTTTAAAATATATATAAGTTTTTTATATTCTTTTTTATTTTCAAAAAAAAAAAGAAGTTTTTTTTATGATCTTTTTTAACTTTAAAAAAAATAGTAAAATTGTGCAATTTTTTTGCTAGATAAATGCATTGTATTGGAGCATTTTTTTTCTAGCACACTAAATCTGGGGGACCTTCACATTTGGAGGTTTTTTTTGACAATTTTTTCTGAGATCATTTTTTTCCCCCACTTAGCCCCTCTCTGTTGGGCTTTTCAATTTTGCACCTCAACTTCCAGAGGACATATCTCAGTCATATAGTGGGCTTTCTCAATGCATTTATTTTGAAATAGCATGAAATTTTGTGCTCTTCTTAGTGGTGTAGGTATTTTCTAGTTTTGAATTATGGTTTTTTCCACAATTTAGTTTTCTTAATTTTTTTTTGTTCAGTTCTTGTTTTGGAGATGTCAATGGGCCATATCTTCTACATCTGGACACATTTTTAGGTGTCATTTTTTTAAAAGTGCATGTTTTTTTTGTATACTTCATCATGGTACTACAATTTTACTCTTTTTCTATAAGAGAATCGTATTTTCAATATGTTTTCCTTTTTTGGACATTATGAGCTCCCATTGTATGCACTTCTTTCTAGCATTCAATTTTAGTGTACCTATCACACCTCTACCTTTTTCAGCATTATGTGGGGTTTCTACTATTGGCGTTAATGCTTCCTCAATTTCTCTAGTTGGAGTGATCTACATATCTAGTTCTTTTTCCTATGTACTTTCAAATGCAATGTACATTAGTGGTTGGTTACTTGCATTTGAGGTGAGATGGATCATTTACCATATGAAAATTCTTACATTCATATTTCTGAAGGTGACCTTTCATTTTCATTTGATTAGAGACTTTTGGTACTTGTTTCATTTATATCTTCGAGTTGTAGATGTTTGTCTTTGTTTTCCATCTAACTTGAGTAGTGTCATTGAGGACACTCATGCAGATTATTATCTCTTATTATCAGTGTTCTTCGAACTATTTAGTACTTGTATTGTCAACTTGCATCTTGCATGTTGAGTAGTGCCATTGGGGTCACTAATGCAAATTCATGGACCACTTATATCTTCAACTTCTAGATGTTTACCTTTGTTTTCCATCTGATTTGAGTAGTCTTGTTGGGGGCACTCATGTAGTATAGTCTCCTTGATCTTGATATTTGTATCTTCAATTTCCAAATGTTTTGCCTTTTTTTTTCCATCTGATTCAAGTAGTGATATTAAGTAACCCATGCAGATTCTTGTTATCTTTATCTTCATCATCATTTGTTTCAAAGGAGGTTCTTCATTTCAACACTATATCAATCATCTTTTAACAACAGTCTACAACTTCTTGCTTCTAGGTGTTCTACATGTTCCTATTTTTTAGGACATTGTCTTGTTTAGAGGCTTCTTCAGTCCTTCACTTGGCTTTCATATCTTTTTGGAGTGGATTTTTTCCCATGAGGTTTTCTCTATTTCTCCACATTACAGAGATCTTTTGTTTGTACATGGGTACCTTAAAAGGCCTTGCTTGTTGGGACCAATCATGCATTCTTTTTAGGATTTTTAGCTACTCCATAAGTTCATCTTAATGGGGGTGTTAGAGTTATCATGCATTAGCTAAAAATTAATTAATCTTTAATTAATTATTAGTCTAATTTATTCTCATACATTTAAGCTAAACTTAGGATTTCTTTATTAATTGAGTTAATATTAGATCATTATGTCTCATCTCATGTGATGTCGACAATTTTCATGATTTGATCCCTTTCTCATTAGGGGTTTTCTCTTATAAGCATTCAACCCTCATTTTAAATATCTCTCAAATATTATCTAGAGCTTTCATATCTTCTTGAAAGTCTCTCGCTTTGTAGGTTCTTCTTGTTGATGAATATTTCACATATTGTTTTTAGATCTCTTGCATGGAAGGTGTACTTATTTTTTGTTTGATCCTATGGCTCATGGTTTTGTGCTTGTTTCACAATTCTAACACTTGATGCCATGGATTTTCTACAAATAATATGTATTTTCCTATTATTTATTTACATGTTAAGTTTTGTGAAGTTTCAAATTGATTTGGTAGTGAAATCTTCGATTCTAGTGCATAGTTTGTGAGATTTCTTGTTAATTATTTGAGGGAACCTCAGTTTATTTAAGAAATCAATTTCATTTTGGTATTTGAATGAGAATTAAATTTCACTTGTTGTCCCTTGCTGAAAATTTAAATTGTTTCAAAAACTTGTATTCATCTAGTACATTACACATACATACATACATACATACATACATACATACATACATACATACATACATACATACATACATATATATATATATATATATATATATATATATATAATACTTGGTTGAAATTCTAAACTAGGAAAATAAATAATATAAAGAAAATAAACTAAACTGAGAAAATGAAATAGTTTTTTCTCATATTATTAAAGAGATATTTCCTCCCAAATTCTTTTGTGAACATAAGTTATATTATCTTTTTTTAAAAGGCTAAAATTTGTTTGACTAGTGTTACCCTAAAATTAGTGTTGTAATCACAACTTAAAGTACATTTTAATCCCTGAAGTGATATTTAATTATTATATTGATTATTTAGTTTTAACTTTATAAATTTCAATTAATATCAATTATTACATTTATTGTATACTTTAAACTATAGAGAAATAGATTTATTTAATTGTACCATTTAAACTATAGAAGAATTAAATTAAGGTTTAATTATTCTTTATGGTATAGTTCAACTTATGAAAATGTAGTGTAGAAAAAAGTAGCCCTTTCTCACACTTATTTTGGGAGTGAATAATTAATGATAAAATGAACATAATTGTGCCTTATTTAGGGTTTTGTAAAGTGTATTTTACACTTTCACATTAAACTAGGGCTTTATTTTCCACAAGCCTTATTAAATGAATTTTTCTAGAGATAATCTTGACACTTATCAAATGACCAATCATAATTCAGTGTTCTAGGTCATGTGTCCTAGATTTAGTGGTCTAAGACTCATATTCTACCTTGGTCATATGAGTCCCACCTAGTTCTTGGGACCTAATTTTGAATTTCACATTAAATACGACATGTCTTGGATTTTGTGTCCTAGTTTTGAGCCACCAGGACTCATACACCACCTTGGGCATATGAGTCCCACTCTAATCATGACCCATTTTAAATTCAATTCTTGGTAGGATTTTATCTTCCTAGATCTGATGTTGGCTTGTAGTGTTTTAGTTTTGGGAAATTTGGTATAAAAAGGTATAAATACAAGGTTATTTCATCATCTCAACATCTAGGAAAAAAGTAGCTCTTTCCCACACTTATTTTGGGAGTAAAAAATCAATGATAAAATGAACCTAATTGTGCCTTATTTTGGGTGATGTAAAGATTATTTTTACATTTTCACATTAATCTAAGGGTTTAGTAATTAATTTGGCTTCTTTTTTTCTTTAATTGGCCTTATTTTGCATCCACAACCCTTACTAAATGCATTTTTCAAAGATAATTTTGACACTTATCAAATGACTAGTCATAATTCAGTGTTTTAAGTCATGTGTCCAAGATTTAGTGTTCTAGGACTCATATGCCACATTGGGCCTATGAGTCCCACCTAGGTCTTTGAAATTGATTTTGAATTTCACATTAAACAAGACCTATCTAGGAGCTTGTGCCCTAGTTTTGAGCCATAGGGACTCATATGCCACCTTGGGCGTATGAGTCCTAATCTAAATAGGACCCATTTTAAATTCAATTATTGGTGGTATTTTATCTTCCTAGATCTGGTGTCGGATTTTAGTGTTGCAATTTTAGGAATTTTTTCATAAATAAGTATAAATACAAGGTTATTTCATCATTTCAACATCTAAGCAGTACTAGAATTTCATGAGCAATCAAGAGAACTTTCACAAGAGTTTATAAGAGAATTCAAGAGTATTTCTAAATCATTCAAGGGAACAATTATTCATCATTTTTTGTAGTAATTGAAGATACATCATCATGTCAAAGGCATAATACATCAAGCATGTTATTGAGCTAGTGTTGTAATATTGTATTGAATATACAAGTCAAGCATTGTTCCATATCCAATTCAAGATCAAAATCTACATTCTACATGGCCAGTTCATGTTAGATTGTTGATTTAAATTTCACTACATCATTCAAGGTATCATTGTTCAAGTTTCATGTTTCATATTTGAAGTTCATGTTTCATTGTTTCATCATAAGGTATAATTACCCAAATGGGGTTTGAAAAAGGAAAACCCCTATTTCCTAACAATCAACATTTCTCTCTCTCTCTCTCTCTCTCTCTCTCTCTCTCTCTCTCTCTCTCTCTACATGTGTGATTCTAGATCTAGGTGTTTTTGGAGCTCAAATGATCTTTGAATACTAAGTTTCAAGATTGAAGAAAGTTGTTGGAGTTGTCCCCTCACTTACAAGATCACAAAATGTCACCTATAGGCTAGAATTTAGGGTTTTTTACTTAGAGATTTTACAGGAAGAAAGCTACAATAAATCACTAGAGAATACTATAATTTCAGCCAAACCCTAATACTATGACTAAATTTCCACTTGTGGCATATGAGTCATATTACTGATATTTTCCAAGTTTCAGAAGATTCAGATTCGTCCCTGACAGATTCTAGTTTTGGTAGAGAAACCCTAGTTTGGGAAATAAATCACCTAGACTGGCATATGAGTCCCAATGGGCATAAAACAATAGTATTTTAGGGTTTTGGATATTTTTTCGACCTCATCTTTCTTCCAAGTGTGCCTCTACTCATTGTCAGTTTATTATTCTATATTTTAGTTTCACTTCCTAGGTCATCTAGTTAGTTTTTGCATGTTACATTTATTTCTTATCTTTCCAAGCACTAGATTGGTGGTGAACCCCCTTATCACACCATAGTAAAACCTTTAGTATATCTAGTTCCCTTATTGTATCCTTGGACTAAGATCTCTAGGATTTCCTTGAGTGAAACTAAGTGAAATAGGTCCTAAAACCCTAGGTTCCATCTCCCAAAAGGTGGGCCCCTATTATTGAGGGTATAGAAAATTAATTATTTTCTTGAAGCTTTAGGAACATAATGAGATATTTTAACTACACTATTTTGTGATTCTTTTTGGACAAATTTAGTCAATGAAAAATTGAAAACATAGTTAAAATTTATATGTGATAGAGAAATTTGGTTCAGTTAAATACTAAATTATATTAAATACATGTCAAAATTAACTAATTATAATATAAATTTGAAAATAATATTCTAAATTACCATAAAGATATAGATTAAACCATTTCAGCATATCTCTAAGTAAATTCTCCATTCCAAAAGTAGTTTTAAGTGCTTTGTGATAAGTGATGGATTAATGTGTTAATCAAATTGGTGCAAGGCACCATTGGTCTTAATGCAAAAATGTTTCTCAAGTTTTAGTACTTAGGTATGGTGAAGTAATTTTTTTTGTAATAAGGTACATTTAGACCATTTTTCATGATTTTTCGTTGGTTTTGTAGGAAGATGTCATTTGTTGCAAAAAGTTGCAAAGTTGCTCAAGCAACTTTTGCTTTTTTAGTTTTTGTGGAAGTTGAGCCATTGGCATTCAAAAGGTAGTTTGAAAATGATTGGTTTTGTATTTTAAAGGTTTAAATATGATTTTTTAATCTTGAGGAAATTTTTCGATGATGAATTTAGTATTCAACCAATAAGATAAACTCTATTTTCTACATTTTACATTGTGTTTTTGCTACTACACTAGATAGTATGGCCTACAAATGATCTAAATTGCATTGGGATTGATGAAGGAGTGAATTAAGTATAATTATCCTTTTATTTCGCCTATTTTAATTAAAATAGGAGAGAGTTAGAGAAAATTTTCAATAAACAACTAGAAAACCCTAGTTAAAGAGGGTTTGATTCAAGAAAATGGGTTTTTGACCCATTCCACTAGTTAAAAGATCTCATAATCGGTGAAATGGGTGTAGATGGGTTTTTTTTTGTGTTATTTATGTTTTTAGGAGTAGGGGATGAAGGGTGGCATGAATTTTTTGATGCCCTAGGTAGAGAAACCTCATGATTTAGGCATAGGTGATGCATAGGTGTTAGGATTTGATAAAACGCTCTTGAGAATTTGTTTTTCATGGTTGGAAATGTTTGGGAAGACCCTATTTGACATTTTTGAGCTATTGATGTGAATATTTGAATCCTGGGTTTTGAAAACCTTGTTGTTTCCCATTCAAGCAAGCCTAATTGGGCCTCATACAAAGTGTAGTAGTAGAAATTTGACCTTTAGGTTCAAAAACAACCTCACATGAAAATTTGGTATGTTGTAAAATGCTATAGAGGGTATCTAAATATATATTTAGAATTTTTTTATGATATATGGTTTATAAATTATGTGGGAAAACCCTCTTTTGAAATGCTACAAGGAGAATTGAAAAGTTGTAAAGGAAACCCACCAAGTTAGGGTTTTAAGTTTGAAATTTTTGATTGATTGAGTTAGTTTTGAGTTTTTTTATGATAATTCACCCCAATTTTTATAAAATTGGTATTAGAGCATAGGTAGGTCTATAAAGAGGGAAAGATTGAAGTGAAAAAGTAAACAAGATGCATTCAAATGGTAACCCTATGGCTAGGTAAATTAATGAGATGAAAGAAAAGACTACAAAGGAGATTAGAAGATTGAAGGAACTACAAGATATTGTGGTAGCAAGGATTGAGGTTTTTAAAAACCAATCATAGGAGAGGTATGGTTCTAGGTGATTTAAGTGACCCCAAAGATGAAGGGGAAGAGGAGAATGAAGAAGAACAGGAAGATGAATTGGATTTTGATGAGCAGAGGATGGTCAAGCTACTAAGAGTAGTCAAGGAAGATAAAAACAAAATAAATATTGTTTTACATAAGTATGGAGGGAGGTTAAATGAGGAAGAGATTTTGGATTGGATTGTAGCACTTGATAATTACTTTGAATGTGAAGATGTACCTGAGGAACAAAGGGTCAAGTTGGAAAAAATAAAATTGAGGGGCCATTTCCTACTATGGTGGGATTATGAGAATATTTAAAGGAGGAAGAAAGGAAAGTAAAAAATTGTCTCTTGGGATAGAATGGTGGCCAAGCTTGAGGTTAATTTCTAACCAGTTGATTATGCAATTCAATTGTACAAGAAACTTCAAGGTTTGAAACAAAGAGAAATGGATTTTAAAGGTTATACTGATGAGTTTTATAAGTTGAGTATAAGAGTAGGTCACATGGAGGATTATGTGGAGAAGGTGGTTAGATATCTCAATGGGTTTAGGTTTAACATTCAAGATGAGTTAAGTTTGACAAACCCAAGAATCTTTGAGGAATACTTTCAATTTGAAATTAGGGATAAATAAAAGATAAAGAGAAGGCAAGACAAGTCAAACATAGGTAGAGGTAGCAATACCAGAGGAAGAGGGTCATTTTCTAATGCAAGGCAGTCACATGAGATCCAAGAAGATACAAGCAAAGTCTAAGACCAAGTTGTTTATGTAAGAGGTGGATTTAGAGGAGGTAGATCAAGTTTTAGAGGCATATTTAGAGGTAAAAGAAGAGGATCTAGTGGATTCATATGAATATGCTCTCAATGCAACAATTTTGGACATCAAGAATGGAAACTTAATGAAGGTTAGGACTCTACTTCACATGGAGGAGAAAGGAGAGATCAATTGTTGCAAGACGAAGAGAATGAGAGTATACAATCTCCATCACAACATGTTGCTCCAGAAGTGGGTGAATCACTCATGGTAAGAAGAACTATCATCAAAGAATTAGTAGAAAAAGAATCACCACAAAGGAAGACTCTCTTCAAGAAAAATTGTAAGTGGTTGGGTAAGGATTGAAAATTTGTAATTGATTAAAGAAGTATAGATAATATGGTTTTAGTTGAGATGGTTGAAAAAATTAAGTTTCTTAGGATACCACATACTAATGCTTACAAATTCCCTTGGTTGAATGAGGGTCAATATGTTTTAGTGAATGAACAAAGTTTCAGGTGGAGTTCAATATAGGAGGGTATAAGGAAAAACTTCTATGTGACATACTACCCATGGATGTGTGCCATTTGTTGCTAGGGAGGCCTTGGAAATTTGATAGGCATGCTATATATGATGGAAGGAGGAATACTTATTAGATATAAAAATATAGGGTCACCTATTGTAATGCCCTGCCAAGTAACCCTAAAGGAGGCTGTAATTAATGACTTAAGCGAACCAATTTTTTTTTTATAAAGTGTAATTAACATACACATTCACTTACTAATTACAACAACCTCTAAGGCTACAAGGTTGGGATTACTTAAACCCACACATACAACAATATAAAACCATATTATTTAATTAACATAATAAGATAAACATCCCAGATAAAATTTCATAATCATTTACTAAATCCAATAGTTACATCACTTATTCACAGAATGAGGCAATAGTACATAATAGATACAATTATAGAACTTCACCTCATAAACATAAGAGGGATAAACTAACTTATACAAACTAAAATATTACAATGCAAGAATAACACAAGAACCGTGAGCTGCCCATCTAGATGTCTCACCACCAAGTACTGAAGATAGATGGGGACCCAATGGTGTATGGTGCATGTTCCACCCAACCAAGTGGTACCTGAAGGCCAACCCCCCATGCTAGGAGATAGTAAAAAAGTAACATGGACAAAGATCTACAACCTCTAACCATAGGCAGACTCATACTGACTCAACCAAACACAACCAAACAAAAGTAAAACACAAGTACAACTCTCACATCACTGATAGAGGTCACATTGCTTCCAGACACATAATAGATCAAGTATGTTCAGAGAGCCATACACATAACATAAATACCAAACAGTTGTCCTAGACAGAGTGTCATCACACAACTCATAATAAGTTACCCTCAGCGGATCTTCATAGGCTCCGGTAATCCTGGTGACCTCTACCGACCCTTGGCCCTCATAATTACTAGTGCAAAATCAACTACCTCTCGTATGGACAAGATAGATGACTTTTCCATTTCAGGCCTTCCCACTCACTCCAAGCCTAAACAAGAACTTGCAACTATGAGTGAGGCTAGAACTTATCTTTTTAGTGTGTAGTACTCCCCAAATTTTAATTTCAATTTTAGTTATCATTTGATTAAACTTACTTCCAAAGGTTACCCAAATCTTACCTCCTACGAGCTCTGGCCCCTACTGGAAGCCACTCTTCTATTCGAAAACACACAAAAAATTTAATCACCAAGGGAATCACAAGTGCATACAACCTAGGCATCAAAACTACTCCAACTCTAGGAGGACCAATAATAGAACTCACTCCAAACATCTTGGAGGCAACACACACATAGTCCACTCCTTCCACAAGAGGTACGAAACATCCCCGTTCATGGAAACTGGGTAAATTACCGAAAAGAGACTGGTATGCACTACCCAAGGAAAAAACAATAGGTTGACATAAAGATAGGACAACCTTCATCCTCTAAGATATTCTGGAGGACTTACAAATTTGGACTAACACTTAATCCCAAAATACAACATGACAACATAGCTACAAAAGCATTCAAGTCATTAATCAAATCTAGTATTTGGATTTCCTAAATCCGTACTCATCCAATAGGTAACATTGACAAGTCAAAGGCACGATAACTAGATCATCTGAAATAATCAAAAACCATATTTCCTCTTTCATAATTGGGAATCTTGAACAATTAAACTCACATCCCTTTGCGAAATATGAGGAAAATAAATCTAAAAGACATTCACTAGGATATTACTATTTTTGGATATTTTAAATCCATAACTATTCCATATTCTAGTCACAATAATTAAAATTCTCTAATAGACAATAAATAAATTAAAAAAATTTATTGCCTCATCAATATAAACAACTCCTTAATTAACTTTTAAAAACAACATAAATCTATGCAAGTAAATCTTTCCAATTTTTTAACCAAAACCTATACCACATTCAATTTTCCTTTCAAAACATGCAATTTTTTCAATGTATAATAAAATATCCTTTTCCTTATCTAATTTACCATGCATTCTAATCTTATCTTTTAAAATCCCCATTCACAATAATATAAAACTTTTGCTCTTTCAAGATAATTGAGATAACTAAACATGTGCATTTAATTTACAAACATAAGAAATACTAATTTAAATTAAATTCAATGTTCTCTTTAAAAAACCAACTTAAGTCCTCTACAAGTAAATCTTTTCAATCTCCCAACCAAATCCTATATTTCTTCTAGTTTTCCAACTACACACTATGTTCATTTCATCTAATAGTTTACCCTTCCAAACTTTTATTGCTTGCATCCAATTATTCAAACCATTAAACATACATTATAATGTATATATTACATGTAACATAAACATTTCAATATTTTCTTATATCTTTCATTGCATGCAAATAATTATTTAATAAGACATATTAAGTATACAACTTTATCTATACGTTTATTTGTACATGTAATTCATAACAAAATTAATTGAATATATATAATCTATTTTACCAAATTAGTCATATTGAAACTAATATGCACCAAATATTAAACACATATATAAAATAAATAAATACATCATATATATACATACACATACTCAATGTATATATAATATATATATACTATATAGTATATATTATTTATATATTAAAATAAAAGACAGAATCCGCCATTAAAACAACAAACATGATTTTTTTCAATCGCAGATTCATTTCCCCCAACCGCAGTTTGTACAGTGCATGAAAACCCCAATAACAGGGCGAACGAATTAGCAATATCACCACTTCATATTCACTGTGGGGAGGGGCGGCTATCTCAATTGACCCTCTCCTAGCTTGGTCGTTTCGATAAATGGTTGGGGAGTGGTTGCGGAGGTCTCTCTCCATAGTCGTCCCCTTATGGGGGTGGTAGTGGAGGCAGCGCCTCCCATGCTTCCCCCTATACTACTTGGAGCCCTAAACAAAACAAGAAAAATACGGGCAAAATTTTAACCAAACGAAATTTCTGTTTTCATACCCTTAACATTGGATGTCGTACGGATGGTGATTCAGGATATAAATAAATATTTAATCAAAATATAATATGTATATATGTATTATATATATATAACATATATATATGTATATATAATATATATATATATATATAATATATATATATATATATATATAATATATATATATATATATATATATATATATATATATATATATATAAAACAAATTTCAATAATAGATAAATTGGAGAAAATTTTGTGAAAATATTCACCTAAACGTGAAATTATGCAAAAAAAATTTCCAAAGAATCCAAATTTCATAGAAGCTTAAAAACAAATTATTTTAAACCATTTTCTCGAATTCATGAACAATAAAAGAACAATAAAACTAAATGGATATAAATTAAAACAAGAAGTTTTTCAAATCCTCTAGATTTCACCACCGAAAATTTTACAGAGTTTTTCAAAACAAATTTGTTTTCTATAGAGATTTAAATTCTTTAAATAATCTAAATGTTTTTTTTAACCTCTAGGTTTGATTTAATTAACAAAACTAACCATTTCCTCAAATAAATTAAATTCTATAGAGGTTTACACAATTTCTCTAAAGAAATTTCCACATAAACAACAAAAGCTTCTAAATTTATTTATTTATTTTCTTTCTTCTAAACACAAATTTCTTTTCTAAAACGGATTTAACAAACAAATCTTTAATCACTACTATTTTAAAAGAAACCAAGAACAATAATAAAAAAACAGAAGAAAACCTGATTTAAAAAGCTACAAGTAATGTAAAATTTGTTGCAGAGCCTCCTCCAAAGATTTCTCAATTCCTCTTCAACTGTGCGGTAAATCCAAGCAAGCAAACAATCCAAAACACAACCAACTTCAACAGGATTTTCCCAAATCAATTCTATAGCCAAAAATTTCCTCACACCCTCATCTGTGCAATTTTTCCAAAAATATCCTCTCACCCTAAAAGAAGCTTTTTTTTCCTCTCCAAAATTCTCTCCATGAATAAATTTCCAACAAAATCTTCTAATTAATTAAACTTTAACATGTTGGCATAATTGAAAATATCTTCCACAACCAAATCTGATTTTGCATGCAAAATATAAATTCTAATAATAAATTCACTCCAAAAATTGAAAATTAACTTTGCTTTTAAAATTCAATTTCAAATTCTAATTTAATTCCAACTTAATTGAAATAAAATTCCAAAATAATTAAATTCCCACTAAATGAAATAAAATTCCATAGTGAATTTAAACTTTTATTTCTTTTAATATTCTTAACATCACATTTAATTATTTAATAACTAAATTCAACCCCTTGGATTAAATTTAATTAATTAAATAAATCAAATATAATTAATTAATTTAAATATAAAATTCTATCCACATTGCATAATTTAAATTAAATAACCATCAGCATGATTTAATGCAATTATTCTAAATATCTATTTCCAAAACAAGAATCCTTTAGAATCAAATAACATTAAAGCAAAGAAATAAACGACTCGACACAAACACAACTGACGACACACTATGGCTAGGGTGTAAACTTTACACAAGTCACCTAGCTACTATCTCCCATTCAACTTAACCATTGGATCAACATGCTCAAGCCTGTGAAACCAAGTGGAGTCGATGTCATGTACCTGCAATCTTGAAAAACACAATAACCAACATCATATAATATAAATAGCATAAAATACACACTGTGAAGAGGAAATCATGGATTCGTAGGGCACTCACAAGCAAGTGATGCGAACCCGTCCCCTTCACCAATACACTCATCAAAACTGACACTTCCACAATACCTCCAATATTCTGATGCACTAACATGTTATATCACTAACATCATTATACCATTAAAGCATGTAAAACAAATCATCAAATAAATCAAATCACATCACATAAAATAGTTTGTCACTCTATAAATAGCGATCAAATACACACACAAGATAAAGTATCTAAATATCTATAAATATAAATCAAAGAAAAACAAGGACACACTATCCAATCCAGAAAGAAAAATGAAGGGGTGTTACACCTATACCTTGATACCATTGAAAGAGGAGGACAAAGATAGGTAGGAAGGAGTTCATAAAAATAAAAGAAGAGGAGAACATAAAAATTGTAGTCACTCCTAAACCTAAAGACATTATGACAACAAACATGAAGAATGACTTGATTTTGGAGGGAAATGATATTGAGTTGGTGTCAAGATCTGTTGCATTGAAGGTTAGGGATGAATTGATTTTGGGGATTCAAGATTGGCTTCAGATGTATGTTGCTATGATAATAGGAGGTATGTTCCATTAATTTATTTCACCAAGGGATGTTGGTCATTCCATTCTATTCATGTCAGAGGTTAATGGACCTAATCAAGAAACAATTGTAGGGATACAATAGAAGATGGAAGAGATGGGAAGAAAAGGTGAAGAGGTTAATGAGAAACTAAAAATGAATGTGGAAAAGTTAAAGCACAAAATTGAAGTGAATAAGAAGTAGGATCATTACAAGGAATGGGAAGATATGGTAGTAGGTAATGATGTAGGTTCAACAACATTCTCAAATGAAGAAGGAGCCAAACATCATCCAACAAACGGGTCTCTATGTAGTTGAAGCATAACCTAGATGCCAAACAATTCAAAAAGATAAGGGATATTTCCTATTTTCAGTATTTGGTCCATTGGAAGGGATTTCCAAATTAAGATCTCACTTGGGGGTCACAAAATTCAATTCTCAAGCATGAGTCTACTCTTGCAACACTTTCCTCAATGGGACTTGAGTCCATTTTTCCAGGGGAGTATGGTCCAGGGTACAATAGGTCTTAATGCAATTTTTTTTCTCAAGTGTTAGTACTTAGGCATGGTGAATCATTTTTTTTGAAATAAGGTCTATTTAGACCATGTTTCATGATTGTGTGTCAATTTTGTTCATGTGGGATTAGGTTTGTAGGAATATGTCATTTCTTGCAAAAATTTGCAAAGTTGCTTAAGAAGCAACTTTTGCATTTTTGGTTTTTGTGGAAGTTGAACCATTGGAATTCAAAAGGTAGTTGGAAAATGGTCGGTTTTGTATTGTAAAGGTTTAAATATTATTTTTGAAGCTAGATAAAAAAATTTGGTGATGAATTTTGTATTCAAGCAATAAGATAAACTTTGTTTTCTATATTTTACATTGTGTTTTTGTTGCTACAAAAGATAGTACGGCCCTGTACAACTTCCAAATGATATAAATTGCATTGGGATTGTTGAAGGATTGAATTAAATATAATTTTCCTTTGATTTCACCTAATTTCATTAAGATAGGAGAGAGAGCAATTTTTCCACAAACAACTAGAAACCCCTAGTTAAAGAGTGTTTGATTGGAGAAAATGAGTTTTTGACCCATTCCACTTGTGGAAAGGTCTAATAATTGGTATAATGGGTGTATATGGGTATTGTTTTGTGTTATTTATGTTTGAAGGAGCAAGGGATGAAGGCTAGTGTGAATATTTTTATTCCCTTGGTAGAGAAGCCTCATGATTTAGGCATAGGTGATGCACAAGTGTTAGGATCTGGTAAAAAGCTCTTGAGATTATTTTTTTTCATGGCTGAAAATGTTTGGGAAGACCCTATTTGAAATTTCTAAGCCATTGGTATGAATATTTGAAGCCTAGTTTTTGAAAACTTTGTTGTTGCCCATTCAAACAAGCTTAATTAAGCCTCATGCAAATCACAGTAGCATAAATTTGGCCTTTAGCTTCCAAAACAACCTCACCTACAAATTTGGTATGTTGTAAAATTCCATAAAGGGTATCCAAATATATAGTTGTATTTTGGGTATGATGTTTGGGCTGAAAATTATGTGGGAAAACCATCTTTTGAAGTGCTACAGGGAGAATTGAAGGGTTGTAAAGGAAACCCACCAAGTTAGGGTTCTAAGTTTGATAATTTTGATTGATTGACTTAGTTTTGAGTTTTTTTGTGATCATCCACCCTAATCTACATCACAAATTATCAAATTTTAGAGAGAAATTACTATTAGCTAGTAGTCCAAGGAATTGGTGGTACTAGTGTGTTAATACCCCACCATTTCTAAATATTGAACTTGATGGTGACTTTTACCCATGAGTTGGGCCCTTGTCGAGGTGAATATCTTGTATCAATCTATACCTAGCTAGGTTAACCAACCATCATTGAGGGAATTCAACAATTTGATTGCAGTCTCTCTCACACTTATCCTATTATGTTACTCTTGATTTATGTTTTAATGATGATGATGCATGAGAAATGTCACCTAATGTGTATAATAAATGCCATGTCAAGCATGCTAGAGTAGTTTTTAGTATAATTACATTAGTATTTCAAATAATAATGTTGGTTGTGTTTTTTACGTTGGGCTAAAATTAGGGCATGAAATTTGGCATTGAAACCTAAGTTGCAACATGAGAAAATTTTAGTTATCAAAAAATGGTATTAATTATGTGGTTGTGACATTGTCATATAGGATACTGCTAGGAATTCAGAGAGGAAGTGGTCATGTTTGTAGAGCTAGGAGATGATGACCCGATCACCATATATAGAGACTAATGTGTCACATACATCCCAAAATAATATAGCACATTACCAAAATTCACACATCCTTTGTGCATTAGAGTATTTAATTAGTGTAGTACACAAAAGACTACTAGGAATTGAGGAGGGTTATCAATGGGAGTAGTCACAACATTCATTAGAGGCACATAGATTGTATTACAAATAGCATAAAATGTGCTTCCCTTGTAGTCACAAGAAAAATCATGATGAGGGAAATATAAAATATGTTCATCTCAAATTACTACCACTTATCCCACAACCAATGAAAATAGTGGTAAATTGAGCTTCCTGTGATGTATTAGATCATATACACAAGGTACTACATTTGCATCTGCCTACTTTTTCTAGATCCACATATGGTGTGGTGATTGAGTCTAGGAATATAAGTGTTGATAGGTCCTTTCGGTTAAGTGCATATTCAAGAAACCTAAGTGTATATTTTTCAATAAATTTAGTGAGAGGCATAGCCTTTATTTAATAATGTCAAAAAGAGCACAAGAATCTCCCCACCATTAACACTCTTACTTGGGATACATTTCTAGAGTAGTTGAGAGCATGCTAATTTTTGGATAATTTCAAGAAACATGATATAGATGAGCTCCATAAACTACATTAGAGAGGATTAGCTATAGCTTAGTATAAGATCATATATTTTGAGTTATTATAGCTTTTTGATTACCTAGACAACATGAGAAGCTTCTTCTAAATGTTTTTATTAGAGGCCTAAATGTAGGAATATCAAGACCTATTCACATGGAAAATATATATAAACTTTGGTTTATTCTAGAGAAGGCCTTGTTTGTTAATTATATTTAGGGTAAATATCAAGAGGTTTAATGATGGCTTCAAAACTTCAACCAAGTTCTATATGATCATGGATCTCCCAAACCACCTCCTCCTTTGAGGGGAGTATCTAGATCACCTGGAGGACCACCTAGGCCAAAAGAATAGTAGAAGAGTCAAATGAAAGAAAATGGTTTTGGGATGAATTAAACCAATGTGGAATGATGTAATGGCCTAGGATCCAAACACCCCTATCCCTAATTTCATTAGAAAGAGAGAATATCACAAAGGGATAGGCTTGAATTTCAACCTTGAGGTGAGTCAACCCTATTTTTGAATCTTTTGGATCTCTGCTTTCTTATGACACAAATGAATGATTTGTAATATTTTGGAATGATTTAAAGTGAATTTACTAAATTAATTATATAACCTAACACTTGAAACGTAGAATTGTATGATAATATAAATAAAAAATAAAATATTTAGGTAGATTTGATAAGGATAGATTACTATGCACTTGTGATAAAAAGTGTGTTTGAAGAGTAGGACTATTTCACCCTAGGGTGAAAGGGTGCTAGTGCAAGGGTCCAAAATCATTTGTTTTTGTCCTCTAATCTCATATATAAGCTTTTAATTCATCAAGGTTTGACTATTGGAAAGCCAAAAATAAAATATGTATGTGAGTTTTTGTAGCTTGACAATAGTGATGAAAACTTATGCAACTTTGCAAAATTTCTCCTCTAATTAGCGTTCAGTCCTTCTTCACCTATAAAATTACATACATGGTTTCCCTTGGAGAACTAATTTTAAATGAATAACTCTAAGGCTTGGATATTGCATGAATTATCTTGATTGATTGATTCTTGAATTCTTAAAACCTACAACACAATGTTAGCTCCAAAACATGACATGAACACACATGAACTTTGACATGATGATATGATCTCGATTGGTACTATAGATGACTGATAAATATACTCTTCAATTCCCTTTAAAATACAATTTTCTTATAAATTTGATCTCTTGATGTCACATATATTTGAATCAATAAAAAGATCATATATTTATAGGTGTTTATCTAATTTCCCAAAAAATGGATTCCAAAAGACGACACTTGAAACTTGAATTTGAATCATTAAAATGCCACCAAAAACATATTAAAAATTGGGTCCCGGTACTTAAATGGGACCCATTCACCCTTGTGAAAATGGGTTCTAGGATGTAAGTCTAGGACACTTAAGTTTCAAGGTGTTCTAATTAACGTTAGAAATTATTTAGTATAGGTTTCCATTTCAAAAAATAAGAATAAGGCTTTGGAATGCATAATTTGGTCAATTAGAGGCTTAATTAAGTCCAATTAATTAAGGAGATGCAAACATAGTGTGAAATTGTAAAGGTTTACAATTTTCTACACTACATTTAGCCCCCACTTTAGTAATGTTATGAGCCCACATTAAAACTCAAACTAAGGTAAACAAATAAGTCAAGAGAGCTCCTATTGTTCAAATGTTGGAATGCTAAGATGACACAGATCAAGGAGGATGATTAAGCCCCCAACATATAAGATCTCATAGAAACCAAAAAAAAGCACAAAGAGTTGCATGCATGCAACAATGACACTAGATACATAATCATTCAATGTCAATATAAATGCAAAGAGAAAAAGGAAAAGAAAAGGGTGGATCAAGCCTCGACTATTTTTCCGATAGGTATGGATCAAGCCTTAGCTATTTGCCCAATAAAAAAATTCACAAGTGAAAACCTATTGTCTAGTATGCGAATAAAATACTTAGCATAGAGTAATCATAGCTCTAATAGAATTATTCAACTTAGTATTTATCTTCCACCAACATGATCACCACTTTTCCTACCCATTCAAAGTTGCAAGATATTTGAAACATGTTTATAGAAATTGTTCTAGTAATTTTGTATTCGGAACATGGGCTCGTTTTAAGTGTATATATCCAATCAGAGTGTCAATTGCTTCATCCCCGACCTCATATCTCAGCCTCAAGATTTCCTTTAGTTGTTCTCTAAGATTCTATTAGTTGCATTTTCATGAGATATTTGGATACCTAGGAATTCTACCATTATATCATCTGTGTTGTTTAAAATTAAGTATTTTATCTTATGTCCATAATGGTTCATTATGCATTGGACCCAATTCCTAACACATCATCTCATGAGTGATATATGACATGTTGTATTTCTTTTCTAGAATAAAAATAAAAGAATTTAAAAAATAAATACATACATCCATCCATACATACATACATACATACATGCATGCATACATACATACACATATACATACATAAATGCATTCATACATGCATACATACTCGCATGTCCCTCTTACTAAATTTTCTAAAATAGAATATTACTATTTTTAGTAAGTTAGTTACCCAAAAATAGTAAGTCAATAATTATGAATAGAACAAAAAAAAAATTGTTTCAAATTGATTCAGATAAACCTGATTTATTGATAGATATTAAATATTATTTCAAGTTTGTTAATTTCCCCAAGTTGGTGTGGGTTTTGGGAAGATCCTATTTGATTTTTAAGGAGTCTTGTGGTGGAAAATGGTTTGGACAAGTGGTAGATTTTGGAAGAGAATATTAGGAGGTGACCAAAAAAAAAATTATTTATAGATCTTTGCATGCAAGATTATTTTCTTCCGTTGGTCGTGAATTTGTGGCTCCCAACTTGGAAATTGAATATTTTTTGATAAAACATGAAATTGGACTCGTTCATGCATTATTCACTTTGTTATTTTATGAAAAGTTATTTATTTCTCTTTAAGGACAATAAACCTATGAAGGTAGCTCTTAAAGGATCATAAATCACAAAGTACAAAGGCTCAAGGAAAGTGGTTTCAAGGGTCTATTGGTGTGATTTCATCTAGATATTTTCATTGTGCTAAAGGCTTCCCATTCATAGTGTTTTCTTGGCAGATTGTAGGAGATTTTTAGGAGTTTTGGGGTAAATAGTTTTTAGATTTGATTTTAGTTTTTTTTTGCTGGTGTCAATAGCCCTTTTGGATTTTTTTTTTTTAATCATTTTATACTTTTTATTTCATGCATATTTTAGTTTTGATTCCTTTGGTGAAGTTTTCTTTCTAGTAGGGTAGTTCTATAGTGGCTGATGGCACCCTATTTCAGAGTATTTTGGGTTTTAGTAAAATATAAGTTGAAAGAGTTTATTTCAAGTCCTAAGGTCATGGTTTGAATTATTTTTTCTATTTAAACTCATTAATTTATCAATAAATAAGTTGGCCTAGATTTTGGTGGGTTTATCCGTGAGTTTGTGGGCTTGCAGTGCATTCCAAGCTTCAAATTTGCTCACTATTTTTGGGTTTATGTGTACTAGAAGTTTCTGGTTGATTATCTTAGAATTGATTCCATGGGTTTTCTGAAAATAATATTTATTTTCATATTATTTATTTCCATTTTATGTTTGATGAAGTTTCAAATTGATTTGGCAGTCAAAACTCTAATTTGGGTGCATAGTTTATGAGATTTCTTGTTAATTCTTTGAGGGCACTTAAATTTATTTAAGAAATAAATTTCATTTTGGTATTTGAATGAGAAATAAATCTCACTTTCTTTCCCTTGATTCAAATTTAAATTATTTTTAAAAAGTATTCATCTTAGAAATTATAATGGTATTAGATTTGTGATCTTGCTAGCCTAAGGGTTTCAAAGATGCAACCCACTAAATCTAATTTCTTTCCTGAAGGTGATTACTTTACACTTACTCAATCTTCCATCCCCATGGAACAATTGGTTATAGATCTAGCTTCTATGAAGGTTTCACATAATAATATAGATGAGGAATTCAGGAATCCAGTCCCTTACAATGATTTCTTAATTCACTTGCAAGGTTTGATGTCATTGAAAGGTTACAAATTGCACCCAAGTTCAAGTGAGAAAAATAGAAAGGAGGAGATCTAGGATCATGAATTAAGGGAAACACCTCTACAAAAAGATGAAGAAACATAGTCAAATGATGAAGATAATGAATTTTTAATTGTGAAAGATATTTTAGTAAATGAAATATCACAAAAAGAATGTGTTCCTTTTAATGAAGTTAATTTGGGATCAACATTGCATGTTGATTATGAAGATAATTCAAAATATTTGAATATTTTCAAAGAGGTACCCTTTGAAAATAGTGAAGAGAAAACTCTTTTTTTGCAAAAATAGAAAGTATCTAACATGCAAGATGGTGGAAGATTGCAACTTTTTCAAAGTGAAGAGTTCAAAAAAAGAATGGTAATGGAACTTGGTGATCCATTGAGGAATTTATAGAGAAAAAATTTGGTTAACCATAACTCATGGGTTTTGGATCAAGAAAATAAAGTTTTTAAAAATTTACCAATGAACCTTATTTTGGAAAATGAGGATGAGAATTCTACTTTCAGCCAAAGGTATGAAAATATTTCAGATTTGTCACTTTCTATGTTACCACAAAAATGTTTTCATGTTGGAGAGCATGCAAAAGAGGGAGATAAATCTTTTAATGTTCATACTTGTTTGCATAAAAGACTGTGGGATCCAAGTGATAAGGTAAAACAAAAAAAGGATAAAACTTTTGATGGGTTGAATACCACATTGATAGAATCACTTCATGGTACAAGACTATCAAATTCCATTTGTATTAGAAAGGGAAAATGGAATCATGTTGGTGTCTCCATAACTTTGAGGTTGGAAAAAGAGGTTGAATTACATGTTGGTGATGTAAGGTATGGAAAGGAATTTTAATTTTAATATTTGTTGCTTTCCTTTATGCCAATACAAAAATATTTTCACCAAAAACAAACATGCCCTAAGGGATATTATAATAAGAGATACAGTTTGTAAAGTTTGAAATGTGGACTCAATAATACCAATTCAAGGTTAATCTTACACATGGAATCAAAATTATGTTATGAGGATCAAACCCAATAAAGCATTAATGATGTAGAGGATTTTACCAATTTTCTCATCTATATTGAAAGAAAGTCTATATGGGTTATCTTGCACTCTAACCATGCTATGAAGGACCAATGTTTACAGTTCATAGATCACTTTTCAGAGATGAACCCCACAAATGAAAAGAAGTTTATGAATGATTACCTTATGGAGACAATAACTTCAGGGTATTTAATGCTACAATTTCTTGTTGTAGAAATTTTCCTGGTTTTCAACAACATGCATAACATTTTGACTTTAAGATGTTTTTAAATCAGAAAAGGAGATTTTGACTAGGATCAAATAAGGAGTGTAAATTTCAGCATGATATTAATAATGAAAACATCAATGTTGCTTCATATATTGAGTTGGTATTAAGCTACTTGTTTATAAAGTTCAAGTTTATGCCTCATATATTGACTTACAAATTAAAGGTGAATCAAGAGATGAAAATACAAGAAGTATGAAAGAGTAATTCAAGGGTAATAATGTCATATAATGTGTTAAACACTCCATATATTTCATGTGATTTTTTTTTTTGAGTATGGACTTTCAAGAAAGAGAAATATTTGGGTTTTAATGCAAAGAGTGGATTTCAATAAATTCAATAAAATAAAGTTCAAAGTTTCAAAAGCTGGATCACAAAGGATGATTGAGGATGACCTTTTTAGAATGAATGCTTCTAATTATTTTTCTTCATTCCATAGACGATATGGTATTACATGATGGTTTATTATTTTAATGATGTTTTGGCCACTAACATTTTAAATGAAAATGCAAAGAATTTCATGTTTGTTCCAATGAATTTTCAAGGGTTTATTATCTTGTAATTGAAAATATTGTTGTTTATCTCTTGGGAATTTAGAGTATCATTGAATTAATATTTCTACTGTATTATTACTCTTCTTCTATACTTTGGATCCTATAGTCCAATCTAAGAGGCTGAAAATGTCTACTCATAGGTTGAGGTAATGTTTAGGTCTTTGATTATGCATTTTCATATTATGTATCAGCTAAGTGCACCAAGAAGGTTCCCAAAAAGGGGACTTAAGCGGATAGATTTTGTCTAAAATAAGGAAATATTGAACTTGGACATGAAATTGAGGATAATTAAACTCAAAATTTTGAGATGGAACAAAAACAAGGATCGAAGTGCTCTAAGTCTACTTTCTAAACTACTAAATTATTTTTAAAATGGTTGAGATTAATGGGTTCAAAAGAGGGATGTACACAAATTGGTGTTGTTTTTGCTAGAAAAACATAACATAGCAACTCTTGTATGACCCTCGTACGGTGAATTTTTTTTAGTATTTTTAAAATCGCAATAGTCTTAAGTTAGCTAATAGTACATAGTTGATCCACAGATTTTCTGATAATTTTTTAATGAATAATTGATTTATTAATAATTTTTGAAGTGGACATTTCTTGAAAAAAAATTTTTTTGCCATGTTACCCCTACAAATTTTAGAAACTAATTGAATTTTTATTTTTTTTATTTTTATTTTTTTTAGAATGGAGTCTAGTTTCTAAAAATGTAATTTATTTGAAAATTTGATGAATGGTTAATTTATAACCAAAAAAATACAAAACACTTCTTTTTGGCAAAAAAAATACATATAAATAAAATAAATTATGGATGAAAGGCTTAACATTTTCAGAAAGTGAAAAAAATTACATCATTGGATAGCTAAGAGAGAGCCCAACATTACCCATGTGTTTGATTTTTTCGATATTGAACAATGTGAAATCTTGATGGTGAGCATGGACTCAATTATGTGAATTATGGTAGATTTTCTTAAACAACATCTCGGGTCATTGGGAATGCCCTCCAAGCCTTTGGGTTGGTATTCCAAGGAAAATACCAAGCCTAAGGCTTGGGAATTCCCAAAGAAAGATATAGAGAGCATGCTATAATGCACTTGTGTTATAACACGCTCACGCTATATCTCAATTTTGACATGGTTTTAGCTTCTGCAGGAAACATGTCAACTAGGACATAACATGAGCACATTATTATGCACTCGTGTTATGTCCTCCTTTATGTTAAATTCCAATATATTGAATTTATGCTGATATATTTGTATTTTTGTATGTACATGTATGCTTGTATGTCATGTATGTATGCTTGTATATGTATGTACGTATGCTTGTATGTATGCAAGATTGTATCTACATATTTACGTATGTATGCTTGTATGGATGTAGGATTATATGTACATATGTATTATGCTTGTATGCATTTATTTACGTATGTCTTTAGAGGGAGGGAGAATTTAGAGAGAGAGAGTCTGGAGAGATGGAGAGGGGGTGGAAGTGAGATTTTAGAGAGAGAGAGAGAGAGGGGTTGGAGTGAGAGGGACTTAGCTAGGTAGGGTGGGAGGGATAGAGGGAGGGAGAGAGAGAGAGGGGGGTGGGAGAGATGAGGGAGGGAGGAGAGAGGGGGGAGAGAGATGAAAGAGAGAGTTATGTAGGTAGGGTGCCAAAGGGAGAGACTTGAGAGTGTGAGGGAGATGACAAGGGGAGACTTGAGAGATAGGTAGTGAGAGGGAGTGTGAGAGAGAGGTAGTTGGAGAGAGTGGGAGTGTGAGTGAGAGACCTAAGAAAGGGAGAGGTTGTGGGAGGGAGTGACCTGATAGAGGTAGAGAAAGAGGGGGGTGGAGTGAGAGGGACTTATCTAGGGAGGGTGGGAGGGATAGATAGAGAGAGGGGAGAGAGACATAGAGAGAGTTATCTAGGTATGTTTCCAGAGTGAGAGACCTTAGAGAGAGAGGGGGTGGGAGGGAGAGACATGAGATAGAGGGAGAGAGATTTAGTGGGAGAGAGTGGGATATAGTGGGAGGGACATAGAGAGAGATGGATAGAGGGAGTAAGAGAGGGTGGTAGGGATTGATTAAACAAGAGGTATGTAGAAAGAGAGAGACAATAGATAGAGACAATTAGAGAGGGTAGGAGGAAGGGAGGGAGGGAGAGGTTATATGTATATATAGAGAGAAAGTGATAGGGGCTAAGGGTATAGGGTTGAGGGATTAGGGTGGAGGACCTATAGGGTTGATGGTTTCTAGGGTATTAGGGTTTAAGGTTTGAGGGTTGAGGGAATAGGGTCAATGGTAGAGGGTTTTTTGTTGAGGGTATAGGGTTAAGGGTATAGGTTTGAGGGTATATGGTTGAAGGATTAGTTTTAGGGTCTAATGTAAGGGGTAGAGGGTATAGGGGTAGAGGGTTTAGGGTTTAAGGATTAAGGGTTGAGGGATTAAGGGTTGAGGGTTGAGAATTGAGGGTTGAGGGTTTAATGTATAGGGTAGAGGGTTTAACGGTTTAGGGTTTAAGGGTTGAGGGTTGAAGATTGAGGGTTTAAGGTTGAGGGTTGAGCGTATAGGGTATAGGGTCAATGGATTAGGGTTGAAGGTCCATATATAGAGTAGAGGTTATAAGGGTTGAGAGATTAAGGGTTGAGGGTTTAGGGATTAGGGTAGAGATTTTTCTTAGATTTAATGGTGTAAAGGTTGAGGGATTAGGATTTATGGTAGAGAGTATTGGGTTGAGGGTAGAGGGTAGAGAGTGGAGGGTAGAGGATAGAGGGTTTAATAGTTCAGGGTTTAAGCATTGAGGGGTCAGGGTTTAAGGGTTGAGGGTTGAGGGTCAAGGGTTTAGGGTTGAGTGTTAAAGGGTTTAAGGGTTGAGGGCTTAAGGGTCAAGAGGTTTAATGGATTAGGGTAGATATTCTACTATTTGGGTTTAAGGGTTGGGGGATTAGGGTTGAGGGTAGAGGGTAGAGGATTCATTGTAGAGGGTAGAGGGTTTATGAGTTAGGGTTTAAGGGTTTAGAATTGAGGGTTGAGGGATTGAGAGGTTATAAGGTAGAGGGTATAAGGGTTGAGGGATTAGGGTGTAAGGGTTGAGGGTTGAGGAATTAAGAGGGTATAGGAGTTGAGGGATTAGGGTTTAAGGGTTCAGGGTTTAGGGTTCAGGGATTAAGAGGGTATAGGGGTAAAGGGATTAGGGTTGAAGGTTTGAGGGTTGAGCATTGAGGGTTGAGGGTTGATGGATTAAGAGGGTATAGGGGTTGAGGGATTAGGGTTTAAGGGTTGAGGGTTGATAGTTGAGGGTTAAGGATTGAGGGTTGAGGGTTGAGGGTTGAGGGTTGAGAGTTGAGGGATTAAGAGGGTATAGTGGTAAAGGGATTAGGGTTGAAGTGTTGAGGGTTGAGCATTGAGGGTTGAGGGTTAAGGAATTAAGAGGGTACATGGATTGAGGGATTAGGGTTTAAGGGTTGAAGGTTCAGGGATTAAGAGGGTATACGGGTTGAAGAATTAGGGTATATGGGTTGAGGTTTTAGGTATTAAGAGGGTATAGGGTGTAAGGGTTGAGGGTTGAGGAATTAAGAGGGTATAGAGGTTGAGGGATTAGGGTTAATGGTTTGAAGGTTGAGGGATTAAGAGGGTATAGGGATAAAGGGATTAGGGTTGAAGAGTTGACGGTTGAGCGTTGACGGTTGAGGGTTGAGTGATTAAGAGGGTATAGGGGTTGAGGGATTAGGGTTTAAGGGTTCAGGGTTTAGGGATTAAGAGGGTATAGAGGTTGAGGAATTAGGGTATAAGGGTAGAGGGTTTAGGTATTAAGAGGGTATAGGGGTTGAGGGATTAAGAGGGTATAGGGTTGAAGGGCTGAGGGTTGAGGGATGACGGTTGAAGGTTGAGGAATTAAGAGGGTATAGGGGTTGAGGGATTAGGGTTTAAGAGTTGAGGGTTGAGGATTGAGATGTTAACAGGGTATAAGGGTTGATGGATTAGGGTTTAAGGGTTGAGGGTTGAGGTTTGAGGTGTTGAAAGGATATAGGGGTTATAGGATTAGGGTTTAAGGTTTGAGGGTTGAAGTATGACGGATTAAGATGGTATAGGGGTAGAGGGATTAGGGTGAAAGGGTTAAGGGTTGAGTGTTGATGGCTGAGGGATTAAGAGGGTATAGGGGTTGAGGGATTAGCATTTAAGGGTTGAGGGTTGAGGGTTGAGGGATAGAGGGTATAGGGGTCAAGGGATTAAGGTTTAAGGGTTAAGGGTTGAGGGTTGAGGGTTGAGCGAATAAGAGGGTATAGGGATAGAGGGATTAGTGTTGAAGGATCGAGGGTTGAGCATCTAGGGTTGAGGATTAAGAGGGTATAGGGGTTGAAATATTAGGGTTTAAGGGTTTAGGGTTGAGGGTTAAGGGTTGAGGGACTAATATGGTATAGGAGTTGATGGATTAGTTTTAAGGCTTGAGCATTGAGGGTTGATGGATTAAGAGGGTATAGGGGTTGAGGGATTAGGTTTTAACGTTTGAGGGATTAAGAGGGTATAGGGGTTGAAGAAGTAGGGTTTAAGGGTTGAGGGTTGAGTGTTGACGGTTGAGGGTTGAGGAATTAAGAGGGTATATGGGTTGAGGTATTAGGTTTTAAGGTTTGAGAGTTTAGGGTTGAGGGATTAAGAGGGTATAAGGGTAGATGGATTAGGGTTGAAGGGTTGAGGGTTGGGGGATTAAGAGGGTATAGGGGTTGAGGGATTGGGGTTTAAGAGTTGAGGGTTGAGGGTTGAGGGTTGAGGGATTAAGAGGGTGTAGGGGCTGAGGGATTAGGGTTTAAGGGTTGAACATTGATGGCTTAAGAGGGTATAGGGGTTGAGGGATTAGGGCTTAAGGGATGAGGGTTGAGGAATTAAGAGGGTATAAGGGTTAATGGATTAGGGTTTAAGGGTTGAGGGTTGAGGGATTAAGAGGGTATAGGGGTAGAGGGATTATGGTTGAAGGGTTGAGGGTTGAGGTATTAAGAGGGTATAGCGGTTGAAGGATTAGGGTTTAAGGGTTGAGGGTTGAGGGTTGACTGTTGAGGGATTGGCATGGTATAGGGGGTGAGTGATTAGGGTTGAATGATTGACGATTGAGGGTTGAGGGATTAAGAGGGTATAGGGGTGTAGGGATTAGGGTTTAAGGGTTAAGGTTTGAGGTTTTAGGGCTTAAGAGGGTATAGGGGTAGAGGTATTAGGGTTGAAGGGTTGAGGGATGATCGTTGAGGGTTGAGGGTTGATGGATTAAGAGAGTATAGGGGTTGAGGGATTAGGGATTAATTGTTGAGGGTTGAGGGATTAAGAAGGTATAGGGGTTGAGGGTGGAGGGATTAAGAGGGTATACAGCTTTTGGGATTAGGGTTGAAAGGCTGAGGGTTGAGGTATGAGGGTTGAGGGTTGAGGAATTAAGAGAGTATAGGAGTTGAGGGATTAGGGATTAAGTGTTGAGGGATTAAGAGGGTATAGGGTTTGAGGGACAAGGGTTTAAGGTTTTAGGGTTCAGGGATTAAGAGGATATAGGGTTTGAGGGATTAGGGTTCTAAGGTTGAGGGATTAAGAGGGTATGGAGGTAGAGGGATTAGGGTTTAAGGGTTGAAGTTTTAGCATTGAGGGATGAGGGATTAAGAAGGTATACGGATTGAATGATTAGGGTTTAAGGGTTGATGGATGACGGTTGAGGTTGAGGGTTTAAGGGTTGAGGGTTAAGGGTTGACGGGTTAAGAGGGTATAGGGGTAGAGGGATTAGGGTTGAAGGGTTGAGGGTTGAATGTTGAAATTTGAGGGATTAAGAGGGTATAGGGGTTGAGAGATTAGTGTTTAAGGGTTGAGTGTTGAGGTTTGATGGATCCAGAGGGTATAGTGGTTGAGGAAGTACAATTTAAGTGTTGAGGGTTGAAGGTTGAGGGATTAAGAGGGTATAGAGGTTGAGGGATTAGGGTTTATGTGTTGAGGGTTGAGGGATTAAGAGGCTATAGAGGATGAGGGATTAGGGTTTATGTGTTGAGGGCTGAGGGATTAAGAGGGTATAGGTTTTGAGGGATTAGGATTTAAGGGTTTAAGGGTTGAGGGTTGAGGGTTGAGGATTGAGGGTTGAGTGATTAAGAGGGTATAGGGGTTGAGGGATTAGGGTTTAAGGGTTGTGGGATGAGGTTTGATAGATTAAGAGAGTATAGGGGTAGAGGGATTAGGGTTGAAGGTTTGAGGGTTGAGCATTGAGGGTTGAGGGATTAAGAGGGTATCAGGGTTGAGGGTTGAGATTTGAGGGATTAAGAGGGTATAGGGATTGAGGGATTAGGGTATAAGGGTTGAGGTTTGAGGGATTAAGAGGGTATAGGGGTTGAGGGATTAGGGTTTTAGGGTTGAGGGTTGAGGGTTGAGGGTTGAGGGTTGAGGGTTGAGGGATTAAGAGGGTATAGGGGTTCAGGGATTAGGGTTGAAGGGTTGAGGGTTGAGCATTGAGGGTTGAGGGACTAAGAGGGTATAGGGGTTGAAGGATTACAATTTAAGGGTTGAGGGTTAATGGTTGAGGTTGAGGGTTTAAGGTTTGAGGGTTGAGGGTTGAGGGTTGAGGGATTAAGAGGGTATAGGGGTTGAGGGATTAGGTTTTAATGGTTGAGGGTTGAGGGTTGAGGGATTAAGAGTGTATAGGGATTGAGGGACTAGGGTTTAATGGTTGAGGGTTGAGGGTTGAGGGATTAAGAGGGTATAAGGGTTGAGGGATTAGGGTTGAAGGGTTGAGGGTTGAGGGATGAGGCATGCAGGTTTAGGGTTGAGGAATTAAGAGGGTATAAGGGTTGAGGGATTAGGGTTTAATGGTTTGATGGTTGAAGGTTGAGGGTTGAGGGATTAAGAGAGTATAGTGTTTGAGGGTTGAGGGTTGAGCGTTGAGGTTTGAGTGATTAAGAGGGTATAGGGGTTTAGGTATTAGGGTTTAATGGTTGAGGGTTGAGGTTTGAGGGATTAAGAGGGTATATGGGTTGAGAGATTAGGGTTGAAGGTTTGAGGGTTGAATGATGAGGGTTGAGGGTTGATGAGTTAAGAGGGTATAGATGTTGAGGGATTACGATTTAAAGGTTGAGGGTTGATGGATTAAGAGGGTATAGTGGTTGAGGGGTTAGGGTTTAAGGTTTAAAGGTTGAGGGTTGAGGAATTTAGATGGTATAGGTGTTGAGGGATTAGGGTTTAAGGGTTGACTATTGAGGTTTGAGTGATTAGGATTGTATTGGGGTAGAGGGATAAGTTTTGAAGGGTTTAGGGTTGAGCATTGAGGGTTGATGGATTAAGATGATATAGGGGTTGAAGGATTATGGTTTGAGGGTTGAGGGTTGAGGGTTGAGGGATGAGGGTTGAGGGTTGATGATTTAAGTGGGTATAGGGGTTGAGGGATTATGCTTTAAGGGTTGAGGGTTGAGGGTTGATGGATTTAGAGGGTATATGGGTTGAGGGATTGGGGTTTTAGTTTTGAGGGTTGAGGGTTGAGGGATTAAGAGGGTATAGGGGTTGAGGGATTATGGTTTAAGGGTTGATGGATTAAGAGTGTATAGGCGTTGAGGGATTAGGTTTTAATGGTTGAGGGTTAAGGGTTGAGGGATTAAGAGTGTACAGGGCTTGAGGGACTAGGGTCTAATGGTTGAGGGTTGAGGGTTGAGGGATGAGGGTTGAGGGATGAGGGATGTAGGTTGAGGGTTGAGGAATTAAGAGGGTATAAGGGTTGAGGGATTAGGGTTTAAGGGTTGAGGGTTGAGGGTTGAGGGGTTAAGAGGGTATAGAAGTTGAGGGATTAGGGTTTAAGGGTTGAGGGTTGAGGGTTGAGTGATTAAGAGGGTATATGGGTTCAAGGATTAGGGTTTAAGTGTTGAGGGATTAGGGTTTAATGGTTGAGGGTTGAGGTTTGAGGTATTAAGAGGGTATATGGGTTGAGGGATTAGGGTTGAAGGGTTGAGGGTTGAATAATGAGGGTTTAGGGTTGATTAGTTAAGAGGGTGTAGGGGCTGAGGGATTACAGTTTAAGGGTTGAGGGTTGATGGATTAAGAGGGTATAGTGGTTGAGGGATTAGGGTTTAAGGTTTGAAGGTTGGGGGTTGAGGAATTAAGATGGTATAGATGTTGAGGTATTAGGGTTTAAGGGTTGATGGTTGAGCTTTGAGGGATTAAGAGTGTATTGGGGTAGAGGTATTAGGGTTGAAAGTTTCAAGGTTGAGCATTTAGGGTTGATGGATTAATATGGTATAGGGGTTGGAGGATTATGGTTTAATGGTTGAGGGTTGAGGGTTGAGGGTTGAGGGTTGAGGGATTAGGGTTGAAGTGTTGAGGTTTGTGGGATGAGGGTTGAGGGTTGAGGAATTAAGCGGGTATAGGGGTTGAGGGATTATGGTTTAAGTGTTGAGGGTTGATGGATTAATAGGGTCTATGGATTGAGGGATTAGGGTTTAAGTGTTGAGGGTTGATGGATTAATAAGGTCTATGGATCGAGGGATTAGGGTTTAAGTTTTGAGGGTTGAGGGTTGAGGGATTAAGAGGGTATAGGGGTTGAGGGATTATGGTTTAAGGATTGATGGTTGAGGGTTGATGGATTAAGAGGGTATAGGGGTTGAGGGATTATGTTTGAAGGGTTGAGGGTTGAGGGATGAGGGTTGAGGGATGTTGAATTAAGAGGGTATAGGGGTTGAGGAATTAGATTTTAAGATTGAAGGTTGAGGGTTGGGGGATTAAGAGGGTATAGGGGTTGTGGGATTAAGGTTGAAGGGTTGAGGTTTGCGGGATTAAGAGGGTATAGGGGTTGAGGAATTTGGGTTTAAGGGTTGAGGGTTGAGGGTTTAGGGATTAAGAGGGTGTAGGGGTATCCATCTCTCCCACTATCTCAATCTACCCTCTATTTCTTAACCATTTAAACCCTTAACTCTTAACCCTATACCCTCTATCTCTCTCCTAGTTCATCTCTCCCTCCATGTATATCTCCATCTCTCCCACTATCTCTTTCTCCCCCTCTTCCTCTTCGTCCCTCTCTCCCTCTCTCTCCCTATTTCTCTCCCAATCTCTCTTTCTCCCGCTCTCCCCCTCTCTCTCTCCCACTCTATCTTTCTCCCACTCTCCCCTTCTCCCACTCTCCCACTATCTCACCCCTCTCTCTTTCTCCCACTCTCTCTTTCTCCCACTCTCCCACTCTCTCCCACTCTCTTTCTCCCACTCTCTCCCTCCCTCTATATCTACCACTCTCCCAGTCTCTCCCACCCTCTCTTTCTCCCACTCTCTCCTTCTCCCACTCTCCCACTCTCTGCCACTCTCTCTTTCTCCCACTCTCCTACTCTCTCTCTCCCTCTCAATCTCCATCTCATTCACTATATCTTTCTCCCCCTCCCCCTCTCCCTCCCCCATTATCTCTTTCTCCCCCTCTCCCTCTCTCTCTCTCTCCCTCTTTCTCTCCCAATATTTCTTTCTCCCACTCTCCCCCTCTCTCCCTCCCACTCTATCTTTCTCCCACTCTCCCCTTGTCCATCTCTCCCACTCTCTCTTTCTCTCACTCTCCCCCTCTCTCCCTCCCTCTCTATCTCCATCTCTTCCACTATATCTTTCTTCCCCTCTTCCTCTCCTTCCCTCTCCCCCTCTTTCTCTCCCACTCCCTCTCTCTCTCTCTCCCTATTTCTTTCCCACTCTCTCTTTCTCGCACTCTCCCCCTCTCTCCCTCCCTCTATATCTCCATCTCTCCCACTATCTCTTTCTCCCCCTCTCATGTTGGTAATGTGGTGATTTATCATGCTATACTATACACTTTTTAGTACTGTACACTCTTCACCTTTTTTCATGCTATTTTTTTCACCTTTTTTCATTTTGTCACCAAAAAAGGAAAAGGATGACTTCATAAACCCTAATTTTCTCAAGCTTCTAAAATATTTTTAAAAGAAGTTGGGATGAATATTTGTAGCATGAAATTATTTTCAATATTGTAATAGGTTTTGCATTGGATAATAAATCATTGGATGACTACGGTTTTGTGGATGTAGCCTAGATTGGGTGAACCATGTTAATTTCTCTATGTTGTCTTCTATGTATGTTTTATTACTCTATTTTATTGGTCAAATCTACCTTCTAACCCTAACAAGTGGTATCAGAGTGATTTGTTTTCAATTATCATCTATAGGAAAATATCATGGTTGAGTGGGAGTCTCATAGTTAAGTGGGAGCAATGGCAGATGAGGGTAAGTTGAAGGTTGATAAGTTCAATGGGAAGAACTATCAGTTTGGAAGATGCAAATGGAGAATTTCCTTTATTAGAAGGATTTATGGTGGCCATTGGAAGGGACAACCAAGAATCCCACATCAATGTTGGATGAGGACTAGCATATTTTGGATAGAAAGGCACTTGGCAATATTCATTTATGCCTAGCACAATTGGTGGCATTCAATATTACAACAAAAAATACAACATAAGATTTGATGGAAACCTTAGTGAAGTTATATGAAAGGCCTTCTTCTTCGAATAAGGTATTTTTTATGAAGCATTTGTTTAATATGAAAATTGTAGAAGGTGGGTCCATTACTGATCATTTAAATGAGTTTATTACAATTATCAGTCAATTAACTTCTGTAAAAGTAAAATTTGATGAAGAAGTTAGGGCTCTTTTGATTTTGTGTTCTTTGCCTGAAAGCTGGAATAGCTTGGTAATGGATGTTAGCAACTCTATTTTTGGTTCCAATACATTGAATGTTGATGATGTTGGTGTTATTTTGAGTGAGGAAATTTGTAGGAAAATCTTAGGTGGAACATCCACATCAGGTAGTGTTTTGAATACAAAAAGCAGGGGTAGAACAAAGGATAGAGGAAACAATGTTGGAATTCATGGGAAGTCATGAGGAAAATCAAGGGACAAAAGGTCCCAATATAGAGACAAGAGGGATTGTTGGTACTGTCATAAGCCAGGTCATTTTAAGGAAGATTTCTGATCTCGAAAAAATAAAGGAGACAAAAAGGAAGGAAATAAAGAGGCAAATGTGGTAAGTAATAAATATGATATGGATACTTTGATTCTTTCCCTTGACAACATTGATGATTCTTCGGTGTTAGATTCAGGGGCTCCATTTCATGCTACACCCCATAGAAATTATTTTATTGATTATGTCCAAGGGGATTTTGGGCTAGTTTATTTGGGAGATAATGAACCCTATTAGATTTTTGGAAACAGAAAAATAAAAATTAAGTTGCAGAATGGGAATCATTGGCTACTACATGTTGTAAGGCACATTCCAAAGTTAAAAATAAATTTAATTTCTGCAGGGCAACTAGATGATGAAGGTTGTGTTGTTACATTTAGTGATAAAAAATGGAAGGTTACAAAAGGTGCCTTAGTGGTAGAAAAAGGTGTGAAATTGGGCACCTTATATCTCTGTATAGGTCATACTATTCCCACTACTTTAGCTATTGTAGATAAAAATCAATGTTCAGGAACAGTTGTTGCAGTTCAACAAACAAAAAACTAGATAGTTGTTGTGGATTCTGAATCAACACTATGGCATAATAGAGTTGGGCATATGAGTGCAAAATATATGAAATTAATTCATTCAAAGAATGTTTTACTAGGTCTAAAATGTGTTAATATGGATTTTTGTGAAAGTTGTGTTTATGGAAAACAAAAGAGAGTTAGTTTTCTCAAGGATGAGAAACAAAAGAAAGATGAGAAATTGGAGCTTGTGCATATGGATGTATGGGAACCAGCTTAGGTATATTCTCTCAATGGCTCTCAGTATTATGTTATATTAATTGATGATGCAACTAGGAAGGTATGGATTTATTTTCCTAGGCATAAATATGATGTATTTGCAACTTTTGAAAAATGGAGAAGCTTGGTTGAGAATGAGATACGTACAAAGCTAATATTTCTTAGATTTGATAATGGTGGTGAGTATTGTAGAAAAGAGTTTGAATATTATTGTTCCTTGAATGGTATATGTAGGAAGAAAATGGTTCCAAGGACTCCGCAAGAAAATGGAGTGGTTGAGCACATGAATAGAACAATAATGGAGTGTGCACGAACTGTGAGATTGCATGATGGGCTGCCTTTAAACATGTGGGAAGAGGTTGTAAACACTGGTGTTTATTTAATTAATAGAGGTCCCTCTAATCCTTTGGGTTGTGGTATTCCAGAGGAAGCATGGATAGGTGAGAAGGTGAGTTATTCTTTTCTCAAAACCTTTGGTTGTGAAGCATTTGCACATATATATTCTGAAAATAGAACCAAGCTTGATGCAAAATCAAAGAAATGTATATTTGTTGGATATGGCATTGATGAATTTGGTTATAGGCTTTTGAATTTTAAAAATAAGAAAATTGTGAGAAGCAGGGATGGCATATTCAATGAGAAAGTGTTGTACAAAGATCTATTGCAGCAGAATGAGAAGATAAAAAAGGATTATGCAGTGTTGGATAATATTACAAACAACAATGTTCTAGTGGTTCCTCATGCTCTGCAACAACAACAACAACAAGAAATAGCACAAACTCCTGTGAATGTTAGGTGATCTTCAAGGATAAGTAGACCTCCAGAAAGATTTTCTCCCTCTTTGTATTCTATTTTATTAACTAATGCTGGTGAGCTAGACTGTTATCATGAAGCTATGTAGGTTGATACCAAGGTTCAGTGGGAGTATGGAATGGAAGAAGAAATGGAATCCTTGCTAGAAAATCAGACTTGGGAATTATGCAAGTTGCATGCAGGAAAAAAGGCTTTACCAAACAAATGGTTTTACAGGGTGAAAGAGGAGGATGAAGGTAAGAAAAGATTTAAAGCCAGATTAGTTGTAAAGGGATTTGCACAAAAATAGGGTATTGATTTTGATGAAATATTTTCTCCATTTGTTAAAATGACTTCTATTCGTACTATTTTAAGTATTGTGGTTGTTGAATATTTTCATTTATAACAACTTGATGTTAAAAGTTCCTTTCTCCATGGTGATTTGGAAGAGGAAATATATATGGAACAACCACAAGGATTTGGGGTCAAAGGTTAGAAGAAACTTGTGTGCAGATTCAATAAAATTTTATATGGCTTGAAGCAAGTACCTCGGGAATGGTATCTTAAAATTGATAGTTTTATGGCTAAGCAAGGCTACAATAGGTGTAATTCAGACCATTGTGTTAATTTTAAGATGTTAGGTGAAGATAGCTACATTATTTTATGTTTATATGTTGATGATATGCTTGTAGAGGGGTCTAACATGGATCACATAAAGGAGTTAAAACAATAGTTAGCAAATTCATTTGCTATGAAGGATTTGGGGGCAGCAAAACAAATCCTTGGTATGAAGATTACAAGAGATAGGAAAAACAGGAATTTTTTTTATCTCAGGTTGATTATGTTGAAAAGGTGTTTCAGAGATTTCATATGTAGAATGCAAAAGCTGTTGGCACACCTTTGCCTATTCATGTAAAATTGACTAAGGATATTTGTCTAAAGACACAAGAGGAGGAAGAAAAAATGTCCAAGGTACCATATGCTACAGCTGTAGGCAGTTTAATGTATGTCATGGTATGCACGAAAACTCGATATTGCACATGTTGTAGGAGTTGTTAGCAAGTATATGAGTCAGCCTCGAGTTGAGCATTGGAATGCGATAAAATGGATTCTCTGGTACTTGAGAGGTGTTAGAGTAATAAGTTATTATAATTAATTAATTATATCATATTGGTTAATTAATTAAGTCAATTATTCCTTTAGTTCCTTAAGCTAAACTTAGGCACAATAATAATTGATTAATTATTAAGTTTGCACACTAGGGTTTCTCTTTTAGGTCAAAATTAGGGTTATGCATACTTTTCTTTTATAAACAAAATCATCTCATTGTAATCTCTTAATTCTGAATATATCTATTTGCACATCTTCATGCAAAACTCTTGCTTTTTATTGTTTTTCTCTTCTATGGAAGGCCTTTTGGTTTGCATGTCTGATCTTGGTTTCTAACATGGTATCAGAGCCTTGACATGCAACCCCTTCTCAGATTTTGGAGAAAATCATTGTAGAGTTCGTTCAAGGTTCCTCGAGGGTATCATGCCTTGAGTTTATTTATGCAAAATTTTGGATCAGTTTGAGCTTCACCATTGGATTTAGAGAACTAGAAAGTTAGGATTGACTTTTATTTTGTAGATTTTGATCATCATTAGCCAGCTTTATGAGGGTTTCAAGTTTGGTGTTTATTGGAAGCTTTAGGAGTAGCCTATTTTTCTAAGCATCTTGGAGAAAAATAGACACTGCCATCATGTTCGTAGTGCCCCAAAATCCTAAGATCACCCTTCATTTTCTTTATTTTGGTGAAGTTAGTTTGGAAGGAAATAAAAAATTGCTAGGGAGACCATACGGCCTCCTCAGCATGCTCCCCAAGGCACAATTTTCAAAAAAGAAAAAAAGAAAAATCAAAACCGCATAAATTGTTGTACCTCCAGTGTTGCAGGAAAGCACCACCCGGTGGCCACTAGGAAGCCACCCAGTGGCCACCACCATAGTCGGAACCCCCATGCTCCATCACCACCATTGGAATCCGCTTCTCTACCCACGCCAGCCCCTGTGGGCTTCTCTAGAGCTCCGCCCTGGTCATATCGAGGACTGGGGCTCTCCGTCGGCCCCTAAGGGCTTCCTCTCTATGGCTCATGGTCATATGAGGGACTAGGGGCTCTTCCCTAGCCCCTAGCCTGCCTACCCCTAGTCGCGCACAGGACTAGGGGCTTATTTTTCTTAAGCCCCCTTGGCTGCCTATAGGCGATATCGGCCATTTTTCAACACCTTTCACTAAAACGGGCATAACTTTTGCATACAGAGTCAGTTTTTCACAAATGAGATATCATTGGAAATCTGGTTCTAAGATAGTTCTGCTGGTGTAGGTATGTTTTCCTGTTTTTTCTCCAATTTTATTTTTCAGGTCGTTGAACTTAGATGTTGTTGTTTTCACTCCAGAGCGCATATCTTTTGACTCGGTGATCCATTTTTTACCATTCTTCCGGCATTGGAAAGTTGGTTCAGTCCTCTACACAGATATGAGTTCTATTTTTATTTTTTGTTTATTCATATTTAACATTATCTCCTTTCTCAATCATTGGGTACTGTAATAAATGAACTGATATAAAGCTCCATTAGGGGGGTTTCTTGCATAATAATTTGATTACAGTGTGCATGCACTTTGATCATCATATTTTATTTTTATGAAAAATTGCATGGGTTGTAATGTAGTTTCTTCATTTATTTTAGTCACATTTTGTCTTAGCTTGACACATATCAGATTTATATTGGTTCAATCTTTATATTGAGAGCTTATGGTTAATGATCCGCATCGGATCCATCTCAGTTTGAGGGCCACTAAATTTGTGGTTAATGTTCTTGAGTTTTTATGGTACTTATTCCCATGGAAGAGTTTCAGTCTCAGTTTGGCATCGACATTGAGATACATGGCTTCTAGATTCTATCATCATATCATCTACTATTTCTTTATGGATTCTAGGGTTGTTCTCGTTTGGAGTTTTTGAGTGTTCCGTGGCATCAGGTTTTTTATTGCATTATTATGATTCCGATATGGTTCTTGTAAATAGAAGTATCTTTCCTTGTTTGTCAAATTTTGGTTTCAGTGTTACTCTATAGTATTCTTCTAGTGCTTCTTTGCAGTAGTCATCTCATTGTAGGGGGGTTTTTAGTCAACATAGCCTTTTAAATCTGAGAGTTGTAGCATGCCATTATTCACAATATTGTAATAGGTTTTACATTGGATAATAAAATAATTGGATGGATGCGGTTTAGTGGATGTAGCCTAGATTTGGTGAACCATGTTAAATTATCTATGTTGTCCTCTATGTGTGTTTTATTACTCTATTTTATTGTTCAAATATTCCTTCTAACCCTAACATCTCCCTCTCCCTCCCTCTCTCCCTCTTTCTCTCACACTCTCTCTTTCTCCCACTCCCCCCTCTCTCCCTCACTCTCTATCTCCATATCTCCCACTATATCTTTTCCCCCCTCTTCCTCTCACTCCCTCTCTCCCTCCTTCTCTCCAACTCCCTCTCCCTCCCTCTCTCTCTCGTTCTCTCCTACTCTCTTTCTCTCCCACTCTCCCTCTCTCTCTCTCTCTAACACACACACACACACTCACCTCTATCTCCTCTACTATAACGGTGCAAGGGAGACATATAGAATTAGGATAGAGGGTATAGACAAAGAGGGAGAAAATAAATATATTAAGAAAACCATAATTTATATAACGCATGCGCATTTTGAAGAAGTAGAGATGTTACCATTTTAGGAATAAATAATTTACTTGTGTTATAACATGAGAAATTTTTTTATTCCACTAAAAATGGTTAAAAAAATCAATATACATGTGATGTCAAGGCCCACAGTCTACATATTATCCTAGTTTTGTGCGTGCCCTGATAAAAAACTAGCTTTTTGATGATGTTGTGAAGTGTGCAAGAATTTTTTTTACATTCCATCACCTTTTCCATAATCTTTCTACCACCTTTGCATGAAATAGAAGAGTTTCTACGTTGAAAGACATATGATATCAATTGAAGTTTGAGTTCCATTGAAAATTGTTATACAATTGAAGTTTGGAGGGGAACAAGCTTGTGAACAAGTCAAATTGTTGTGGAGTTTGAAGATAGAAGAAGCTAAGGCTACATAATTGGGTTTGAACTCCTCCATTTGAAAGTCTAGTTTTTTAGGTATGTGAAGTATTTACACAATGTATTTTATTCTATTATGACTTTCTTTCATATTTGTTTTTCATTATAACCTTACATTGTCAATGCACATTTTAAATTACACAATTATATACACTTGCCAATTACCATTTTAAACTTGATGCAGAGCATCTACAAGGATCCACAAATCATCAAGGGTACTTTTAAACCTAACTTAAATTGAAGAAGATGAATGAACAAACTCAATCATCTTTTCATCAAAATCCTTCAATTTCACTTGATTTCATATTTCCACAAAACATTAGAACTTGGTTTCAACTCTTTGTCAGACTCAAAAAATAGATTAACTGTCATATAATTGATTGTAACATAGCATAAAGCTGATTAGAAACTCAAAACCATTCAATTCATTCATGATTCACTAATTCAAGAAATCAATGCTACAACTTACATGGAAAAATAACAAAAAATCATGGAAGGTAACTATTAACCTTTATCCAGAAATCCAAGACACTATAATCAACATGTTATTGATTGAAATAAACCAAATACACATTCAAAATATATCACCAAAACTCATCATTTGAGCATGATTCCCCTTGCAGTATTCAAAACTTGTGGTTCAGGGGCACCTACAACCATGTTTCAAAATCTAATTTGGTGACAATATTTATTAAGGTATTTGGGTGAGTTCAAGAGTTTTTAGATGCTTTGTCTTGGACAACAAAGTTGCATAATGTTGCTTATTTACCAAAAGCTATCAATGTTAGACTTTTCTAAGACAAATGAAGGTCTTGGTAGATAACATGTGGTTATAGGTTGGTTAAAGGGTGTTTATAGGTTGGTAGTTAACAAGTGGTTATAGGTTGGACCTTCAAAACACCTTGAAAATCTTGAAAATAACTGATTACAATCAGCTAGGTTCCTCAAAACATCAACCAATTATTATGCCATTCACAAGTTGTTTTAAATCTTCCATGATGGCACCATTTTTTACAAACACAAACTATAACTCGTAAGGCACAACCAAACCATTATTTTCTTAAGAAATATTTTTTTGAGTTAGTACAACAAAAATGAAACCTTTCAGAAGTTTTCCCTTACACATAAAATCAATTCCTTTGTTGACTATCTACATTACTAGTAACCAAGCATCTAAAAATTATCACATGTATCTCCCAAAACATGCAAACACTTCAGACTATGATACTCATTTTGGAAATCCATTTCCCCATACAAAAAATATTACAAGATGGATATTAAATCCTTTAGAGAAAATTCTTGTAAACTAGTTGTTTCAGTCTAAGAATAAGCCTAACTAAGCCTTAGTGCAAATAGGGGTTATTGGTTTTGTTACCCCCAAAACCAAACCGTCATAACGAATACATAAAATACCTTTCATTTGAACTTCCCAATCTTATAATTCCATTATAAGTTCATTTCCAAACACATTTCCATAAACCCTAAGCTCTAAGCTTCACAATTCCTTGTTTTACCAGTCTGAACACAGTTTTACAGTCAATAAAAAATATTTTCTTCACACCTTAGTCCTCACCATATTATTGGTAACCTTTGAAATATTAAATCACATGCCACAATGATTTTTTACACAAAAATTGAGAACTTTCACTTAGTATAATGGGAGAAACACAATTTCTCAAGTTCATTGTTTACCCTAATAGACGGTTTGACAGTTTTAGAGAAAAATTGCAATATCTAACTCAAACGGTAAGATAAATGCATGAAAAAAATTGTATGTGGGAGGTGATTGAGTGTGAAAACACTTAAAAACATCCAACCAAGAATTCCTTCTTGTAAAAATTCGTACAAGTTCCTGAAACAGTGAAATTTTGAAGAAAATATAGAAAAACAATGTGTTTATTCATTCAAAATCAGATATTCAATCACCCACAACTTTAAAAATGTACATGAGGAATTATAAAGGAATTAAATACATGTATTATCAACTTCCAAGTGCCTCCAAATGAAAATAAGCCCATATATGACCTTTCACCTTCCCTATTTCACAGTTTTTGTAACTTTTCACAATTTTGTCTTTGTGCAACTTTTGCAAATAGTGAAAACTTTACAAAATACACGTAGGAATTAAAATTTAAACGTAATAATGATTCCCATACATGGAAAATTTCTTTAATGACCCTCATACAACATGGGGATAGCCAAAATTGAATCAAATTTCAAAATGGAAGCATAGATTGTCAAGGTGCTCCTGCACCACAAACTTATCAAACACTCACAATGCCATAAGAGTTTTAGAGAGTGTGTAAATATGTGTTCTAATTCACTTTATTTTTATTTGGTGTCTTAATTCTTTGTTTTTAGGGGGAAACAACAAAAATAGTGACTATCTCAGTTTTGTTGAATCAAGGATTTGAGGGGCAACTTATGATGTAACAGTAAATCCACCTATTTTTTGACACTATATCTCAGTGGATTGATTGATAACATGTTAGGATAAGTGTATAAATGCATTTTGGAATAAGGAGTGATATTTAAATGGCATTTTTGTGACTGTACTAGGTCTGAATAGGGGTTTTCCAACATGAAAATGAGGAGCCAAAGAGTGGTTTTTATAAATTAGTGCTTGTAAGGATTTTGTGAGGGTCTTTCGAGTTTGTGCAAAGGTATTGGAAGATGTTTTGGGCATTGGGTTGATTGGAGGAACCATGGAGTTGAATTTTCTATTAAAACCCTTAGGAATTGCATTGAAAATGAGGGTTTTTTTATTGGAAGTCTAATTGAGCATGTATGGTCCTAAGACCCAAGAAATAGTTTGTTTTGAAACACAAGTAAAGAAATTTTTTAGGTTTGGAAGTCTGGTGTGAGGATCTAAGGGTGGTCTCTTTGGAAAAGTGTCCTAATTAGAAAAGTCCAATTTTGAGGCACTCGATCCAAAGAAGTTGCATCTAGGTTTCCAATATGTTGAAGGTCCCTAAAATGGGTATTTGAATCAATGAATGGTTTTTTGAGTGCTTTGGGAATGTTTGGTCAAAAGATTGAAAAACCAGTGTCCTATTGCTACAAGGACAACTTGTTCTTAAAAGGTGAGTTTTGAATATTTTTTCAATCTGACTTAGAGAATGAATTCAAATGGTTAAGTTGTCATCATATGCATGTTTGAGGAACTTTTTCAGAGTCTTGGTGGAGGTTTGTAGTTGTTTTGAAAAATTAAAGGTTGAACCCTTTGAGCGTGAGTTGATGTCTACAAAATTGATTGCATAGTGAAGATGATTTCTTGGCTTATAATTGAAGTTTATATTCTTGTGAGTGATCTCCACCTTGGCTCTACATTAGAAACATGTAGAATCAATCCGAGCTACATTCCACTAGATCGATCCCTTAACGGTCCAAAGTGCAAAATGGCTGCAAAATTCAGCATGATATTACTCGAAGACTGTGACACTTCGAAATTTGTCATCTAATCCTACAAGATTGTGTTGGGCCCCTCGACAAAAACCTCTCTCGGTTTTATCTATCTCATCGAGAAAATTGGTTAAATCCCTTAAAGCTATCTAATCAAAATTCATTGAGAGCTTCTTTTTGCAAAGCAAATACATTTGAATTTTTAGATCATTTACACCATCCTCGTTTAAATTATTAAAAAAGATTAGCTTCTTACATAGAAAGGATTCATATCAAAAAAAAGAATATAACATATGGACAATTATTAAATTTAGTTCCCAATTTAGTTCCCATTCATAACAATCCGCTTTCTTTATATATTGCTGAAATAAGAGCTGTGTACTCAGAGAAAGAAACTATCTCACTCATAAAGTCACAAGTCAATATATTATTGGATAAATATTTACGTGACCAAGCGTTAATCCATGATTCTCATCAATCGTCTAATTTACTTCATAAATTGAATTCATTGATTCATAGTAATATAGAAATTTTTTCGATTGAAGATATTTCTAAAACTCCTTTAATAAGCCCAAAAATTGTCAATTTTGACAAAAACTCTTGCTATCCTTTTTTAAGTAGCGGTTTTCCCATGGCGGCGGATTTTCACTTGATGGAAAAAGCATCAAATGCAAGCAGTGGAATGTTGCAAAGTGGTGCAACTTTTGTTCTACAACTTGTGTGACCAAGTGGATTGTTCCAAAACATTCGAATAGGTATTTTTACACTAGGAATGGTCCTTTTTTTCACCAAAACATGTGAAATCGCTCTAAGCTATGTTCCACAACAGTGATCCCTTAAGGGTCCAAAGTGCAAAATCGATGCAAAATTCATCATGCTATTACTCGGATACTCCATGCTTATAAATTTATCATCTAATTGTACAAGATTGCATTGGGCCCCTCTACAAAATCCTCTCTCGGTTTCGACCATCTTGGAGTGGTTTTCCCGTGGCAGCAAATTTTCACTTGATGGAAAAAGTGTCAAATTCAAGCTATGCAAAGTTGTAAAGTGGTGCAACTTTCGCTCTACAACTAGTGTGACCAAGTAGACTATTCCAACATATTTGAATAGGTATTTTTATGCTATACATGGTCCTCTTTCACACCGAAACACATGGAATTACTTTGAGCTATGTTCCACCAGATCGATCCCTTAAGGGTCCAAAGTGCAAAATGGCTGCAAACTTCAACATGCTATTACTTGGATACTGTGACACTTAGAAGTTCCTGTATAATCCTACAGGACTATGTTAGGCCCCTCTATGAAAACCTCTCTCAGTTTTGGCTATCTAGGAGTGGTTTTCCCATGGCGGTAGATTTTCACTTGATGGAAAAAGTGACAAATTCAAGCTATGCAAAGTTGCAAAGTGATGCAAATTTTTCTCTGCAACTTGTGTGACCAAACAAATCCAAAGCGTCCAAACATGTACTTTTCTACTAGGCATAGTCTTTTTTCACACCAAAACATGTTGAGTCACTCTGAGCTACGTTCCACCAGATCGATCCCTTAAGGGTCAAAAGTGCAAAATGGTTGCAAACTTCAACATTCTATTACTCAAATACCATGATTCTTAGAAACTTCTCATCTGATCCTATAGGATTTTTTTAAGCCCCTCTACAAAAACCTCTCTTGATTTCTTCTATCTTGGAGTGGTTTTCCCGTGGGGGAGGATTTTTACTTGATGGAAAAAGTGTCAGATTCAAGTTGTGCAAAGTTGCAAAATGGTGCAAATTTTTCTTTGCAACTCATGTGACCAAGAAGACTATTCCAAAACATCCAAATAGGTATTTTCATGCTAGGAATATTCCTCTTTGACACCAAAAAATGTGGAATCACTTTGAGCTATGTTCCACCGGATCGATCCCTTAAGGGTCCAAAGTGCAAAATGGCTGCAAACTTCAACATGCTATTAATTAGATACCATGACACTTAGGAACTTCTTTTCTAATTGAATAGGATCGCGTTGGGCCCCTCTATAAAAACCTCTCTCAGTTTTGGCTTTCTCAAAGTGGTTTTCCCATAGTGGTGGATTTTCACTTGATGGAAAAGTGTCAAATTCAAGTTGTGCAAAGTTACAAAGTGGTGCAACTTTTTCTCTGCAACTCATGTGACCAAGAGGATTTTTACAATGCGTACGAATAAGTATGTTTACACTAGGCATGGTCCTCTTTCACACCAAAACATGCAAAATCACTTCGAGCTACGTTCCACCAAATCAATCCCTTAAGGGTCCAAAGTGCAAAATGGCTGCATTTTCGGCATGCTATTACTCAGATATCGTGATTCTTAGAAACTTCTCATCTGATCCTACAAGATTTTTTTTGGGCCCCTCTACAAAAATCTCTCTTAGTTTTGGCTATCTCAAAGTGGTTTTCCTGTGGCAACATATTTTCACTTGATGGAAAAAGTGTCAAATTCAAGTTGTGCAAAGTTGCAAAGTGGTGCAACTTTTGTTTTGCAATTTGTGTGACCAAACTAATTGCTCCAATGCATCCCAATAGGTAGGTTTATTCTAGGCATGGTTTTCTTTCACACCCAAACACATGGAATTGATTTGACTTGCATTCAATTGGCTTGTTCCCTTATGATTGCATGCAAAAAATTGGAAAAGAGAAACATACAAATGATGGTTGAGAAGTCTGAGTTTTCCACACAAAAAATGTATGATCATTGGTGTAGAGCACCTTGTTGCTCCATTTTATGAAGAAGGTCTATTTCATTGGTTTAGTGATTATTTGATGGTGAATAGGCTGGTCAATAGGTTGTTGTGGGTATTTTGAGCATGATTTGTCTTGAATAAGGTCAATTAAGACCATTAGGTATGTTTTAGGGTGACTTTTGGGTCTAGTGATAAAAAATATGAAAATTTCAATCTTGCACTAGATATTGTCTTTGTAGCTTTGAAGGAAATTTTGTGAATTTGTATATGATTGCGAAAGAGTGAAGTTTTTTCGATGTTATAAGGCATTTGTAAGCCATTTTTGTGGGTTTAGAGGTCATTAAATGTACTCATTAGGTTGAAGGAGTCTAAAGTTTCAAATTTGTAAGTTTCTTAAAGCAAAAAATTTGAAATGCAACGGTTAGTTGTTTTGAAATTTGGTTTTTAGTTAGTTGAGGGTGTGCATTAGTTAGAGAAGGGTGTAAAACCCTATGTAAAGCCTTGATGGGCTTGAATGGAGGTTGTTGATGAAATTTTGGAGAAGATCTAATAAGAATTATTCACACTTTTCTCTTTTTTTTTTTTATTTTTGATACAAACTTGTTGATCCCGTACTTGGTACGACCTCCATCTTTCCTATATGGTATTAAGGCTAACATGGATTGAAAGAGGATTGATTTGTCTTTCTTTAGGTATTGGTTTGGTGAAAAACCATAAAGGAATAAGAGAGTTCTTATCATTGAGTCAAGAGAATTTTAGAGTCTTAGTGGGCATATTTGAGAGAATCTATGTATAATCACAACTTGGTTGAGCCACTCTACATCACCAATGGTGCTTTACAATTCGAAGAGTGATTGAGAATGTCTTGCTTTGTTAAATAGACCTATTTGGGGGTCTAGGACAACATTGAGTCCATTTATTATTTGTATTATAAATTATAACTTTCTTTCTCCTGAGTCCATTTCATATACAAGAAATAATATTGAAAAAAATTGACATATAAATCTTTTGTTAGTGACGCATCAAGAACATATTGGAATCATTTTCTGAATCATTTCATGGAATGCCAATTGTAAATGTGGTTTTTTATTTTAGATAAATTTGTTTAGCATCAATCAGTTAATATTCAAGACAAATCATGAAGGACAACAATGCTCAATGATAGGGCTAACCAATTAATAATTATACACGTGAATAAGTCAAGCATGTACATGTCAATAAGGGAAGCACAAGTACTCAAAAACACATAAGCCTCAAAAAGTATACACATGAATTCATCGTATACACAAATTAATACAAAGTATATGCATGAATACAAGGTATACACATGAAAACATGTAAGCCACAAAGTATACATTCAAATGCATGTAAGTCACAAAGTATACACGTAGGTTGTAAAATATACACTTGAATACACGTAACTCATATCTATTGAACCATCAATTTAGAAAGAAAATATGGACAAGCATCGATAAAAATATTTGTATTAACCAAATAGCCATGTAGGAATACATCAATATATGTCGATATAAGTAGGAAATATATGTAAAAAATAGCCATATAGGCTTACAAGAATCCCATATAGGCATACAATGTCAAATATGTCCAATAAAAAATATGTACAAAGCTACCATGTAGAAATACAACAAAGGGCTCTAAAATCAAAATTCATTGCTCTCCATGCCCTGCAAATAAATTCTTTCCCTTTCCTTTTTGATTGGCTGGTGATAGGTCTGTCACTCATTTTTTCTGCACTCGAGTAGTTCTCCTACTACTCCTAGGGTTTAGTTCATGGTGAAGTTTTACTTATTACAATAAGAAGTATAGACATGAATATATAGAAATTACATTATAAAAAATGATATATTTGGAAAAATAATCACTTACTGCCATCTCATGATCTCTCTCCATGAGGTAAATATTATCACGCCCATGCTCAGGTGTGTGCAAGTCCTGTATAAACCATGCAAATAGAAATTAAACTACGTGAATCAATAATGGTTTGATTTTTCACTAACATCTATAACAAAAAATATAAATATAAATATACTAATTTTCCTCATACCTCTCCTATTAGAGCCATCAAGGATTGTATAGTAGATGACACACCAATCTCCATTGCCCTTGTCACAATCGTAGGTGTTTCAGCTTGCAACATCTGAAAATAAAACAAAAAATTATTCAACATAATCAACGATGTGCATATAAACTACAAAAATCTATTAAGTACTTGATTCATTAGTTAAAATATTTATTCTATTACCTCTATTTAGGTTTGATTAAATCCATAACCACTAGGAAGTGTTCCATCAAAAACTCCAATATTAGTCTGTTCAACATACAAAATCACATATTAAATTACCATGCATATAACAATGCTATTAGCATGCAATAAATTTATAATTGTTTCCTAGTTACATACCCTAGAGATAGGTGTACTGCAGAAATAAGTTGGTGGGGGCCAGTGTATCCAATCTCAACACTCTGACCTTGCAATTTTATTAAAACCATAAAACATTTTTAGTTAATCTTACATTTCAAAATTGAAATTTAATAAATTAAATTCAATGAACATGCACTAAATTTTACCTAACTATCAATGTCATATGCCTCATGCAAAATGTCAACTACCCTCTCCATTTCCATAGCTCCAAACAGATCCTGCGTACCAATCTCCCTAGTGGCGGTGGGGTCATATGAACAAGTAGCCCCACAATATTAACACACATGTGTTTGAAGGCCACCACTCGAAGACTCCCTTGGATGGCGTTGTAGAATAGGGCTAGTATGATGGATGACACTATGGGTCAAAGTTTTGATTTCCTCCAATGTCTCTATGTCAACACTTTCCTTGATGGCGAAAGGCATAACAACGTTCTAACAAGGTGGCCTAGTGAGACCTCGTCTACCTTGCTACAAAGGATCCAAATGTGCATCGGGTCTATCCTGAGATGAACCCCCACCTCTCCCCTACAAATCCCTCATATCAAAATAATTTGGGATTTTTTTCAATATGAACTCATTGTATAGTTTCCTAAGGAAATATTGCGAGACCTCCCAATTGTTGCATGGTTGGTAATTGATCCGGGGGACATTTTTTAGTGAAAATTGAAGTGTTCCCAATGCTCTAGATTTCAACACCATTAGAAAGAGAACGACGTCTTGATTCCAACACAACTTGAATGGGGCGAAAAGGACTCCGTTTGTGCAAGTTACGGCCGGTCAAACTTTCAGTCAAACTGGCTTCAGGGGCGTCCAGAGGGTGAAAAAATAACCATCTCAGAAATCAACGGAACTAGCGTCATCACGAAGAGCTCATCGAGATGATTCTGACTACATTCGTTTCATCGAAATCCGACATCATATGCTCGAGTTAGAAGCAGTCAAACTTCAGTCAACTTGAGGCTATAGATGATGATGTCATCATGCTGACGTGTCAGTCCGTACTGTACGGAATCCACATGGTCCAACCGGTGTAAGACACGTGGTAGGTGACTCAACTATACGGACCAATCAGTAACTGACATGTGTCCTCCGTACCCGACGTGGCATCAGACGTGGCATACAACTCAGCAACAGTCAGCAGACACCGTTGCAGATTCTGGCGAATGGTGTTTTGACACGTGGCATCGTGCAGTTGTGCTGCTTTGACCGGCGAATAAGTTTGTTTTAACAAAAAGTGCAACGGGTTTGAACCCGTGATCTTCGGCCACCGAGCGAAGCGCTTAACCGTTGCGCCCGGAACAACTATCAATAGTAGTGTGGGGTGGTTTTTATTTTATTGTTTATATTTGTTGGATATGGGTGGTAAAATGTGGCCGGTGGGATTGGAACCGCCGACCACCTTTCTAACAAAATGTGTTATCACCGGTAGGCCATGTGATAATTCTTAACCATATACCGGCCATGCTTTATTTGGTGTATAACTATTGGCCGAGCCTTTAACAAAAAGGCATATTAAGCCAAAACAAACAAGATTCGCTCTAACTAGTTCAACCAAAAGATTTCAGAGGATAAATAAGTCAGGATACGAGTTGTTAGAGGGAGTTATGTCATTAATTTGATGGTTAGGCCTAATTAGGCAAATTTTATGTATAAAAAAAGGGGTGTAGGCCTTGTTTTGCCAAGTCCAGGTGGTGAGAACGAGAGAATGCTCGGGAGATTTTGCAGACATTTCCGCACATCAGAGGAATGTTATGCTGTTGTGCTTGAAGGAGATAGTCATTAAAGCAATTGTAACTGATTTTGGAGTATAATCGGATCAGTCACTCCATTGGAGAGGGGCCCGGAGACGTAGTCCTTAGGGACGAACTCCGTTATCAATTGCGTTTGTTCTCCTCTTTATCTTCTCTCTTTCTTTTCAGTTCATTATCTTGGCAATTATATTATGTTCATTTATTCATTTGAGCATTGTATTAAGTGATCATTTACGTTAAGCACTCTATAAGCAATTGTCCTAGATCCTAAATAGATCAGGTTGGTATCAAAGCTTTGTGTGTGGCTAGTATTGCAGAATTTGAATGCTAACGAGATCCAGGTTGCAACGAGGTGAAGGAGAACTTGAAGAGTATAATCCAGAGATTGGAAGACGAAGAGCTCATCCATCATCACAGATGGAAGCAAAAGAAGGTGAACAAAGTTCAGAGCTCAATCCAAAGGATTTCCAAAAGCTATTTCTTGATATGAAGGCGATGGTGGAAGAACTTTATGTAGAGAAAAAGAAACGCGAAAAGGGAGGTTCTTCGAAGCACAAGAAGCAGGAAGATCAAAAAGACATAGAGGAGAAAGCTCCAGAAACTCCTTCTCCTCCATCTTCTCCCTCTTCTTCTCCTCCCCCTTCTCCTCCTTCTCCTTCTCCTTCTTCTAATATAAATCCATTTAAGAGCAAGTCTATGCCTGTAATTAAGCTTGATGTAAAATTTGAGTTACCTAAATACTGTGGGGAGTTAAATGCTGAAAAGTTAGACGATTGGGTCCAACAAGTAGAAGTGTACTGTAGGATTCAAGGCCTAGTAGAAGATGCTTCTAGGATCCAATTAGCCACTCTCCGGTTGGGAGGTACAGCTCTCACCTGGTGGGAGAGTAAGACTCGGGAAGAAATTGCTCGCCATGGTCAAGTTAATATGTCTTGGATGGAGTTTGTTGCTGCCCTTAGGAAACAATTCTATCCTTTAGGTTACATGCAATAGTTAACCATGAATTGGCAAACCTTTAGGCAAGGTAAGGGGCAGTCTGTCCAGGAGTATACCCATGAGTTTAGGAAACGGGCCATTGCTCTAAATGTTCCCTTGTATACCCAAGACACATTACTTAAGTATATTGGTGGTTTACATTCTTACCTTAGGCACACTATCTTGATGTTGAGTCCCAATAATCTAGATGAGGTGTCTGTTCAAGCTACTCATATAGAGTCAAGGGGTAAGAACACTTTTAGTGATAACTTTTCCAAGAAGCCATCTAAGTTCGAGGGTAAGTCTAAAGGGAAAGAAAAAGACAAAGATAAAGGCAAAGGGAAGAAGACAGCTATAGCTAAGAAAGAGGGTGAGAAACCAACGTGCTCCCATTGTAAGAAAGAGGGGCATGATGATACAAGATGTTGGAAGCTTCATCCTGAGTTGAGGCCGAAAAGATATGGAGGTAATAAAGGCAAGCAAAAGACTACTGCAGTGATTCAACAGGATCTTGGTTCTGACTCCGGAGATGAGACAAAGATTGTTTCTACCGGAATCCAAGGTAAAGGGAAAGGTATATCTCTCTCATCTGATGCAAGTTTTTCTAATGCCAGTGCAAGTACAAGTAAAGAATCTTCTCCTAAGGTTGATAAGCAAAGAAATGAATTGTTTCACATCCATGTTGTAACAAAACACACTAAGGTTGATACTCTGTTTGATACGGGTTCACAAGTCAACTTAATATCTGAAGAAGTTGTAAAGAAACTTAATTTGACTACAACACCTCATCCGAAACCATATCCACTCGGATGGGTTTGCAATGATGCTCAACTACAAGTAACTAAACAGTGTAAATTAAGATTTGCCATCACTGCAAACTTTGTTGATGAGGTAGAAGTAGATGTAGTTCCTTTGGATATTTGTGGGCTTGTGTTGGGAAGTCCTTATCTTTATGACAGAAAAGCAATTTTTTATAGGGGGGAGAATAAGTATCATCTTTTTAAAGATGGGGTAGAATACATTGTACGGGCACATAAGGTGAAGACTAATCTTACACTAGTTAATGCTGGTCAAATGAAGAGGTTGGTCAACTCAAGTAAAAACTTTGTACTAATGCTTGTAAAAGCCAAAGAAGATGATAAATCTGAGGCATTCAAGGGGTGTGATCCAAAACATAAAGCTGAAATGGTCAAAATTTTTTCCGCTTATGATGACATGTTTCAGGAACCGATGGGGTTACCACCCAAGAGAGAGATACAGCATGAAATCCAATTACAGTAGGATGTGCCACTTCCTAATATCGGGATGTACCGTTTATCAGTTATGCAGAATGAGGAAATTAAAAAGCAGGTTCAAGAGTTGGTGGAAAAAGGAGTTATTCGTCCTAGTACTTCTCCTTGTGGTTCTCCAATTGTCTTGGTTCCAAAGAAAGATGGAACTTGGAGGATGTGCATTGACTATCGCGCCTTGAACAAGATAACTGTAAAGAACAGGTATCCTCTTCCCAGAATAGATGATTTGCTTGATCAATTAAAACATGCAGTTTATTTCACTAAGTTAGATTTGCGAAGTGGTTATCATCAGATAAGAATTGCAGAAGATGATATTTGGAAGACTGCATTTAAGACAAAACAGGGACTGTTTGAGTGGTTGGTTATGCCTTTTGGGCTTTGTAATGCACCAGCTACCTTTATGAGAGTCATGAATGATGTCTTTCGTCCTTTCATTGATGATTTTGTCATAGTCTATCTAGATGATATCCTTGTATTCAGTCGAACTTGGAAAGATCATGTAAGTCATGTAAAGAAAGTCTTTGATGTATTGAGAAAAGAAAAATTGTATGTAAAGATTTCTAAATGTGAATTTGCTAAGACATCCTTAGTGTACTTAGGCTATGTCGTAGGGGGTGGTCAATTGAAAGTAGACCCTGCGAAAGTTGAAGCTATTGTAAAATGGCCTAAGCCAAGTACAGTCACAGAGGTCAGAAGTTTCCTAGGTGTAGTTCAGTACTGGAGAAAGTTTATTGCAAATTTCTCTTTTATAGCATCACCATTACATGCATTAACCAGTACGAGGGCAACTTTTCAGTGGGGAGGTCCACAACAGAAGGCTTTCGACACTTTGAAGGGAAAATTGAGCACCGCACCAGTTTTGGCCTTACCAGATCTACATCAACCATTTGAGATTGAGATAGATGCGAGTGGATTTGCCATGGGAGCAGTACTCATGCAAGGAGGTAAACCAGTTTGCTACCACTCTGAAACTTTTTCAGGAGCAGTAAGTAACTATCCCACTTATGATAAAGAAATTTATGCTTTAGTTCAGAGTGTTAAAAAATGGAAACATTACATAATGGAGAAAGAAACTGTAATCCACACTGATCACCCGCCACTTCAGTATTTGCACTCACAAACTAAACTGCAACAAAGTAGGCACTTTCGGTGGATGGGTTTTCTACAACAGTTTCATTTGGTTATTAAGTATAAGAAAGGAACCCATAACAAAGTAGCAGACATGCTCTCTAGACCTCCTATGATGAATGCTTTGATAATCCTTCAGAATAGTTCTATGGTTCATGAAAGTTTTCAGGAACAATATGATAATGATGAGAACTTTAAGGATATCTATGCTGCTTTAATGAATGGTAAACATGTAGAAGAGAAAGATTATTATGTGCAAGATAAATTGTTATATCACTTGGGTAAATTATGTGTTCCAAAAGATGAACAAGCATAGGTGATTAGAGAAGCACATACTTCATTGATTGCAGGACACTTTGGGGTAAACAAAACATTGACTCAACTACAGAAATATTGTTATTGGCCTCGCATGCAAGAAACTGTAACCAAGTATATTAGAGGTTGTGTTATGTGTGCAACTAGTAAGCCTAGTAACAGGAAGTTGGGTTTGTACACACCTCTACCTGTACCTTCCCGTCCATGGGAAAGTGTGTCAATGGACTTTGTTGGGGGGTTACCTATGTCTAGGAAGGGACATGATTATTTGTATGTAGTAGTTGATCGGTTCAGCAAAATGTGTATCTTAATGCCATGTAAAAAACAAGTCACTGCTGAATTGACAGCTCATATGTACTTTCAATTTGTATGGGTTCATTTTGGGTTACCTACTTCTATTGTATCGGATCGAGATTCTCGATTCTTGGGGGAATTTTGGTCAGCTTTGTGGGGACTCATGGACACCAGACTGAAGAAGAGTACAGCCTTCCATCCGCAGACCGACGGACAAATAGAGGTTGTAAACAGGACAGTTGTGCATTTACTCAGAGGGTATTGTAGAAAGCATCTTAAGTTGTGGGATGAGAGTCTCCATTATGTGCAGCATGCCTACAACCATGCATCACACTCTTCTACTAAGAGGTCTCCTTTTGAGACATGCTTTGGTTATGTGCCCAAGACACCGATGGATTTTGCTTTTGGGAAAGATGATGTTGAAGATGGACACCATGATGCAGAGAAGGCTTTGAAGTTCATCCAGAAAGTCCAAGCAATTCATCAGGCAGTGGAAGCACAGTTGGAACAGAGCCAAGCAAAATACAAGGTTCACCATGACAAGCATCGCACTGATCATCATTTTCAGGTTGGAGACAGAGTTTGGTTACATATCAGCAAGGAAAGGATGCAAGGTGAAGGTAAAAAGCTAAAGCCAATTAGGTATGGTCCTTTTGAGATCCTTGAGAAGATTGGTACTAATGCCTTCCACCTCAATCTTCCTCCATACATGCATATTTACTCGGTTGTTAATGTTGAGAATTTGAAACTGTACGAGCCTCCAATGATTCTAGATGAAGTCACAGACATTCAAGTTCCAACAGTTGATGACCTTTCACTAGAGTACATGTCAGAATTGCTAGAAGATGTTATTCTCGACAGAATGTCAGAACTTCATGAAGAGGAGATGTTGAGTACCTCAGAGTGGGCCTGAAGGCGATGCATCCAAGCAAAGGAAGATGGATGGAGATTGGTAAAGTGAGGGAACTTTACCCTCACTTACTTTCCAAGTAATCAAGCTTTCGGAGGTCCAAAAGCTCTCCAGTGGGGAGGCCTGATCCGGGGGACATTTTTCAGTGAAAATTGAAGTGTTCCCAATGCTCCAGATTTCAACACCATCAGAAAGAGAACGACGTCTTGATTCCAACGCAACTTGAACAGGGCGAAAAGGACTCCATTTGTGCAAGTTACGGCCGGTCAAACTTTCAGTCAAACTGGCTTCAGGGGCGTCCAGAGGGTGAAAAAATAACCATCTCGGAAATCGACGAAACTAGCATCATCACGAAGAGCTCGTCAAGATGATTCTGACTACGTTCGTTTCATCGAAATCCGACATCATATGGTCGAGTTAGAAGCAGTCAAACTTCAATCAACTTGAGGCTACAGATGATGATGTCATCATACTGACGTGTCAGTCCATACTATACGAAATCCACATGGTCCAACCGGTGCAAGACACGTGGCAGGTGACTCAACTATACGGACCAATCAGTAACTGACATGTGTCCTCCGTACCGATGACGTGGCTCTCCGTACCCGACGTGGCATCAGACGTGGCATACAACTCAGCAACAGTCAGCAGACACCGTTGCAGATTCTGGCAAATGGTGTTTTGACACGTGGCATTGTGCAGTTGTGCTGCTTTGACTGGCGAATAAGTTTGTTTTAACAAAAAGTGCAACGGGTTTGAACCCATGATCTTCGGCCACCGAGCGAAGCGCTTAACCGTTGCGCCCGGAACAACTATCAATAGTAGTGTGGGGTGGTTTTTATTTTATTGTTTATATTTGTTGGATATGGGTGGTAAAATGTGGCCGGTGGGATTGGAACCGCCGACCACCTTTCTAACAAAATGTGTTATCACCGGTAGGCCGCGTGATAAGTCTTAACCATATACCGGCCATGCTTTATTTGGTGTATAATTGTTGGCCGAGCCTTTAACAAAAAGGCATATTAAGCCAAAACAAACAAGATTCGCTCTAACCAGTTCAACCAAAAGATTTCAGAGGATAAATAAGTCAGGATACGAGTTGTTAGAGGGAGTTATGTCATTAATTTGATGGTTAGGCCTAATTAGGCAAATTTTATGTATAAAAAAAGGGGTGTAGGCCTTGTTTTGCCAAGTCCAGGTGGTGAGAATGAGAGAATGCTCGGGAGATTTTGCAGACATTTCTGCACATCAGAGGAATGTTATGCTGCTGTGCTTGAAGGAGATAGTCATTAAAGCAATTGTAACTGATTTTGGAGTATAATCAGATCGGTCACTCCGTTGGAGAGGGGCCCGGAGACGTAGTCCTTAAGGACGAACTCCATTATCAATTGCGTTTGTTCTCCTCTTTATCTTCTCTCTTTCTTTTCAGTTCATTATCTTGGCAATTATATTATGTTCATTTATTCATTTGAGCATTGTATTAAGTGATCATTTACGTTAAGCACTCTATAAGCAATTGTCCTAGATCCTAAATAGATCATTAATCAAAGACCATGTACCACCTATCATAAAACCGGTCCCTAATCTATTGGTGGTGGCACCAATGGATAGGAAACCTCTTCACAAGGGGGTAAGATTTTGATTTGTGCGTAGGTTGGTGAATAATGAGCACAAATCACATTTTGTATTTTTTAAATCATTTACGTCTTTATATGATAATTTATTTGCATAATAATCCCTAGCTTTCTACCTCCTTTCTTTCCATCCAGTTATTTGTTTTCTAATTGAATCTACATTTTTTAATATATCATTCAATAAATTTTCTAAGGTCATTCTTTCTACGATTGAACCATTTGGATCACTCAACCCTCAATATATTTTGTTGAGTGTCGGGAGGGGGTTGAGTGATTGATGGAGGAGGTTTTTGTTGTGGTTGATTTTGATCTTGAGGATTTGGTTGGTCTTCCTATTGAGGATCTTGAGGGTTTATAGGTTGATTTGCATCTCCTAAAAATTCAAAAAAATATATATCAAGTTCAACCTAAAACTAACTAATTCAAATAAAAAACCACAAAATCCTTACCTCTCACACCTCCTCATCATCATGGCACCATCGTTGTGAAGAAAAAAAAAAATTGGTGAATAAATTTGTTGAATTTATCCTCCTAGAATGCGAGCACAAAAGTATGGAGGTTTTTGGTTGTGCCTACAAAAAAAACTAGTTGAAATAACAATGATAGGTTTTCAGTTTTTTATTTTATTTGAATAGTCAATAATGTGAGCGCATTATAACACACTCGCATTATTGTTTTTTTTTCTCTGAGCCTCAGGCTTGGCACAACAAGTCATAATGCGAGCGCGTTATAATGTGCTCACATTATGGATTTTCAAAAGTTCTTTTCAAAGGTGTCCATGAAATTGCTACCCATTTCCATGCACCCGCCCTATCTCAGTAATATTAAGGAGAATGAAAGATTATTTTTCAAAATATGTATTTTCTATGATATTAATTATAATTGATGTCTACTAAAATATGTATGTTCATTTTATGTATCTTAGTCTTAAATTAAAGTTGCCAAATGAAAGTTCACTTCTAGCTAGAAATTCAAGACACTATTTGTATTGCAATGGGAGATTATTTTGGAAGTGTTCCAAAGTGAAAGATATCAAGAATTTCAGCAAGTTCTCTAACATGGTTTAACATTTCATAGAGTTATCTTCTACTTTGATGTTGAAAATTTTATATGAAGATCAAATTGTGCTTGTGGAAGGATTAATAAAGTGCATGGTCTTCCATAAGAAGGGCATTATTGTTGCAATATCAATATTCAAATTTTGGTGTAGTATGGAATGTTTTTATGTGATGATATTTTTTGTTCTTCATATGTGCCATTACTATTCTGAATCAGATCCTAAAGTTGTATCAAACATCTTTCAAACAAATGCAATACAATTTTTGATATATCCTATAGGAAGTGTCTCCATTTTTGAATGAAAATGACAATTGAGAGAGGGGTGAATCAATTGTAGCAAATTAAAAAATCAAAACACTCAATAGTAACTAGATCTAAATGCATTAATTTAACCCTTATTTTGTTAAAGTGATTAATCATGAAATGTAGATAGAAAATATTGAAATAATAACACCATACACAAGAGAATACCAAATTTACATAGAAAAACCAAATGAGGGAGAAATGACGATAAAGATTTTCTCACAATATAAGTAATTGAAAAATTAGTACAAGGGCTCACTGCCAAAATAGGACACATTGTCCAAAAATGCTCACAACTAGGTCTCACTACCATAGAAAGAACACAAGAAGATAAAATAGAAATGTTACACAAATAAAAACTTCTCAAATCAACAAGGAATCCACCAAAAATGGTCCAACACTTTGGCAGCTTCTCATGAAATATTTTAGACACCTTCAACTAATTGCCTTCAAGAATGCAACACTTGAAATTTGCATTTCTCTACTCAAACTCACATCACACTCATCACTCAAATCGATTTTCATCTATATTGCTTCTCTCTTGCATCTCACAACAACATTACTCTTATTTATATCAACCTTAACCTCAAAGAACTTGTCCAAGGTTGGAAACTATATGTTACACTTACAAGTTCAAATTAGGTCAGTACCAAAACATTCTCGTGGTTGATAGAATGGAGGATACATAATATAAATCCTTAATTAGGACCCAAATAGATCCCAATACATCTCAACAAGCTTTCATTAGCCTCACATGTAGTGTTAACACAAGGTCATCCACCACCCATGCTAAATCAATCTAAAAATTTTGGACAAAAAAATTCATTCTAACACAATGTAGAATAATCCATGAACCACCTGAGATCCAACAATGACTTTATCCAAAATTATAGCATACAAATACTTCAACCTAGAACATCTGGTAAGACTTATTCACACAATGAAACATGAAACACATATTGCACTATACCAAATCAAGTGAAATATTGAATTCTGAAAGATAAAAACATTATTATAAACTTCCTAAATCTACAAAAATTGAAGCAAAAATGCGAAGAAACATAGAGAAAATACATTTCTCCCATGTCATAGAAAACATCATTAAAAAACTAGTTCACATACTGGTGAAAATATCTCACTTTGTACAATGATCTAGAAACCCATATTTTGAATATAACAACCTATAACAACCTTTAACATCATATCAAATCCACATAGGAATAACATCCACATAGAATAAATGTGGATAAAATCCCAGAGCCCATTTTGAACACTTGCATAATATTGTTTACTCTATTTATCAATTTTTTTGAAAAGAACTTGGAAACCAAGTACTAGAGACATCATCTCAGCGCATTACTTCATTCTGAATCATCTTCAGAAACTACAACATAAAGATAGCTCCATGTATTCACAAGAATTCCTCAATATCTCAACTACATATGCATAACCTACAACCACCTATTTTCTTACTTTCCACAATTTTCTAAATATCCATGACATATAGTTGACATCAATGACAACACCAACCTATAGATATCTAGTTGACATCAATGATACACCTTCATACTTGCAGCATCCATGATTTCAAGATAATGAAGGAAATGTTTTCTAATATTCTTATACACTATATGAATGATGTGTTTTTTTTGGTAACCATCCTCTAGGATGCATAAAAAATATTGATGTCTTTGATAATGGTTGCAAGATATTTTTGTATAGTTTTATTGGTGAGAGTGCACATACACAACTCTAGGAAGCAGTTGAAAGGACAAGGTTTTTGATTGGAAAATATGAAATGAGTATTATAGAACCTTAGGTAATGTGGACTAATATATTTCACATTAAATTCTATTTCATAAAAATTATAGAGCACATGTGCATTTCTAAAAAAGAAATCAGGATTCTTGAAAGAAAGATACAACATCAAAAAATTATAGGATCATCTTTTCTTAGGCAATTTGAAATGAATGGATATTTTAGGTATCAAGAATTATTTGGTATATGGTTTTGTATACCATTGAATAAAATTATTTATTATAATGTTGCAATTAAATAATTATTTAGTTTTGATGGATCTACATTGTTTGGTTATTCACACTAGGTAAGTATTTGGGGACCACTTGATGTTTTATTGTAACATTGTATTAGTATTTAATGTGTAGAAGACATGTGATAATAATTTAATATTGGGGAAATATTAGATAAAGTGAAAAATTAGTACCCAATTTTAAATAAGTGGTTAATGGTTTTGTATTCACATGGTTTTGTGATACATGGTTTTATCTTACCACTAGTTGTATTTGTGTGAGCTTGTATCTATAAAAGAAAACACATGTTTAGTGGTCAAGGTTGGTTGAGTGGTTTGGTTGTCATTATTGAGTCATTCTAAGGATTTAATATATGAAGAATGGCATGGGATGTGTGGATTCATTCTTCGACACATGAGGATGCATTAAGAGGATTGATGCTTTAGAGGTGTTCATTGTAACTCTTTTATGACTTTATTGATGAATAATATGATGTAGTATGGATGCTTTTGGAGGCTGGTTTTTTCCCTCTTGAGAGTTTTCCCAAGGTATATACTATGTCATCTTTGATTGGCATGTTGTCTATTCTCTAGCATATGTATTTTTAGTATGTATTTGCATAAATTTCTATTTTAGGTTATGTGGAAATTGTCATTATATGGTTGGATGTTTCCATATAAGTGGTATTAGAAATGTGGTTGTGGTTGAAAAACCCTAGGTTGAGAAAATCTTGTTCGAGTTTGAATCTATGCATTGCATGAGAGAGTCAAAGAAATGACAAGATATGAGGGCTTTGTAGGTTGTTTAATGCAAATATAACCATTTCAGGTTTGTTGTTGTGATGGGTTGTTTGCAGATTTTTGGTGTGAGAAATATTGGGTCAAAAGGGTTTTTTGGTTGTGCATTCAAATGAGGGTTTTGTTGGGGGAATTTTGTAAATGACATCCTAGGACAAAATGGACCTCATGGTTGGATTCAGGTTGGCCAAGAGATGAATATTGATATAAAATTTGACATAATTTTGTTACTATGAAAAAAGTGAATTTTTTTTAGCTCAACCCACTTTTTCAGGTTGTACAATCATCAAATTTGGTCTTAAAACATTAAGATTAAAAAAATTGTGATTCCATCACTTAAAAAAAATTGCTTGCAAAAAAAATAAAATTGATATTAGAAAAAATCAGGCCAAAAAAGTTTTAATTGAAAAACAAAAAAATAAAAATAAATAAGGTGAGTGGTACGAGTTCTGTAGACCCCATACTGCCTATCTTCTTAGTCCCTATTTGCAGAGGTATCTGTGCTTGGCTTGCCACATTATCCATCTATTTGTAAAATGTGTCAGCCTTTTTGTAAGGTGTTAAAAGGCTTTAGATTCCTTTAAGAATTTAAGTGGTCATATAAGACTTATAACAAAATCTTTAATATATAAAAAGACTAATGTCTTATAACCTCCACTTACCATTCTTTAAATATTTAATTTCAATATTTAATCAAAAATAAACAACCCTATTAAAAAATTTAATATTTTCTTTTTTTGGAGTGGGGTCCACAGGAAAATTTCTTATATAGTCAGATCAACTATTTTTTTCAAACTTGCATAAATTTCACTCATGGAGTCAGATTTTTAACTTCTTATACTCATTGCAAATCTAGTTTTGGGAAATAAGAAATGGTATAGGTTTGGTTCCATGATTTTTATATTTTGACATGTTTTTTGGCATACAACTAAGATATTCTTGGTTGCACGGTTTTGAGTATAAATTTTGCATAGGGAATCAAATTTTTTATTTCAAAGAGGACTTGGAGAAAATTTGCAGTGTACTACATAGTGGTTCAGTTATATTATTAGTTTGTGGTGCTAGATGATTTTTGTACTTATTTGATCACTTGTAGGAGCCTAAAATTTGGTATAGATGATTATTAGTTTGTGGCTTATTCATATAGTTTTACATGTGTTTTCTTTTTAGAGTTTGAATTTGATGGTGATAGGTACACAAGTTGTCTTCCATTTTGAGGACATGGTTTGAGTACACAAGTAGAAACTTGGAGTACCATATGGGTGATAGGTGATTTTAGGTACAGTGATGGCTATGGTTATGGTGTCATGGGTATGCAGATACATTTGATAATTTGGCATGACATGATCATGTATGTGGGTTTTTGGCGGTGATATGGTTTGGTGTTAGGAGATTATTCATATCTTCTTGATGCGTATTTTATTCCTTGAATATGGTTACTCGTTTGTGGACATGGTTGGAAAATTAAATCTATGGTTGATTTAGTGTTTGATTCTTGATGTCTACAGGATTATCTTCTTTGATATCTCAGTTTGCAGGTTACTAATGTGATGATGAGTTTTCATGTTTTAGTGGTTGGATCTATGAGTTATACAATTGTATGGATTGATCACCCATTTAGTTTCAATGGGATGACTCGGATGTACACTTTCTATATCCACTAGTTTTGATTCATTATTGTTGTAGATTTAATTATTTGGCCTTATGTGTGGTCATCTATGCATTGGTATCTTTCTTTGAGATGTGAGGATGGATGGCTACAATACCTGAATAGTCAGTTCAAGGGAATTTTAGCATGTGGTTTGATCACAATGTTATGATATCCTAGTACATTCATTGGTTATACACTTTTAGAGGGAGCTTTTGATAGTGCTGATTTGGTGGTGATGGATTGGTTTGGTTTGTGATGTTTTGATGGTGGTTGTATATATATTCTTGGCTTGGAGATATTGGTTTAGTTGTATGTTCCTAACATTGTAGCTGAGTGTGTGTAGACCTGAATGATCTTCATAGAGGATATGGTATCCATGATGCCATGTGTAGCTTGTATCATGATTAAGTGGGAGTTGTTGGTAGTGATGTGCATGCATCATTGGTTATGGTTATCCTCCTGTGATTAGAGATATTTTTTCTTGGTTTAAAGTATCTTTGATATTATGTTATGGTTTACTCTTGATACCAGTTTAGATTTTTGGCATGAAATTTATTCTCTTGAGACTACGATGTGTGTATTGGTGCATCTAATCTCCTAGGAGGAGATGGTCAGATCATATTTTCATTATAGGTTCCTCATTTTGTGGTTGGAGCTTTGGCTTTGATCTTTGTACTTCTCTTTGTACTAATTACATTGAACATTTTCTTGATTACTTCATTATGGTGCTATGTTGCATTTGGATTTTGGCATGTATTGATGGGTTACAATTGCTCATTGATACTTGGAGATGTAGGTGATGGCTGGAGTTCTCTTATGATTAGAGACATTTTCTTGAGATAGTTACTCTTTGTAGCTTTTAGCAAGAAGACTAGGGAGATTTAATTTAGGTATGGATGTGAGTTCATGATAGAATGATAGAGGATATTGTTCATGGTGTGAGTCATGATGACTTGGTTAAGCTGGAGGAGAATTCTCATTCCCCACTCTTGGTCTACTTGGTGGTTTATCATTTGAGATGTATTGCCCATTATACCTTTTAGATGTGTTATGTTTCTTGGTTCGATTGTCATGGGATTAAGTAGAGTCATGATGATTTATTTTGGAAACTCATTTAATGTTTTTTTAGCATGGTTATTTATGATTTATGTTTCATAGCTATGGATCTTGAGCTATGGATAGTTAGTTCTAGAGAATTCATTTTGGGGGATATTTTATTGGATAGGACAAGTGAGAGGGGGGGTGAATCAGTTGTCATATATTATAACCTTCAATTCAATTACTAGAACCAAAACTACTTAAGTGATTAATCAAAATATGCCAATATAGAAACTCAAATCTAATGCACAAACACAATTATAGACATGGAAAATGTACAATTTCGGTTTGGCACACTTGATCTTGATTACTAACAACATTTCCTTCTAAATCATACTCTCAAAATTTCATCATATTTTGCCTCTTAATTTAATGAATTATTATTCATTTGATTAAAGTCTTTATCCTCTAGTGATTAAATTAATCAATTTAATTTAATTAACCTTACACTTCTGTTTAATTTAATAAATCATTTTATTTGATTAAATTCTCTAAAGTCCTCTTATTCAATTAAAAAAATTAAACCTTATTTGATTTAATCTAACGTTATCCTCCTTGGTTAACTAAATCAAAATCATTTATTTATTTAATCATTCCTTCTCAACTCTGATTTAAATTAATTCATCTATTTAAGTCAAAATTGTCAAATCATCTAAATCCTTCATTAAATTAATAAAATCCTTGATTAAGTTAATCCCTCTCACTAAAATCCTCTAGAGAATGCAACTTGCACAATAAATAAATTAATTTGATTTATTTAATTCTCTATTTTCCCTCACATGGCATCAAAAGGGAATATTCCCTCATTTTGAATTCAAAAAGTCCAAGTGGACTTGTACATCCAACAAGGCATTCACTCCTCTTACATGTCCTTGAGCATTGAGCCAAGTGGCATTTATTCCATTCCTTTTTCCCTCTCACATGTCATTTCTCCAATTTTAAATTCCACCTAATTGTATTTATGGGCACTTTGGCCAGAATGTGCACAACCTTCAACCATTCACATCTTGACAACTGACACTTGGCCATTGGATGTTGAATGATCCCACATTACTCTATTTCACTCTTGTTTCTAGTTTGGAAATCTATAAATTGGAGGCTTTTGTCCTCATTATTCATCCACAATTTAAGAAATTATACTATACTTCATTTCATCCACAAATTCCATAGATTTCATGTAAGGTTACTCTCTTGAATTGAGAGCTAATCTTGTTCATTCCATTCAAACCATCCAATTTCACCATCAAAAATCATCACGCTTACAAAGAAGAATTGGGAAAGGGCTGATTTTGACATAACAATCATCACCAATTCCCCCATGGGATTGATAGTTGTTCATTGGAATAGGATTTGCTTACTTCCATTTATATTGTGCTTCACTTGTTTTCCTATTTTAATGTTACAATCTAATTTCATGGGGAACCTGGGTTCTCTCTTGCATTTGATCTAACATCATGCTTGTTTTTTGTGTTATATGCAAGAAATCAAATTCTTGATTCACAACAATAAAACCAGATTTACGTGGAAATCCAAAATTAGGGAAAACCCATAGTGAGGATTAAATCACACTATAGAGAATATCAAAATTGATTATAAAAAGGCTTACTGCATGAGATAAGGCTTACTGCCTACAATAAGGGATCATTTACCAATAGGGCTACAACCCAAAGAGCTCACTCCCACATATATACAAAAGATGGCTAACTTCCAAAAGTGATAGATTACACCTTGTGTAGAGTTTAGTTCCAGATGAAGCTCTATATAGGTAGAATTGCATTTTAGTAATTGCTCAATAATTATGATCTAATCATAGACTTTAGTTTCTTCACCTACTTCACTTACTCTACTTTGTTGTACTTTCTCTTTCTCTTTCTTACTATCACACTCTTTTCTATATCTCTTTTTCCTTCACTTTTTTCTTCCTAGAGATTATATATATATATATATGTGTGTGTGTGTATATCTTGTTTTCCAATTAGGTCGGCCTTATATAAGGTTAACATATTGCTTATGTTAGCCAAAAAAATCCATGAGATATAGTTACTGCACATAAAATATTGCACATGCTGAGTTAGCCAAGATATTTGAGTATCTAAATCATAGCTTGTTTTCACTATAGAAACCAGACCTAAAAAACAATAGATCAGACCACCTATAATAGTCATCTTCGATAGGAAATAGCTTCTGGTAAACAACTCATACATTCAGTAATGTGTTGACATTATTGACAACCTATTGACATTAATGACAATCATTTAATGCAAGCTTCAACTTCCAACCATATCCCCCTTTGACATTCAATCCTCTTAAATTTCCTTGTGCATTGAGCCAAGTGGCATTTGGTTGAACCCACATAAGTGATGAACACTTTTGTGGAGGAAGGGAAAAGTCATTTTTTCCCTCTACACAAAGTGAAGGGGTTCGACCGAACCAAATTGTTTGACCGAACCTTTAACATGGTTTGGTTGAACCACAGGGTTCGACTGAACCCTATGTTTGTTCAAACCCCATTCACATGTGAGTAGAAATATTAAAATAAAGGGGTTCGAGCAAACTAGGGTTCGGTCAAACCCCCTTAATAGGGATTTTGAAAAAAAAAAAACTATCTTTTTCTTGGACCCCCTAAATTTCCCTCATTATTTTAAAGGGGTTTGAGTGAACTAGGTTTGACTGAACCCATTTAAGAGGTTTGACTGAACATAGGTTTGGCGAACCCCTTTAAGAGGTTCGGCCAAACATATGTTCGCTCGAACACCCTTCTTCCCCTATCTCCTAAAAAAATTGAATTTTTTTGTAAAAAAATGTCGTTCGAAGCTCAATTTGAAAATGAAAATGCAAAAAAATTCAGAAACCCAACTAGATAATGATATTCCTCGGAATGAGCTATCCATCGAATATAATTTTAATATGATTTGGTTTTATTATGTATTTTGTTTTTTAGTTTTATTAAACATAGGTTTTTCACTGAAAATAAAAATATTTTATCTGCACATGTGGAAAAATAGCAGATTATCATAATTTTTAAAAATACGTTGAGGCTGGGTATTGATGTCCTTAATCCATTAAAAAAAAATAATAATAATTTTGATTCATACAGAAAAAGTTATGTTGTATACAGTCCGCCTATGTCTGAGTTGCAATTGGTTTGACTTTGAAACTTGATTAAGGAAAAAATATTCAATAAAAAACTATGAGACCAAATGAAAGTGCTAGATATTGTAGTTAGAAATCTAAATTAAAAAAAAAAAGAATTCTATCCTTCATACAAAAAAATTTATGTTGTATACGGTGAGCGTCACTTTTTAAAAATGTTGTTTTCTGAAAAAAAACCAATTTTCATGGGAGATGGAAAAGAATTGCAATCTGATTCCAAAAAATTTGAAAAAAATATTTCTAGAATCTACAGACAAAATTAAATGAGACTCTAGTTCGCATCATTTTCAAATTCCTCACGGTTTAGCCACTACAAAAGCCCGAAAGTGAAGATTTAGTTAAAAATAAAAATTGTAGTTTCCAATTTTCCCAAAAATTGTAAACCACTATTGTGGGATCACCCATTTATTTCATTCATTTTTCCCTCTCATATGTCATTTCTCCAATTTGAAATTCCACCTAATTGCATTTATTAGCACTTTGGCCAAAATGTGCACAATCTTCAACCATTCACATCTTGACAAGTGGCACTTGGCCATTGGATGTTGAATGATCCCACATTGCTCTATTTCACTCTCTTTTCCAGTTTGGAAATCTATAAATTGTAGGCTTCTCTCCTCATTGTTCATCCACAATTTAAGAAAGTATACTATACTTCATTTCATCCACAAATTCCATAGATTTAATGTAAGGTTACTCTCTTGAATTGAGAGATAATCTTGTTCATTCCATTCAAACCAACTAATTTCACCATCAACAATCATCAAGCTAACAAACAAGAATTGGGAAATGGCTCATTTCAACGTACCAATCAGCACCAATTCCCCCATGGGATTGATAGTTGTTCATTAGAATAGGATTTTCTTACTTCCATTTATATTCTGCTTCACTTGTTTTCCTATTTTAATGTTACAATATAATTTCATGGGGAACCTTGGTTCTCTCTTACATTTGATCTAACATCATGCTTTTTTGTTGTGTTATGTGTAGGAAATCAAATTCTCGGTTCACATTCTGGTGCTAGGAGGGCAGTCTGAATTTGTTTTTTACAGTGCTACCTACATCTCTATTGTAAGAAATTTCATTCGATAACTATTCTATTCACACTAGTTTATGTCATTATTTATAGTTAAATACCTTTTGTAGATCATTCCACTTCATGAGAGGACAGTTATTTACATATTTTACTTTTGCATATTATAATGTATGAGAAAGAAGTTTTTTACGAGTCGTGACTCTTTTCTATTTATGCCTAACTGTTTGTATATGTTGAAAGAAAATAATCTAAAAAGATAAAATCATAATTTGAATAGGCTTTTTACTGCAATTTTTTTTTTCCGCAGTGCTTTTCCTTGCAATTCTCCCATGCAATCAAGTTGGCCATCTCCCATGTTACCGCACCATCATTCCATCTTCCCACAGGATAGAGATGTTTTGACTTTGACTGCTCCGCTGCCATTTATCTCCACACCACTCAACCACTGGTCTTATCACTTTAGCCCGTGGTATTGCGGTATATGCCTTCACAGCCTCCTCTGCTATTTGCTAAGCCTTTACCATAGTCACTGCGGTCTCTGCTTTCACTATGTGCTATATCCACCACTATACCATGACCTATATTTCCATCACCCATGGTATCCTAGTATCAAATTCATCGCTGCCTCCATCACTCCTTACCGCTTAACCACAACCTTCTACCGTCCTGTCGCAGTAGAGTGGTTTCCACCGCATCGCCACCAACTAACTCTCCTTTACCTGTAGTAGTTCGATAATGGTATTCACCACTGTCCCGCAGTCTACTAGCTAACCCTTCACGGTAGTGTGGTAACCATCCACTGTCATCACCGTCATCCCGCGTTTGTTAGCGAACCCTCTATGGTGTTGTGGTTAACTGCCCATGGTCTTCAACGCTGTCCCGCGGTCTACCACCTTACCAACTGCGGTATTGTGGTAAATCTCTTGTCTGCTATCACTTCATCGCCAACTTTTCCCACCGCGCTACCGTGGGTTTCCCTTAGACCATCTGTAGTATAGCGATAGTGGTCTCGACCGACTGTGTGAAGCCACCAACCATGATACCGCAGGCTGCGGTAAAATAGTGAAAGGGTTTAAATTGAAGAAATAAAGCAGCGGTATAAGGAATTTTTTGGGTAGTGATTTTTTTTTTCATGAGATGGCATTTTCCTTAATGATTTATGATTAATTCATGGATATATGAGAAAAATTGTGAAATATTTTATTCATATTGACTTTGTATTTTCTCTTATAGGTTGATATTGGAATCAAATCAAGGCAGAACAAGATTGGAGAAATTCACAAAAGAAATTTTAATGCTTATTGAGCTAGATTTTTTCACATTGCCATACTTGGTTATGTGTGTTGTTAGAATGAGTGGATTAATTAAGCAATAAACTAACACACCAATGAAACATTAGATTGAAATAAAGCTAATTAGAAAACATAAAATTCAAACTCTAAAGATAGGAGCTTGTTCAAATTCATCCCATTGTCCTCTATCTCCAAATATTTGATTAAGTTGCTAACTCTCAGTTGTGTAAGCAACAACTTGTTGAAATGGTAGTTTAGGACAATGAGATTAATTGAAAATGTATGTCCATGGCTATATGATTTAAGCTATGAAATTGAAATTCTATGATGCTATGATATTGCTAGAATTCTATTATGCTAGTTTGAATGCAACTATAGTAACAATGCATGAAATCTACATACAAAAGGGTTGTATTTATAGATTTTTCAAAGGCAAGAATCCAGTTGGCAAAGATTGACGGTTGAAATTCAAACTTATCAAGATGAATGGTGAGAGATGGAGAGGTTGAGAGAAAGGTGGAAGGTTGAGAGGAAAGTGGAAGAATGTTTTCAACCCACAAGACCATCCTCATTCAAAAATGGAGACAAACATGGCATTTATCTTCATTTATGAAATTTGGTTGAAGGTTGAGAATAATTGCTCAATTAAATAAATAAATTTATTTAATTTCATGTGACATGTGCAAATAGAACTTTCCATAATTTAAATAATTAATATTTAATTATGTGTAAGAAGTGAAAAAAAGATAAGTAATTAAATATTTTTTAATATTTGATTAAGTGGGGTGAAAAAATATTAAATATATAATATTTAATTTAAATGTGAAATGAAGAATGAATATTCCATTGTTTTGAATTTGAACGTTCAAACTTAGAAATAAAAATGATAATCAAATAAATAATTTCTGAAATTTATTTAATTCAATTAAGAGGAAAGTGGCAATAATTAAATAAACTTATTTATTTAATTAAACCAGAAGAATTGGAAAAATGAACAATAGAAATAGATAATTAAATTTATTAATATGTAGATGGCTTAAGAATATTAATTAAATAATTCATATTTAATTAATTAATAGGTTTTATTAACCGTGACCATTTTTAGATGTGTATATTTTTCCCCTCTTTGAAGTGATGTGTTTTACGCATTGCTTCAAAGAAAATTTCAAAAAACGAAAATTTTGCCCCTGATTTTAGAAATTACCGATAATGCTATATTCCCCCTTGAGAGATAAATCACATGATGATGAGAATTGAAATGATTTTCGAAGAAAAAATAGCGATTTAACTCTCGAAATAGTGCTCTGTTTTGCAACAAAATTGAATATTTTCACACTTCTACCCCCTTAAAAGGTGGAAAAGGTGAAAAGTTAGTGTCATTTGAACAGTAACTTGCAATAATTTTCAAAGCTCTGAGAGAGATATTTGCAATGTCAATCCATTACGAGTGCCACAAATTTGAGCGATTCTGCCGGTATCAAAAACCAGGCACATACAGACCTCCAATAAGTCAATCATATGCTCTTCATAAAAAATTTTGAGTTATTTTTCACATTTTTTGGATTTTTAAAATTTTTTATGTCCTGATTTAGCGCATACAAGCCATAGTATAGCACATAGGTTAGATAAAGTCACACATACAAAGTAGCACATAGCGTAGATTGGTGCATAAAATACCTGAAGTAGCGCATACAAAAATTTTGTCCACGTAGGATGCTAGAGTAGCACATAGGATAGATTAGCACATAGGATGACTATTATGGCGCATATACTTGATAAAATAGCGCATAGATAGTTTAGTGCATACAATTTCTGTTATGGCGCATAGACTAGATAGAATCACGCATAGACGTAATCGCACATAGATTGACTATTTTAGTGCATCCATGGATAAAAAAGTGCATACATGATGTAGCACATTGATGGTCTGTTTTAGCACATCCATGAATTTTTCCCAAATTTCAATTTTTGAAGAAAAATTGATATGCACTTGATGATTGTTGCTAGATTAGACAACTAATTTTACGATGTTGAAAAACATCAAGAATAAATTAGCTTGATTCAATAAAATTATCTTCGTGTTTGAAGAACAAATAGTAAAGATAAATTTTCTTTCCTACTTGAAAGAGAAATAGATAGATATTGAGTCAATTGATTGATAAATTTTTTTCCATGCGATATGAAAAACAAATAGTAGAAAAGATAGATATATTTTCTTTCATGCGATATGAAGAACAAATAGTAAAGATTGAAATGTTTGAGCTGATTGCCTGTTGATGTAATTGTTGATTTTTATTTTGATGTACCGGTTTGGGTAGAGATTGCTTGTTGATTGATTTGTATGATTGCTTGTAATGTCATAAAGGAGGAATTCAACCTACTCCATATTAGAGAGAGATTTCCTCAGACATGGGAGATGATTCCTCGACTGTCCCTGGCCGATTTTGAGGTGATATACCAGTGTCGTTTGAGCCCACTATTGAGGATCCCATAGTATATGATCAACAAAGCACTATTAACAGACTTAGCTGAGAGGTGGCATAGTGAGCATAACACCTTTCATTTTCCCACAAGAGAGATTACCGTAACTCTAGAGGATGTGTACAGGATCCTGGGTATTCCTGTAGTTGGTGAGCTTGTGATCTATGATCACAAGGAGATTGGAGGGACCAATGCTTTGAGACGAGTCTTCAAGGATCCTCATGTCATCTGATATGAGATTCCCTAGAAGGAGATGGTGGAGAGCTATGCTCCACTACCTTCAGTGCTAACAAGATTTATCAATGGTTTTCTTTGTCCTGATCATAGGAAAAAGGGACTATCAATTGGTTGGGGTAGGATCCTGGAGGAAGTGCTTCTCCACCAGACTAGATATGCATGGGGATCATGTATGCTTTCCCATCTGTACCATGATCTTCATCAGGTCTTATACATAGATGGGAAGAGTCTCTCCTACGAAGTTACTCTTTTACAAATATTTGCATGGGAACATTTCGCCATTACATGTCCCATTGTTCAGAGAGACCATCCCCTTGGGTTTCCATATGCTTATGCCTACATAGGTCCCCTTGTCCAACCAAGGCTAGGAAAATTAGAGTATTGGCGATGCGTGCTAGATGATTTGGACACAATCATCTAGAGATCATATCTAGATTGTGATCCATGGGATGTAGATGATATAGAGTTTCTCTACTACATGAGATCGGGGTACCTGATTGGGCGAACACCCTTTATTATTGAGTGGTTTCTGGTGATGAGGGTCTTGAGATAGTTTGGTTTAGTGTAGATGATGCCATAGGGTGTGGCACACTATGCCAGGCGACAAGAGGATGTGCTAGAGTGGGGTCCCATTGTGATGATTGAGGCTTTCAAAGCAGAGTATTTAGACCTGCAACCAGATTTTTGGGCTATGCATCCAAAGGTTATAGATGCAGAGATGACAAATGAGTATGCAGTATATTTTTACACACATCCCTTTCCTATATTTACCGGTTCAGAGGAGCCTAATCCATTATTGGGAGGACTAGCGATACAGCGAGTATGACTTTAGCCATAGGCACAGATAGCAGCAAGGCAGGCACAGGGTCATCCATAGGGTCATGCATAGGGTCATGCATAGTTACCAACTGAGGCAGGGGCATAGGTCGAGGATATAGGTGGGGTAGACATGGTTATCGATGAGGAGGGTAAGGAGGATGAGGAGATGAAGGAGGAGGAGTTAGATGACTTAGGGGATAGCGGTGATGATGAGGATGATGGAGGTGGTGGGAGTGGAGGGCAAAGATTTTTCTTTGATGTACCCTTCAAGGCGAGGCCATAGACATCAAGAGTAGTGGATCAGCTGAGTACTTCAGCTCCATGAGTTATTATTAGGGCTCCCTCATAGGTACAGTTGGATGCATTGCAGGCAGAGTTCAAACTCTTTGGATTTAGTTAGCATAGGCCTAGGTGATGATCAATCATCTATAGACACAGGTTGCACAACCACCACCTCCAGACCCACAGGTAGCCCAGCTCACATCAGAGCGAGACAATTTCTCGGAGAGGTGCATACAGGCCGAGGGGGTAGCTAAGAGACTCCTTAGATCAGTCAAGAGCACCTCCATTAGAGAGGTTGTTGCAAAGGGATTGGACATTGCTCGGGAGGTCGAGTATTATAGGATGAGATATTTTGAGGCAGTGCCACCTAAGAGGAGGATTTCCTATACACAGTCAAGTACTCGGTCTCAAACTCACTCACACAACTACACTAGGAGTGCTACCAAGAGTGTGGGCCAGCCAACCAGACGAGAGATCAGAGATTCAGGGGGCAGAGATCCTATGATACCTACTACCTTAGGAGGCAACAATAGCCATGTGCCCCAGCTAGATGCCCCTTAGTGATGAGAATTTTGACACATTTATTCATTGTATTTTATATATCTTGTTGAAACATTTGATATCCTTGTACACTTGGACATTTATTTTGATGAGATTTATGAGATGCAACGATGATTCGATTATGCATCTAGTACGGGTGATTTATGATGTGTGATTATTTTGCATATTTATTTTTTTATTTCATGTCATGTATATTATTTTGATGATGATGATGCAAATGATGATGCAATATGAATGTTGATGCTTTTATTTTATGTATGATAATGTAGGATGTGTTGTGATGAAATGATTCTAATATGATGATATATAATGCAATCTAAATGTTTTTCTTTCACTACGTATGTAATAAATAAAATGAATGCTAGATGTAATGATGTAATGGTGAATGCTTTTAATGAGATTATATGTCCAAAAATGATATGCCTACAAAGATGATAAAAAATGGATATGAACATGATAACTTAATAATGATGAAAAATTTATATGAAGTGAAATGATGACCTAAATGATGTAGTTAAAATGAGATGATTTTATGAAAATGTAATATGTAAAATGAAATGATTAATAGGTACTGAATGATATGCACATGATAATAATGATATGAATTGGTGAAATAACGATAATGATGAAAGAATATGATATAATGGATATGAAAATGACAACTTGAATGATACTAAGAAATGAAATGAAATGGATGCAATCTTATTATAAATTTATATGTATGTGATACGATGTGAATCAAAATGCAAACATAATTTTTTATGAAAATGATGTAATATGAGATAAATTATCAATGAATGAATGAATTATTCCTATGATACGAATACAATGAACTAAAATGATAACAACAATGTAATGATCATGGAAAATACAAATCATAATGATACTAATACCCTAAATGAGCATTGGTGAAATGATATGCAATGATAATGAAATGAGATATAATGAATTTCCAGGTGTACTCAATCGTTGTCTGAAAAGATATACAAGAATTTGACCAACCCTCAAAAATCTATTTAAACAACCCCCAAAATGTAAATCTAAATGAATTATTCAATGCAAGAATGTAATAATAAACCATTCTCCTTTTTGTCATTTCATGTTGCACTTGATTTTCATCATTGAGCCTTTTGATATGTTGAAATTTTAGTACAATCATCAAAGGGGATTTTAGCACCAATGATGACCTGAGTACTGCTCTCATGATGTTTGATATAGCAAGTTAATACAAGAATCAAGGTATAATTGAACCAAGATGACCTGAGTATTGCTTGCATAAATAGACAAAAGTTAACCTTTTTCTTATGCAAATTTTGAAATTTCATCAATGATACATTGTAGAGCATGTCCCACAACAAATCTGCACAATACTAATTATTATCTTATAGACAACAAGCAAAGAAAAATCATACTCCTTCGTTGTGATTCTAGTTTAATACATCATTGAATCACTCCAAAGATATGATGTCATCAATTATCAAAACAACAATTGCAACTTATGCTTTAAGTGTTATCATCCATTTTATTCAGATTAAGATCATCCAATTTGTTTCAGTTTTCTGTCAAAACAATCATGTAGCCTCATTGTAACTGGACAAGTTTTTTGTTTCTAATATTCTGATTCTTGACACATGTTGTTGTTTGTCTGCCAAAAATCTCCAAGAAGTGAATTGTCCCCTAGTGATCATGTACTTTGACTCCTGCTAGACACAACTACTGCTAAGGATAACCCTAATTCATCAAGCCATGATGAGATCCTTGTCATTTCAAGGAGATTTGTACGTTGTGAATGTGATGGCGAGGCATGCATGCAATGCCAATGAAATATGGATATGCAGAATGAATCCTAAGAGATGAGAGAGCCAGCAAAATCACAAACAATGCCTATTTTCCAAGTTTTCACCATTTGTTTTTATTGCACTTTTTCCTAATTTTATGAATTTTTTGTTGTTACCAAGATGCCTATTTGAAAGGTTTTCATCAAGGCAACAATTTTTTTCTAGTTTTAATTTTTCTCTTTTTGATTTTTTTGTATTTTTTTGCTCTTTTTGATTTTTTTTGTTGTTTTTCAAGACTTTTTATATTATTTTTGATATTTCTTTAGGCATTAAATTTCTTCAGATGAATGTTGTTGGTTGGATATTCAAACAAGTCCCCTTCTGATGTTGGCAACTAATATGCCCCTGATTCGTATGTTGCAATGATAATGAAAGGGCCCAACCAATTAGGTTCGAACTTGCCTTTATTTTCCCAATCCTGCTGATTACGAGGGTTTTCTTTGAGAACCAAGTCACCCACTTGATTTTTTTTTGGTTTGACTCTGTGACTGTAGCTATGGGACATAACTTTTTGATATCCCTTTAAATGATCAACCGCAGTTTGATGCCATTCGTCAAGACGTTCTAGCTCTTGCAACATTGATACTCTATAGTCTTCATCATTGATTAACCCCTTTAGTGAAACCCGAAGTGAGGGAATCTCAACTTCTAGTGGTAGAATAACTTTTGATCCATAGACCAAAGCATAGGGAGTAGCACCTATTGGTGTACGAATACTTGTTCTATATGCCCATAATGCTGGATTCAATTGGACATGCCAATCACGACCAACTTCATTCACTGTTTTCTTCAAAATCTTTAGAATTATTTTGTTTGAAGCTTCAGCTTGACCATTCCCTTATGGATAGTAAGGCATAGAGAACTTGAGTTGGATGTGAAATCTTTCACATAGCTCATCAACATCTTGATTCTTAAAGGGTCTTCCATTGTCTGTGATAATCGAATTAGGAATACCATATCAACAGATGATATATTTCAAAATGAATGAAGAAATTTGTTTACCAGTAACAGTTGTTAGGGGAACAACTTCAATTCATTTAGTGAAATACTTAGTAGTGGTAATGATGAATTTATCTCTATTTGAAGATGATGGGTGTATCTTTCCAACCAAATCCAATCCCCACTGAACAAAAGGCCATGTTGTGGTGAAGGGTTGTAATTCTTGGGTAGGAGCATGAATGAGATTCCCATAAATCTAAAATTTTACACAAATTCTACACAAAGATGAATGATTCCTTCTCCATGGTTGGCCAGTAATAACCCAATCTTACACGTTTCTTTGCTAAGGTTAGTCCACTTGAGTGTGTCCCACAAATGCCACCATGCACCTCTTGTAAGGCCTTTTCAGATTCATCGCGTTTGAGACATCTAAGCAGGGTACAATCCAGACCACGCCAGTATAAGATGTCAGCAATTAAGGTGTAACGAGATGATTGATGAATGAAATTTATTTTCTGATTCCTAGAAAAGTCTAAAGGTAAAGTAGTATCATTTAGGTAAGTGTAAATTTGGCCATAAAAGGGAGAATCAGAACTGGTTAAATGGAAAATGATTTGAGTTTTTGAATTGTCATAGGTGGGAGAAAACAATTGTTCCACCAGGAAATCATACCATGTTTTATTTTCTAACAACTGGAGTAGAGAGGCGATTGTAGCCATAGCATCTGTTGCTTTATTATCAATACATGAAATCTATATGAACTTGATATCAACAAAGTATTTCTTGAAATCGTCCACCATCCTTTTGTAAGGTATCAAGTTTTCATCTTTAGTGTGATATTCATCATTGATTTGACTTATAACAGGTTGTGAATCACCAAAAATTTGAAGTTCAGTGATTTTCCAGTCTACTACAATTCTCATGCCAATTACCAATGCCTCATACTCAGCTATGTTGTTTGTGCAAGGGAACATTAGCTGATAATATTTTGGAATTCTATGTCCTTGAGCTGTAACAAAAATAATCCCTGCTCTTGAACCATGTTGAGTATAAGAACCATGAAAGTAGAGTGCCCATGACTGCTTGATAACTACTATGAATACACCGGCATCACTAAAATCAATGTTTAGTGGGTGCTCTACTGGTATTGGTGCTTTTTCTAGCTGATCTACGATTACTTGTCCCTCTATAGCTTTTTGATCCACATAATGAATGTCAAATTCTCTTAGGATCATAACCCATTTAGCCAACCTACCAGTTAGGGTTGCCTTACTTAGAAGATATTTGAGTGGGTCAATATTAGCCACAAGTTTTACTATATGAGTTAGCATGTAGTCCTGTAACTTTTGAGAAGTAAACACCACTGCTAAGCAATCTTTTTCAATGAAAGTTTAATTTAGCTCATGACTTGTCAAGGTTCGACTGATGTAATAAATTGCTTGCTCCTTTCCTGAATTGTCTTCTTGTGCCAATAATGCTCCTAAGGACACTTCTGTGGTAGAAATATACAATATGAGAGGTGCACCTTGCACTAGTGGAATTAATATTTGTGGATTCATTAGATATTGCTTTATCTAATCAAACGCTGCTTCACATTTGTACTATCATTTAAATGGAGCATTCTTGTGTAAGAAATGTGTAAATGGTAAACTTTTATCTACCAGTTGAGCAATGAATATTCGAATGGATTGTAATCTTCCATAAAAAGAGTTTAGTTTACTAATGTTCCTTGGCAGTGGCATATTAAGAATTTATTGTACCTTAGTTGCATCCACCTCAGTTCTCTTTTTTGATACAATGTAACCTAGCAGCTTTCCAGATTTTACTCCAAAGACACATTTCTTTTGGTTAAGTCTCACTTTGAATTGTTCCATTCTCTTGATTTTTTTTGGATAAGATATCTATGTGTCCTCCCCTAGTGTTAGATTTGGCAAGGAGTTCATCAACGTAATCTTCCATGAATGTATGCATCATATCATGAAAAATCATTGTCATTGCACGTTGGTATGTAGCTCCTTCATTCTTCAGCCCAAATGGCATTACATTCCAGCAATAAGTACCCCAAGGACATGTGAATGCCATTTTATCATGATCCTTTGGTGCAATATTTATCTGGTTGTATCCTAAAAATCCATCCAGTAATGATTACATTACATGTCCAACAATCTAATCCACAATTATATCTATGTTTGGTAGAGGAAAATCATCTTTAGGACATGCTTTGTTTAAATCCTTGAAATCTGTACAAATTCTAATCCTTTCATCTACCTTTGAAACATGTATGATATTGGAGATCCCTTCTACATAGTCGATAGACTGAATGAATCCAACATCTAAAAGCTTCGTTAACTCCTCTTTGACCAATAATGCAAAATGTGGATGCATTTTTCTGAGTTTCTATTTTACAAGTTTTTCCCTGACATGATAGATAGATGATGCATGATGAGATCTGGATCCAATCCCGACATATCTACATAGGACCATGCAAAACTGATTTGATTGTTCTTGAGAAATTATGTGAATCCAGGTACTTCCTCTTCTGTTAGAAATGCAACAAGTTGCAATACTTTGGGCTGCTCCATAGCACCTATATTGAGTGTCATTGTTGGTTCTATTAGAATGGAAGACCTTTCTTGGTAATGCTTTGGAAGAGTGTCAAGTTGCCCATTCTCTAGCACCTTTGAAAGGTTTTCACTATCAGATACGCTCTTTATTTTTCTCTTTTCTTGATCTAATACCGCCTTTGTTAGGTTTTCACCATTAGATCTTTCTTTTATGTTATTTATTTCATAGCTGAGAAACTTGGCACTTTCCTATTGAAAGCTTTGATCCTGTGATTCCCTTGTGGAACATGTTTCTATTTGGGATTAACAAAGAAACTTTATAATGGTTTCGTCATTAGGAAAAGTTGGGAAATCAATGAGTGTGATTTGTTCCTAATCAATGAGTTCAGGATAGACCAAAGGAAATGGATCATTACGATGAGAAAGGTCATCAGCCATTAGATTCATGATACTACTATTAACGTCATCATGGGGGAGGTCTAGGATGGTATCCTCCTATGAATGATCTGTCTCGCTTTGAATCGAATCAGTTTCACTTGAGTCATTATTTCTTAGTAGAACATAATCAAGCAGAGGCCTTGAGCTTTCCCCTTGTAAGAATGCAGGTGTGAACCTATGTATAACATCCACCCTTTTCTCAAAGGTGAATGTATCATCAGTGAAGTTGTCCCATTCATATTCATTGGAGTCAATGTCATAATTGTTTGCTTGAATTCTCATAATTGTTTCCGCTAACTCCTCTTTAGATATTCTTTGTACTACTCCTTCCTTTGTATCTTCACCATATCCTAACCTAGTCTTATCCTTTGGATGCATTATTTTCAATTGGATAGGTTCAACAATACCCTCTTTTCTTTTACCTATAGGGCCATTTCCTTCATAACCCATTTTTTGCATGATAGCATACCCTTTTCCATATTGTTTTGTGAGTAACTTGACATGTTGGACAAAATCTTCTTCATCTTTATAGAGCCAATCAAGGATAGCTCTATCTTTTGTTTCATTTTCTTTGATAAATATCCCATTAAACTTGGTGATGGGAACTAAAGCTAAGGCTAAAGCTATTGTAGTCTATTGTATTGATGTTGATGGTTCACCATGGGATCTTGGAGATATGGGTAGATTAGAGAGAAATAAAGAATATTATCCCACCCCATTATCTTTCAATTTTAGCTTGGTGCCAAAATTACTTATCATTTCTTGTGCTTGTTCATTGTTCTTGGAGGTAGAGATGGCCAAAGCCTCTCTCTTATGAGGGATGAGTGTGTCCTGATTTGGTCTTAGGTTAGAGAAAGTTTGACTACTAATGTGATCAGCAGGTATTGTTACTTCATGTCCATCATATGGAAACTTCAAGCACTGATGATAAGTATATGGTACAACTTGCATATCATGGATCCATGGACGACCCAACATTATGTTATAGGTTAGATCCTGATCTAGGACTTGACAAAAGGTATTCTTCACAACAAGTCCCACTCTGATTGGTAACATGATAAGGCCTTTGGAAGTTCTTTCCTCATCATAATATGCCTTGATTGTAATCTTCCTTTGTGGATCTATAGATTCTTCTGAATATCCCAAAGCTAGGACCAATTTCAAAGTACAAATGTTTAATCTGGCTCCCCCATCTATTAGGACACGTCTAATGCAAGCTTTATGAACCATGACCTCTAAGTAGAGTGATGAATTATGCAGATGGGTTATGGATGAGTCATCCTTCTCAATAAAGGATAAACATGCAAATGAGGACAAATGTCCCACCATGGCTTGGAATTTACTGATATCCAGATCAAGGGATACAATTTTATCAACAAGTGCCTTTTCCAGAATGTCCTTATGCGCAAGTGACAATTTTAAAAGCTCCAAGATAGAAATTTGGGCTGATGTTTTTCGTAATTGATTGACCAAATTGTATTGACTTGGAGGGGGAATTGGCGCTTTAGATGAGCTTCCTTTTACAATGATTTTGGCTTGCCCCCTTGTCCATGGCAGTTTAGGAGAATGAGATTAATTGAAAATGCATGTCCATGGCTATATGATTTAAGATATGAAATTGAAATGATATGATGCTATGATATTGCTAGAATGATGTTATGCTAGTTTGAATGAAACTATAGTAAAAATGCATGAAATATAGGATGAGATCTACATATGAGAGGGTTGTATTTATATATTTTTTGAAGGCAAGAATCCAGTTGGCGAAGATCGACGGTTGAAATTCAAACTTATCAAGATGAACGGTGAGAGATGAAGAGGTTGAGAGAAAGGTGGAAGGTTGAGAGGAAAGTGGAAGAATGTTTTCAACCCACAAGACCATCCTCATTGAAAAATGGAGACAAACATGACATTTATCTTCATTTATGAAATTTGATTGAAGGTTGAGGATAATTGCTTAATTGAATAAATAAATTTATTTAATTTCAGGTGACGTGCAAATAGAAGTTTCCATAATTTAAATAATTAATATTTAATTATGTGTAAGAAGTGAAAAAAAGTTAAGTAGTTAAATATTTTATAATATTTAATTAAGTGGGGTGAAAAGATATTAAATATATAATATTTAATTTAAATGTGAAATGAAGAATGAATATTCCATTGTTTTGAATTTGAACATTCAAACTTAGAAATAAAAATAATAATCAAATAAATAAATTATGAAATTTATTTAATTCAATTAAGAGGAAAGTGACAATAATTAAATAAACTTATTTATTTAATTAAACCAAAAGAATTGGAAAAATGAACAATATAAATAAATAATTAAATTTATTTATATGTAGATGACTTAAGAATATTAATTAAATAATTCATATTTAATTAATTAACAGGTTTGATTAACCATGACCATATTTAGATGTGTATAGGTTAAAATTAATCATTTGACTTGATTCTCTTTGTTAAAAAGAACCTTAGACACTTACTAGATTTCAATTTGGGTCTAAAATTGAACAAGGCAAATTTTCACACTTGAAAGTTGGTTCTTTGAAAATAACTCATCTTTTGATTTGAGGATTAAAATTAACATGTGTGTACTTGATGTTTTGTAATCCTTTTGAAAAAGTAATATCATTTAAACGGTGTATGCGCTTCTCTCGTGCCTCATGGCAATCTTAAGAATCAAAAGTATTTTTGTGATATTAAGTTCTCAAAAGTATTACCTTCACACTTCATTTTGGGTTTAAAATTGAACAAAAAATTGTGCGAGTGTGAGTAGACTTATTGCATATGCTCTCCCTTTGTTTCTAAACAAAGTTTGATCGAACTATGAATAAGTTTACTTGCTTTTGTTTATCTTAGCAGACCTGCCTTGTGGGAAAAACTACTCACCCAAGGGAACAACCCAACCGGTAACACACTAAGGACAAGTGTATTTCCAGCCAGGATATAAAAGTGGGTACTGGAACAAAAGCCAGTATCACGTAGTTGGCTCCGACGAGAAGGAAAACAATGGTCTCTCACTGCATGGGTCAGCCTCCATGAATGGAAAGATTGAATTAAAACCCTTGTTTAGAAGGCCAAATCCTTAATCTATTTTGTTAGTGCAAAAGATTATGTCCTTTGAAGCCGCCCCACATTATACATGCGGTTTTGTTGTAGAGATGGAAAGTATGCCATGGGAGATTCATGGGTACTGATGCCTAGCTGACTCAGGAAGTGTGTGCACTGTAAGGGGGAGCCTATGTGGTCAAGCATCTAGTTCTTCACACAAAATATGTGCAACTAGATTCATCCAAGAGGGAACCAAACAACATATTATCTCATCATCCTAGGGTTGTACACGTTCTTGGAAATGAAAAATTTATTTCTTGGTCCTCAAAACAATTGAAAAAAAAAGATTCACAAGGAGCTCCAAATTTCAAACCTCTTGGAGGAAACAAATACCTTTTGACGAATTCAAGTGCTATTGCTTACCCTAGGGATTTAATCCTTAGAGGTTTCTAAGTGCTTGGATTCTATCATCATTTGTTTTCACTAAGGTTAAACCTAGGAAACTTTTTCCCTATTTTCCTTGATTTCCACATAAGTCACCTTGTGGGATGAAAGAGAAAGTGGGACATTAGACATATAGTTTGAAACATAATCAAGCAAGTATTTTTTGTAAAAATAAATTCAATAAGCCAAGATAAAAGACAAATTGAACCTCATATGTGTGGCTTCAAATGATTTCCCGAAAGGTCAAAATCCCAAAACCAAGATTCAAAAGGATACGTCTAAAATCCCATGAACAACATCTTGAAATACTCCTTGAGGTCAGAGAAATACTAGTGTACAACTTCTATAAGAAGGCTTCAAGGAATAGTCCAACTTTGTATGCATTCTACTATCAAAAAAAAACATGAGCTATTTGAAAGGTTTGCTTTCCTCACATAAGAAGTCTAGCATGTTCTTCAATACCAAGGTTTTGTAAAAAGAGTCGTGTTAGGGTTCAAATCTAAAGATCAAAGTTGTCATCCTCATCCATCTCTCCATCAAGTCAAATTTTCATCCCATGAACAAATTTTTTGAGAACTTTAGAAAAATCACTCATGCTAAACTTAAGGGCTAAACCAAAATAAGTCTATCTTGGCTTAACACACCTAGCCAAATAGTCAAATCTCTTGGATGAATTTACCTCCAGGATAACACAACTTCCTGAGGTTTACTAGTTCATAATCACCTTGGTTGGCTTAGCACACTTAGCCAATTCACTCTCTTGTGCAAGATTCCCTAGGATAACACAACTTCCTAGGGTCTAAAACTTCACTACAATCTTGTTTGAATTAATACACCTAGTCAAAGCATCACAATCAATCTAAGTCATAAAAATTTTAGCATAACCCTTCAAAAATTCTTCAAAAAGTTTCACTCACTCACTTCATCCATTTATCCAATCATCACTACCACCCTCTTTGATCTTTTGACTTCCCTAGTTCTTCTATTTTGGGCCTAGAAGATTAAGATCAAAGAGATCCCTATTTTTTATGGTCCAAACAAGATCACAATACAAGAATAACATGAAAAATATCAGCAAAATATCAACTTCCAATGACTTGGGTCAAATAACCTCTGAAATAAACCTTGCAAGATCAAGCAATCCCCCAAATAGCTCTTCTCTACCACCACAAAATACGAAAGAAGAAAGCTATGAAGAGGACATCACAAATGAAAATATGGGGATGACACTCTAAAATGTTAGAAATGGTTCAAAATCCAGAGAACTATAAAATTGTCAATGCCATGTTCAAATAATTACGCACGTTAGTGGAAGGAGGGGTCCAGTTCCCTTTCAACCTTGACATAGGCACTAGTATGGACATGCCTATTATAAGCACATCCCCAATGTCAAATATCAATTAAGAAATTTCTAAAACCACATTGGCCATCACACCAACCTCACCAAATGTAAACAAGGGGAGTGCAATGTTTTGAGAGTTACAAAACCATCACCTTGTGACCGATAAAGAGGTGGCTATAAAAATCACACCGAATAACTCTATCTTGGTAAATCCATCACACCCGTATATCCCACTCACCTTTCATAATCCCACTAGTTCATCCTCATTCCATGCTACACTAACCTGTCAATCAAACATACAAACTTCTCTACCGCAAGGAGAAGGTGGTTTATTTGGAATGACAGGAGTTGTTGATCCATTTTCCTTCTAGGGTACCATATCATCTCTTCCCCCATTTCCATTCACATCCATTTCACCTCCTGGATTGGGTTTTCCTTGCCTGCCCATCGATAATTTCTTAGATCCGGGCAATTCAAGCATCACATCGAATTCTCTCTTTTTTCCTGTGGTATCACAACAACAAGTGGTGACCATTCAAGCCACTATAGTAAATACATCAATCAGTCCTCAAATCTCTCAAAGCATACCTTCTCAGGGAATGAGCATCTCAACCACACCTTCAACAACCAAAATTATGACCACAACCACAACCCTTTCGCCCGTCACAACAATTAGCACCATTCCCATTCCACCACAAATCTCACCAAAAGCTAACGTGACAAACTCATTCACCACTCTAATCCAAACCATCCAAAAATCCAACCAACAAAGGGTACTAAAAAAAAAGAAACAAGCACAAGCTCAAGTGCAAGCTCAAGCACAAGCACAAGCTCAATCCCAACAACATGTGCAAGCACAATACCAAGCACAACTACAAGCAATCCATTAACAAGCATACCAACAATCCCTGTAAGACTTTCAGGCACAACAAAAAGCCAAACAACAAGCTTTGTTTGTGCAACAACAGCTTGACCAACAACAAGATTTTTGGGCACAACAACTTGACCAACAACAAGCTTTGTTAGCACAATAGCAGCTTGACAAATAACAGGCTTTATGGGAACAACAACAAGTGTTGTTGGAACAACAACAACAAGATCAACAACAAGAATTGTTGATGCAAATGTAGGCATACTAGTAGGCCTTGAACGCACAATAGAGCTTACAAAAAACTCCCACTAGTACCCCTCCCACTAGTCAAACACCCCAAACACCTTAAAACACATTCATCCCACCTCTCGACACAAACAACAATGTCGCAACACAAATCAAACTACTTTCATAGCAAGTGTTGGACCTCCAAGTGAGAAAAACAACTAGAACAACATGCAACTTGTGCCCTTATCAATTTTACAGAAGTCTCATGATGGTACCATTCCCAAAGTGATTTGAAATCCTCAGATTTGACAAGTATAATGGAATAGGTAACCCTAAAAACCATGTAAGGGAATTTTAGGTACATTGCACAGAGGTTGCATACAATGACACATATCTAATGCAACTCTTCCCCCGAAGTATGACTGGTCCAAACATGGAATGGTTTTCTTGCCTACCCACGGGCACTAAAAAATTCAAGTAAATTGTGGAAACATTCCTTAAAAATTATGCTTTCAACATGGGTGTAGATGTTAATTTGGAAGAACTATCAACACTCAAACAAGAAAAAGCAGAGCTATTCACGACCTTCTTGCAAAGATGGAAATCCAAGCCCTATCAGAGCAAGTGGACCATGCTAGAGGAACAACAATTTTTCATGATCATATCCAATCTGGATGAAAACTTGGAGTTATACTTAAAAATCCAATGCATCATATCATATGATCAATGAATCCCAAAGGTGCACAATATCGAAAGAGCCCTTACTGCGTAAGGAGATGCATCAACATTTACTGCACCATAGGATAACCGCCTATCCAACAATTATAATGATAAACCTCGAACATGTTCAAGGAACAAAAAAATCACCAACGATGGCATGGTTGATGCTAAAGTGGTCATAAACACTCCCAAGTCGAATATCCAAACTCACAATCAACCACAAAATCATAATTGCAACAATGTGTAGACTAATGCAGTAGTAGCACAACAACAACCACTTCCCACCAACCAAATAAATAACTTGGGTAATCAAGGAGGACCACCTCCCCGAGGAAAATATCCCCTCAAGAGGAAGGTCATGACTCTTGGGGAATCTATCGAGTCTATAATGAAGAAGTTGGTCAAGGAAAACCTAATCAATGTCTCTAACTCCAAACAATATGCGGAACCCATGACCAAACCACCATGGTATAATGAAAACCTCCTTTGTAAATTTCACAAGATCAAGGGGCATACCACCACAAATTGCATGAGGCTAAAGAACATCATCCAAGACCTCATCGAGGACAAGATCATCAATGTCGAGCAGCTAATCGATAATCAAGATCTAAAAATATACACAAATTCAATGCCAAACCACAATCAAGGAAATAACCAAGGGAACAACAAAGGCAAGCAAAAATATGCTAGTGCTAACCGAATATTTGAATAAATATTGGCATGTGTTGATGAAATGGTGACGGTAATTAATGTCAAGGGAGCCAACACTGACTGTGGAGTCACCACATGTGGTGGCAAGGTCACCATTGTAGAGGCGGCATCTTAGACCCCCATTTCCAATACCAAATCCATTCCATATGACTACAATGTCATTGACCAACTAAAATGAACCCCTACACAGATCTCCATCATGGAGCTATTGAAAATTTCCACTTCCCATAGGAAAATTCTTGATGAAGCGTTAGCAGTGTCCACCATATCTGCCGCCCTTGGCATAGATCAGTTTTAGGCTATGGCTGTTAATATCATTACCCCAAATCTCCTTACATTCTTTAACCAATAATTCCCCCCATAGCCATCTCATAACTGTGCACTTCACCTACAAGTGCTAGTCCATAAAAAGAAAGTTAAAAGGGTCCTAGTGGATAGAGGTGTAGGCCTTAATATTTTCTCTCTCAAGCTTATAAAGAACTTGGGATTCACCGAGGATTCCATCAACAAGAAAGAAAACATCACAATAAGGGCATATGATGATCAAGAAAGAGTGAATCAGGGCACTATTAAAATTCCCATCCAAGTGGGACTAGCAACCATGGAAACTACTTGTCAGGTCCTTGACCTCAAATTACCATATAACATCCTCCTTGGATGTCCATGGATCCAAAGAATGAAGGAAGTGGCCTCAACATACCATCAATGCATAAAGTTCCTATACCAAAATGTGGAGGTCACTATACATGGGGATCCTAAACCATTTGTCTACTGCAAAAATTTGGAATACAAGTTTTATAAAATCCCCCAAGTACTGAAATATGATGAAAGCCCTTCCACTTCATATATCGACCCAGCTAACCTCACCTCCACTTCTATGATAGAGACACCCATCATCCTTGATATATTTGATATCAAAAACATGATCCAGGACAATGGATGCGGTGACTATAGAATGAAGAAAAGTGCATTTGTTGTAGGAGAGTTACCACAATCTCCTATATCACATGGGCAACCTTGACCAACTAAAACACCTATCCACACCCTTAGGGTAGACCCCTCTGGATTCTACCATTGGGGAGACCTAAGTCAGGAAAGTGCTAGTGAGAAGGATATTTCAATCATAATATACTGTGATGTAGAACCCACACCTACATTACCTATGGATGAAGCCAACAGAGGGCTACAATTAATGCTTGGTATGGGCTACAATAGAAACAAAATCCTTGGAAGGAACAATGACGGGCGGCTAGAGCCCATCATTGCAAAAAGAAGAATGTGGAACCTTGGCCTCAAATGTACTTCTCTGAGTATAACCGTACATGGGAGAGGTACTCCTAGTAGGGAAGTCAGGTCCTCTTCTCAGGTATTGGAAACTACCCTTAGACCACCTATATGCCTAAGTATCCCCCTTGATAATTTCACTTTTGATGTCACTAATATCTAAGACAGTAGTGATGATGACGATACCGTAGTAGGCCTTGCCATGCTTTTTGAGGACTCCTCCATACTAATGATTAGCACCTCACCCAATGAGTCAAACCAATCAACCCATAAAATCACCTTAGTATACCCTCAACTCGTTGACCATGACCAACGAGGATCGTCAATTCTAGACTCATTTGAAAATGATGAGGCACTCTTGGAATTCATGGGTCTAAGAGATACAGTTCCATGTGGAGATCACAAGGTAGGCTTCAACATCACATTAGACACCTGAGCATACTATGGGGAGATGATTGAGTCCTTCAATTGCAAAAAAAAATATCGAGAATAAGCTCAGAGTTATTGAGTGAAAACCACACTATGGCACTCTCTAAACATAGAACAATAAAAATAAAGGATGCATCCAATGGTAAAAACCTCTCTGAGGTGCCGAAGGATGAAGGATTCAATCTCCCCCCTACTACTCTACATCAAGATAAATCAATGGTCCTGGCATAGCAGTGTAATCATGTTAACTTGGGAATGGAGATGGAACCACAAATCACTTTCTATGTTGAGTCTCTCCTGATAGAGGAACAAGAACTGCTAGCAGAATTTTTGAAAGAAAGGAAGGTAAAATTTGCATGGGCCTATGCTAACATGCTAGGTTTGGATCTTGAAGTGGTGGTTCATCATTTGGTTGTTTACCCTGGAACAAAGCTAGTTAGACAAAATTTAAGAAAAATGCATCCATAAATAGCCTTGCTAGTCAAGGTAGAGTTACAAAAGCTCCTAGATGTTGGCTTCATATGCCCGATTGACTATCCTGAATGGGTATCTAGCCTTGTAGTAGTCTTAAAACCAAATGGGGGCATCCGCATCTACATAGATTTTAGAGAACTAAACAAAGCATGTCCTAAGGATGACTTTCCACTACCCAACATTGACATGATAGCTGATATGATGGTCGGACATGAGATGCTATCCCTAATGGATGGCTTCTCAGGGTATAATCAGATAATGATCGCAAAATAAAAACAACATAAGACAACCTTTACATGTCCTTAGGGCACCTACTGCTAGAATGTGATGCCATTTGGGTTAAAAAATGAAGGGGCTACATATCAAAGAGTCATGTCACTAATATTCCATGACATGATACACAGAACTGTTGAAGATTATGTGGATGACATATTGGCTAAATCAAAGAAGAGGCAGGACCACATAGCAACTCTAAGTGTAATTTTTGATAGGCTGAAAAATTACAAGGCCAGGCTCAACCCAAAAAAAAGTGTCTTTGGGGTACAATACGGAAAACTGGTGGGATACATAGTGTCAATGAGAGGGATAGAAGTTGATCCTACAAAGGTAAAATCAATCCTCGATATGGGAGCACCCAGAACATTGAAACAACTTAGAGGATTACAAGCCAGACTCCAGTCAATCCAAAGATTCATAGCGTAACTGGTAGACAAACAAATTGCCTATTCACATCTACTCCACAAGGGAGTAGCGTAGAAGTGGGATGAGAAATGCGATCAGGAATTTAGCAAAATCAAATAATATCTACTCACACCACCCGTATTGATGCCACCCATTACAAGGAAGCCATTGATCTTGTACATCTCGGCAAGAATAGTAGCATTGGGTGCTCTTTTGGCTCAGCATGATGAAAATAGAACAGAAAGGGATATCTATTACATTATTAGGAAAATGATTGGCCATGAGTTGAATTACACATTCATTGAGAAATCTTGCCTAGTAGTAGTGTTTGCTTCATATAAATTCCCCCTTAAAATATCTACTATCAAAATTTATGCTCACTAGGAAGATGGCTAAATGGGTAATGATATTGTCAGAGTATGACATCAAGTATGTGGAACGAAAGGTAATAAAGGGACAAGTAATTGTAGACCAGCTCATAGAAGCTCCCCTCTACATAGACAACCTTCCCATATCAGAGTTTTCTAGATGAGTCCATCTTTAATCTTAGCATAGCTGATCACTGGAAATTATACTTTGATGGCTCACACACACAACATGGATCCTGATCCAGTGTGTTCTTTATCACCCCACAAGGGGATTGCATACCAAGATCTTACAAGTTGTCTTTCCCTTGTACCAACAACATTGAAAAGTACGAGGCTTTAACCATAGGTCTTGAAATTATAGCACATTGGTGAATCATGGCATTAAAGGTATATGGAGATTCACAACTTATCATCAACCAAGTGAATGGTGAATACCAAACTAATGATGATAAGCTCACACCATACAAAAAGGTGGTAGAAAGCCTCAAGGAAGAATTTATTGATATCACCTTTGAGCAAATACCGAGGGAAAACAATAGAGTAGCCAATGCAATGACAACAATTGGATCCTTGCTAGATATCCCTTGCAATGTCTTGAAACACAAATTCTTGGTAGAGAAGCTTCTCATACCTACTTTCGAGGTACCTGAGTCAAAATACACGTGCGAACTCGTTGGTTGCAACAATATTTGGTACCATGACATCTACACCTATTTGAGATTAGGATTTCTCCCAACTGACATTACCCCGAACCTCAAGCGAACCTTTTTCAAAAGGTCCTTACGATTTGTCATCCTAAGAGAAACCCTCTTTCGTAGAAGCATCAATGGAACCCTATTACATTTCTTAAAACCTGATGAAGCCCTAACTGCTTTGACTGAGATACACAATGGAACTTGTGGTTCACACTCGGGTGGTATGACCTTGACTAAGAATTTGTTGAGAACTAGATACTATTGGTCGACAATGGAAAGAGAGGCACATGACTTTTTCAGAAAGTGCTTACAGTGCAAGCAACATGGAGACCTTATTCATGCACCAACTCAATAATTGCACCCTATTGTTACACTGTGGCCCTTTTCGTAATGGGGGCTCGATCTCATAGGTAAAATCTCACCCACCTCATCCAACGGCCACAAGTTCATTATCACTGCCATAAAATATTTCACAAAGTGGGTCGAGCAATTCCTATGACCTACATCACTGGAAAAAAAATATCCAAGTTCATCCTGAACTACCTCATTTGATGATATAGTGTTCCCCAATCCATTATCTCTGATAATGGGACACCTTTCAAGAATTATGATTTTTGTGACTTGTGTGAAAAATTCAAAATCCAACACCAATTTTTCACACCATATTACCCATAAGGAAATGACAAAGTAGAGGCTACCAACAAAACCATTATGAAAATCCTTAAGAAAATAGTCAATGACTCTGGTCGTGACTGGAATCTGCAGCTAAATCCCACCTTATGGGCCTACTGCACTAGCATCTGCATGCCAACAGGCACCACCACATTTTCCCTAGTTTATGGATCAGAAGCCATACTCCCAATCAAGATTGAGCTCCCATCACTAAGGATGTCATTGCAGAACCTCATCATAGATGAGGAATATAGGGTCACAAGACTGAACAAGCTAGAATTTCTAGATGAACGACATATGGATGCCCTAAACCATCTATAGGTCTACTAGAATTGCCTGAAACAAAGCTACAAGAAGAAGATCAAGCAACACACCTTCTAATTCGGTGAACTTGTGATGAAAGAAAACCAAAAGAATGTGTTGAATCTAGAGAGAAAAGGAAAATTTGAGCCCAACTAGCTAGGACCTTTCATCATCATAGCCAGCTACAAATCATGAGCATATCAATTAGAAACACCAGAAGGTGAGCCTCTACATGAGCCTTTGAACAACTCCCATCTCAAAATAATTTATGCCTAAGAACTTGCAAGGTATAAAACCAAAAATACAAAAACAATCAGAAAAAGTCCTGAAAAAATGGTTACCTTGATGAAAACCTGGCAAACACGCATCTTGGAAACAACAAAAAAATATAAAAATACAAAAATCCTAAAAAATCAGAAAAAAGGATTGAAAATAGTAAAGAGAAAAATTGTTCTCTAGTGAAAACCACTTATGTGGAGCTTTGGACAGGTACCCTGGTGAAAACCTGGAAAACAAGCACCAAGCATAAATAAAACACTCCCCATCTACCAGGATCTACACGACTCACTCATCCATTCCATCACATTTCATTAATCTTCCATCCACCCATCCGTTCACATCCATACCATAGCCTAAGTTGACACCCATATCATATTCCACCATAGTACTACTTGGCATATTCTTAAGGTCAGTTTGTCCTGCCTTTATTGAAGTAGTCTATCGCTTAATGTTGGGGGCATGTCCTTGAAACTAGCACTGGATCAGATTTGTGTATTTTTTTTTACTCTTCCCAAGGCATCATGTGAAAATCGAAACATCAAAATTCTTCAAAAAATCCAAAAACATGTCAAAAATATTGGAAAATCTTCAAAAGTTCCATCATTTAGTCTTGTCAATCTTCCAACTTCTATAAACTACATCATCTCTGAGCTTGAACGTAGGCAAGGTTGATCTTTGATCATCCCCTAAGATATTTAGGTCAGTCCTTTAGGCGTCTGTCACCTTAGCAATCTATTTTCTCATCTTTTCCACATCTTAAGTCAATCCTTAGGGGTTTGTAGCAATAAAATGACAATCCATTTGCCCATCTATCTCATCATTGATTCAGTCTAACTACATGGTCTTTGCATGTATAACGTAGGCAAGAATAATCTATGGATCAGCTCCCGAGACCCCTAGGATAGGTCTTTAAGTTAGTCTCTTCACCCTAAATCTCAAAAATACCAAAAATATTTGCAAAACATCTCAAAACACCAAAAATAGCCTCAAAATATCCGAAAAATCCAAAATGGTGCATCCATCTCATCTCCCTTTCACCGGTGCTTGTCATCACTCATAATAAAATCAATCATCTCTTTAACCCTTTGGTGAGTCAATTAGAAGCAATTCTATCAGGTTCAAAATTTAACACTCTAATCGTCAAAGTCTCGAAAGTCTAAATTAGTAAGTAAGCTAGTTGGTCAACTCGGAGTATCAATAGCTTATCATCCAAATCAGTCCCATCAAAACCCTAATCACAACATGTCCTAGGATGAAGCTTTTCTGTGATGGACATAAGCATCAGGTACCTCATAGTATTTTAGTCTTGTCTAGCGGTATGAAGAACATTAGCTTGTTTGGTTGCTTTATTTGGTCTTTTATCGGCTTATCTTATTTTGTGTTCATTCCAAGGACCTCTCGATGATGCCTAAACAAGACAAGTTCAGAGAGAAAGGAATGGGGCAAAGATCATTGTCTCTTTTGTTTACTATGCTTGTGGGATACACTTGTAAAATAACTTAGTCATGTGTGTTTTGTTTGGCTTGTGGAGAGGATGTTTTAGATATCTTGTTGACCACATAAGAAAGCTTACTTTCCTATGTTTGGCCTGAGATATTTAGAATGTTTGAACTACATCCTAAATGAAGTATGTATGCTAAGTGTGAACAAGAATACTCCTATTTGATTTTCAAGTCAAAGTCCATCCCACTAGGTACCACGTCATCCTGGTCCTTTATACCTTGATGCATCATACCTATGTGTGTTATCAAACATAAAGTAATTGGCCCTTTGAAAATCCCAACTCCTGGTAAGCAGATCATCATCATCATCATCATCATCTTGTGTGGACCTTTCTTCCATTCTTCTCATTCTTCTATTGTTGCTAACATTTCTATCTAAAATTGGTGTGTCACATCAAGCTATACACGAGACTACCCATAGTTGATGACTGTCTATGCATTGTCAGATTTGTCTACAACAAAGAATTATCTTTCATCATTTTGATCAATAGGACCACTCCTCTTGCATTTATATCATGATATCAATCAAAAAACCATACATTTACGTTCGATCTCTCGAAGGGGCAGTATACCAGCGTAATCCTTCTTGTTGGAGAAATAGTGGGGCACCTGAAAAAAATTGAGAAATTTTAAACTCTGATCACAATAGTTTATTCTTTGAATCAATGCAACAAGTACATTGCTTCAAAGAGGGGAAAAATGTAAACATGGAAAATGTACAATTTCGGTTCGACACACTTGATCCTAATTACTAACAACATTTCCTCCTAAATCATACTCTCAACATTTCATCATATTTTGCCTCTTAATTTAATGAATTATGATTCGTTTGATTAAAGTCTTTCTCCTCCAATTTTAAATTAATCAATTTAATTTAATTAACCTTACACTTTTGTTTAATTAAATAAATAATTTTATTTGATTAAACTCTTTAAAGTCCTCTTATTAAATTAAATAAATTAAACCTTATTTGATTTAATCTAGCATTATCCTCCTTGTTTAAATAAATCAAAATTATTTATTTAGTTAATTATTCCTTCTCAATTCCGATTTAAATTAATTCATCTATTTAAGTCAAAATTGTCAAATCATCTAAATCTTTTATTAAATTAATCAAATCCTTGATTAAGTTAATCCCTCTCACAAAAATGCTCTAGAGAATGAAACTTGCACAATAAATCAATTACTTTAATTTATTTAATTCTCTATTTTCCCTCACATGGCATCAAAAGGGAATATTCCCTCATTTTGAATTCAAAAAGTCCAAGTGTACTTGTACATTCGACAAGGCATTCACTCCTCTTACATGTCCTTATTCATTGAGCCAAGTGGAATTTATTTCATTCCTTTTTCTCTCTCACATGTCATTTCTCCAATTTGAAATTCCACCTAATTGCATTTATTGGCACTTTGGGTAAAATGTGCACAACCTTCAACCATTCACATCTTGACAAGTGACACCTAGCCATTGGATGTTGAATGATCCCACATTGTTCTATTTCCCTCTCTTTTCCAATTTGGAAATATATAAATTGGAGGCTTCTCTCCTCATTATTCAACCATAATTTAATCAAGTATACTATACTTCATTTCATCCACAAATTCCATAGATTTCATGTAAGGTTACTCTCTTGAATTGAGAGCTAATCTTGTTCATTCCATTCAAATCAGATAATTTCACCATCAGCAGTCATCAAGCTTACAAAGAAGAATTGGGAAAGGGTTGATTTTGACACACCAATCAGCACCAATTCCCCCATGGGATTGATAGTTGTTCATTAGAATAGGATTTACATACTTCCATTTATATTGTGCTTCACTTGTTTTCCTGTTTTAATGTTACAATCTAATTTCATGGGGAACCTTGGTTGTCTGTTGTATTTGATCTAACATCATGCTTGTTTGTTGTGTTATGTGCAGAAAATCAAATTCTCAGTTCACAACAATAAAACCTGATTTACGTGGGAATCCCAAATTAGGGAAAAACCATAGTGATGATTAAATCACACTATAGAGAATATCAAAATTGATTACAAAAAGGCTCATTGCATGAGATAAGGCTCACTTCCTACAATAAGGTCTCATTTACCAATAGGGCTACAACCCAAAGAGCTCACTCCCACATATATACAAAAGATGGCTAAATTCCAAAACTGATAGATTACACCTTGTGTAGAGTTTAGTTCCAAATGGAGCTCTATATAGGTAGAATTTCATTTTAGTAACTGCTCAATAATTATGATCTAATCATAGACTTTATTTTCTTCAACTAATTCACTTACTCTACTTTGTTTTACTCTCTTTCTCTTTCTTACTATCACACTCTTTTCTATATCTCTTTTTCCTTCTCACTTTTTTCTTCCTAGAGATTATATATACATGTATGTATATCTTTTTTGCCAATTAGGTCGGCCTTATATAAGGTTAACGCATTGCTTATGTTAGCCAAAAAAATCCATGAGATATAGTTACTCCATATAAAATATTGCACATGTTGAGTTACCCAAAATATTTGAGTATCTGAATCATAGCTTGTCTTCACTGTAGAAACAAGACCTAAAAACCAACACACCAGACCACCTATAATAGTCATCTTTGATAGGAAATAGATTCTGGTAAACAACTCATACATTAAGTATTGTGTTGACATTAATGACAACCATTTAATGCAAGCTTCAACTTCCAACAATATCCCCCTTTGTCATTGATGGCAACATAAGATGTGAAAAGAAAACAACAACCTTTTTAATTATTTTCATGAGATGAAATGATTTTCATTCTTTTTCACATGCTTCCTCTCCCTATTTGACATCAATGATAAAAAAGATCTATCTCCCCCTTAAAAAAATTTATAAAAACAATCTTCACAAAAAGGATTTGAAAAATGGTTAGATTTAAATCAATCCTTCTCCCTTAAAATATCTCCTTGTATTTTTATTTTAGTTCTAGAAGACATGTCTTCTACAAAACCATTACCAACCTCATGTTTAAACAAATTTTGTTGTTTTTTTCTATTTAATCAATTGTTTCTATAAGAGTATCCAAAATAGCAATATTGTGTGCACTACTCTCAACTTCCACCAAGAGACAAAAAGTTGTTCCAATTTTAGCTCAATTATTTATTTAACTTTCCAAAAGGTCTTCACAATACCATCCCTCTATACCATAACGACTAAAATTTCATATTGTAAGTAATTGATCCTTTTATTTTGTGTTCCATCCTTGTCATTAAGGATATCATATGTTTTTCCACTAGAATTTAGTTCAACCTCAATAAAATTGATTTTTTCTCTATAGTTTCATATAGCATTAAGCCACCAAAGATAATACCTATACACATTTTTTAAACTCTTGATGTGAATTTTCAATTCATTTATGCTCTCAATCAATTTCTTTCAAGTGCATTTTGGTATCTTTTTTCCATGGCTAATTGAATTTTGTCTTTTTTTGTTATTTCACTAGGTGATTGTGCCTTTAGTCTTTCTTCAATATGCTCAATCAATACTTATGGTAAATTACTTGTCACATCCTATAGGTCAATATCATTATGAATTATTTAAGTAGCCAAGGCATCCGTAATCTCATCCTATTCATATGATGGTAATAACAACCATTCATCTCCAATCGTCTTCAGTCCACCAAATTGCTCAAGAATCTTCAATACATTTTCCCTAGAAAAGTCTTCTTCATCATCAGTTGATGTCAACTCAATTGATTTTGTAATATTTTATTCATTTTCTTCTTGCTTTTCCTCTGACCTCATCTTCTTTATTTTTGGAGGAGAACTTGAGATAATTCCTCTTGCTTTCCCCTTTCTGAAGGAGGATCCTACTTCAGACATCCCAATCGGACTAGGAATCATGCTAGAAATCCATACATTTATTTTGTTTTCAAAGTATTCTTTAAAAAACTTTTCTTTCTTTCCAAACATTCCTGATATCTGGAGACCTACTTCCTAGCTGGTATAATTGACTTACACACAACATTCTCTTTCAATGTTAATGATTTCAAAAAATACATCATCTAACATATAACCAGATATCGAAAATGAAAAGGGTAATTTTAATTCTTTAGCATAGTTATATTCTCAATTAATTTATTCCTCAGTAACTCACACAAATAAAAATCCTCTTTCTTCAACCATTTGATGTGCAACATATACGATAATTGCTAAAGTAAAGCCTTCCCTATTTCTGAAATAAATATTATATGAAATTTCATATGTTACATAGCTTATCACCAAGTTGATTATAGTATGAATTAGAAGTGTCCTTTGATCTCCTATTACCCAAGTTAGGTATTCAACCTCCTTGTTCTTTACTGAATTCTTGACTGAAATAGGTCCATTATTGTATAATCTTGTTATTGTTGCAATTGCTTCCTTCGTGATCTCATAGGGCTTGTCAAAGATCATCTAATCACCTTGAATTTTTCTTAAGATAAACTGAACAATGTCCACATTCGAAAAGTATGGAAATTCAATCCAAATGTCTAAACCATTGTGCCCTAAATTTTTTATCATTTGCATTTTCTCAATTGAAAGAGAAGTCTCAAAATTTTGAATCTTTTCATGATCAAATTCATCAATCTGTAACTTACTCATTTTTTGCAATTCACTTCTACACAAATTAAATACCACCATTTCCTTCGACTCCATTGTTTTAGTCATTTTCTCTATACTTTCACTTGCCAATAACCCTAACTATTTATTTCTCAGTTGCTCTTAGCTCATTTACTTCATAATAAAAAAGACTACTCAATCTTCCTTATTTAACATGTTGCCTTTATGGTTTCATCACAAAAGATAATTTATTACTTATGACATCATCATCTCTACTTTAGTCTATTAGTATCTTCTTCTACAAAAGATATTGGATCAATTTTTCATTTATTTCTTTTTCATCTTTTAAATTGACAACTATCTTTGGGAAACACTTTGACCCAAGTGTGGCTCTGTAAATTTCCTGATTCGCATCTTTTCTATCAAAATTTTCTTCAATGCCTTCAAAATAGATATTCTCATCACATATCCATGTGTCTTCATATGACACCTAGTACATAAAGGGTTTTCTATATTTTTTTGTGAATTCCCCCTTGCAACCATTACTAGGTTCGGTCCTTAGAAGAGGTATATGCACCAAATGCCAATACAGGGCCATTTGATTCATCCTTGTTTCCAAGTTCTTCATTATTTCTCAATTTTTTTTCTTTTTCTCTCCTTACTTCTTCTAAATCTACCTTGTTCATAGGCTTGTTCTTTATTTCAGATACATTTTCTTCCCAACTTTGCTTCTATAAAATTTTAAGATATGTCCTATGTTGGTGTTCCAAATCGATAGATCAAATGAATCCTAAAGACTGGCCAATTTCTTATGTTCAAAGTCAAAGATGGATTTGGCCAACTGACAGGGAATGAGATTAGAACACATTTCCCCTACACTTCAGGCTCTATAGGACCTAGGGGGGTGAACCTTTAGCAACACCTAAATATTTAGACATATAATTAACAAGATATTGCATAACAGATAATTCTCTCACAGAACTATGCTAAGAAACCTAAAATATCACTCAAAATTGGCTAATACCTTGAGTGAATTTTATTAACCAACATGGAGAACATGACAAACACATAACCCAGAATATATAGTTAGAATGGTTTTTGATTAAATAATTTGGGACCAAACTAAAAATAGTAGAAGCATGAAGATTGACCAGTGCCAAAAAAAGGTTGTGGATTTATATAACCAGCATCTCATCCTACACTATTAAACATGTTTTGAAGGTCTTTGAAATTTTTATCACATTATGACAACAAGACCACTGAAGCTTTGTCTAGTAATCATTCTTTACAAATCCACCTGAAACAGAACACTCTTGTCACATTTGTTGAAGCAATTAAACTATCCCCTAAAAAAATAGGCAATAATAAGTTTAGCTAGCACTTATTAAAGAAATTAAATCATTCACAAAACATAAAGAAACAAATATTACAACTCAAATGCAACAAATGTGCATGAAAAAACTTAGATAATTTTCATTATTGAATTCAAAAGAGCACTATATCTCAGCAATGGAGACAATTATCGGATAAAATATAAATATGAAAGCATAATTCATAACACACAATTCAGATTTAATGACTCATTATAATTTTCCCTAGCATTATAGTTCTACCTAGAGAATTTTTCCTAACTTGTAGAGCTTTCAGAAATTTTGGAACCCCTCAGAATGAGAATAAAAGAAAATAGAAGCAGCCTGGAAACTCATCTGTTGAAGACACATGGTAGCTCCATCCTTTGTCCCATCAGCAACAAACTGAAAATAATATCTCCTCTCTCTTCCTTTTGCAACAAGAAATCTTGCATCCAATTTTATTTTGCCAATTTGCAACAGAAAAACTCATCCATCATGGAAATTCACATCATTTTACCCAATAGTGAAAATGCTTCTTGCTTGCCCGTGAAAAATTCACATTTCTTCCCTTCTATTATGTTGGAGCTGCACTTTTATTTTACTTTAGAAAAGTAAATTATTCTCCCCCTTTGCACCTTTAAATTTTTTTCCCTCTTTTTAACTTTCATACTTTCACTCATCTAGTAAAGATTTAAAAGCAATACTTTATTAAGCAGAGTATTTAACCCATGCATCTACTGTTTTAAATCCTTCATTTAAAAAATCCATCTTAAGCCATTTGGTTTCACTTTACAAAAGTGAAAGCATTTTAAAAAATATCATTGGGCAACACAACTTTACCCATCATTTAAAGAAAATAGCAAAGAGGCTTTATAAAATTACTTTATTGGGAAAATATTTATCTCAATCATGCCTTCCTCACCATTTAAGATAAAATCAAATTGGACCACATTTTACTGACTACACTCCATTTGCATTTTAGAATGAAAATCTGGGCCCACCAGATGTTCTCCTCAGCACCCTTTAAATGTTTATTCAACATTATTTAAACCTTTACCACTTAAAACATCGAAAGCTTCAAATATTCCATCAGGCTTCTTTAATCACCAACCCCACAGCCTTAACCTATGAGCAATTTTGGGAAAAGCTGGGAGGGAAGGGTGTAGATTATGCTGCATTCAAATTTCACTCTCTATCATTGGATCTTTATTTGCTCCTGTGTTGCCCCAATTTCTATTTTCTCTTCATTCTCTGCAACTCCATCTGGCAATGGCAGCAATGGATGAGGCTTTGTAGTGATTGTAAGCCTCCACTACAACTATCAAGCTCCCTCTAGCTTGTGCTTTGATTAAAAAAAATTGAAGTATTTTCCACAAATCCATTTTGTGCATTTGCTGCAATTTATTCGATGTAATCATATTTATTCAGGAAGATGTTCTTTAAACAATTTGATTTGCTCTTTTGTTTGGATCAAAAACTACTTCTGCATTTTGTTATTTCACAAGCTAGATGGAATTTGGCCTTACATTGACCAAATGCAATTTTTTAAATGTTTGTAAGATTTTTCAACAAATCTGTTATGTGTGTATGTAGAAAATATGGTGTTCCAGGAAACCATATTTAACAGAGGCAACTTTTGTCATTCAAAACTTGGGCTTTGTCCATCAGAGTCATGAAAGTCATGCTTAGCCAATCAAAGCAAGAATTAAACTTGCTTATGATTAAAAACATTTGAAGCTAATTTTACATTTTCCCTCAATTCCCCTTTTACAAATACACAATACTTCAAATATTCACAATATTTTAATTATTGACATTTGAGAACATTAGAAAATAGACAAATTTTAATTACAGTTGCAAACCATTTGAATAAATTGATTGTGGGAAAACCGAGACACTTGGAGCTATAAAAATTTGCATAGGATCATAATAAATTATTTAGAGAAAACCCATTTCCTTATATTTTTCTCAGCCCTTAAAATTTAGGTACCTCCTTTGTAAATTGGCCCTTAGGATGTGTTCGCTGCAACAAAAGTATATTAATATAATGTATCAAATGATCTCTATTTTTCTATGAAAATGGAGCTATACAATTTTTAGACCAAAAAAATAAATGGGTTATCATTAGAATTAAAAAAATTGTTTTTTTTTTAAACACCATTTTTGGCCTTGTTGTAATCAAAAAATAATTAAATAACCCATCAAAACTTATCCAGAGACCTTGAAAATGAGTAGGCATGGACAAACTTGATCCAAAAATGGATTGAAAAAAATGGTTCTGAAAAAGACATTCTCAGGTGAGAGATATTAATCAAAAAAGATGCTCAGTCAAACTTTTTTGCAGTTGCACTTGTTCAAAATCAATACGGGCTCACCAATTTGCCACTTTGAAAAAATAACAAATCAACTTCTAGTGAGCTACCACTGGACATATAAGCTCATTTAAGTACTCTGAGTATGTTTGCAAGAAGGATTTTCTTCAATCATCAATCTTCACAAGATGTTAAATGTCAAAGTTGACCACCTTGAGAGCTTTCAAAAAATGCAAGCACAAAACTGAATAAATTGCATTTGGTTTTGGTCTAGTAAAGATATCAAATCTTGTCACAAGGCTCTAAAACTGGAGATGAAAGTACATTTATGTGGGGAGAATAGATATAAACAATCCTTTCAGCTTTACAATCACCCATTTGTAAAATGCAAGCTCAAACAGGGAGCTACTTTGCAAAATTGAAAGTTGGCAGACAACAAAAAAGTGTTAGAACCCTTCAGCTTCTCTTTTTAAAACCCTGACAAAAATTATCATGGGAATCTTAAAATTGACATACATGTTCACATATGTCACATGAGTTGGTCCCCCAAGGGGTTTGGCTTGAAAATTAACAGGCTTTGAAATATGACCCTCCAAAGTAGGTCATTTAGGCAGATTTTCAATTACACTCCTGCAAGTGCAGAAGCAAAATTTTCAATATGGGCACTTCAAATTTGCAAAATTTGAGAGTACCACCAGTGGCTTCGATTGGGGATGTATGCCCCCTGTGGGAATAGTAAGAATCCAGATCTCTAGAGAGTAGACCAAAAGCTTAATCTGTCAAGTGCTCTAAAATTGCTCATTTATTCAACCTTGTTTTTAACTTCACTTGGTGAACCCAAGCCACCAAATGAAAAATGGGAATCAACATTTACCTCTGTCAAACACAATTTTATAGAAAAATTTGATCTCCCTCAACTCATTCTTTCCTTTGTCATACCACAATAACATAGGTGGCCGCACCCTCGCAAACACAAGTATCAGGCTACCTTTAAGCAAGTGGAAACTTGCTCTTTGTTTGGCATTGTTATCACATGTAAGCCAAATCACATAGGCCACTTCACTGCCACTCTCTTCATTGTTTGATTTTGTATCAAGTGGCAGCATTTTAGAATAGCGATCAAGATCACATGGAGACAAGGTCTTATCACATCCACTAACACCCTCATAATGATCATGTTTAGAGGAGATATCATGGATGAAGAACAATGTGCAATCCTCTTGTGTGTTAAGAAAATATTGTGTACACCTTTTTCATCCCAATACCATAGCCCAAACACATTATCATTTGTTTCAAGATTCCGAAAATCAGGTTTATCAACACCAAAAGTACTTACATTTTCATTCAAATCATGGCATTCAACAAAAATGTCAGCATCCATTGCATAGTCAGTGTTCTCTATCTAAGGTTCACATATGATGTCAGTTTCATTCTTCAAACCACTATGAAATTCCATATGGAATGTCTCAACTAAAGATTTAGATAACTTAGAATTTAACCCTAAGCTAAGAGACTCAAATTTACTCTTCATAACATGTTCAATGTCTGAATCATTTTGAATGCTATCATCTTCAAGATCAACAGGGTCAGAAAGAAATTTTCATGTGCATTAATAACTTCATGTGCACTTTCAACTAGTGAGCATATTGCTTCATGCACCAAAGATTGATTGTTATTTGGAAATTGTTCATTAGCAAAAGAGCTAACACCACCATTCTTTTTCACACCGATGCATTCCTCATTCAAAGGAAACATATCAATTTACATACAATGAAGACGAGAGAGATCATCAAAGAAAGACCCATATTTAATCTCATACTGACTGACCTCACATCCATTATCATTTGTATCATATGGTTGCTCCACACATTGATCAAAAGGTTCTACAATGTCAACACAAACTGAAAACCCATCAAATTGTTTCACATTATCTATGGGTGATAATGTTGATCCTAGATCCATTTGACTGTCACAATGCATAACTTGATCCTTCATAAATGAACTCCTTCCTTCATCAATGTGTACATCATCATCTTTTTCATACATAACTGACATTCAAATTTCTACTTCATATAAACAGTCATGAGAAGCAAAAACATAAACACATTCATCAACATCCTCACCACTTCCAACACTATGTTCATGATTAGGAAATTGAACACACATATGCTTGTCCCCAAATTCTTCATCACTCATAGAATTAGCATGCTCCATTGATGTCAAACCCGAATTAAATTCCAAGTTTGAATCAAATGTAATTGGATCATTCACTGGTGGACAAGTGATTTCATGAGATTTCATGTGATTGCAATCTTCATGTGAAGAAAGTAACTCTATATCATCCTTATAAGAGCATTCATAATCATTAGAAGAGAAATATGTTTGGTTGTCATCTGCATCCTTATCACAAGAAGACTTATCACTACATAATCCAGGGTATGTGTGGGATCATGATGGGCCAAAACATGGTGATATGTAAGTGATATGATGGCCCATGTGGCTAACAATTTTTTTTTTACCCAAAATTGATGAAATGAAAAGGGTATTTAAAGGATATTCTTAGCTTTCCACCAATATAAATTATCCTTTACTTTGAATTTAATAAATAATTATTATTCATTTTCTATTTGAATTATGACTAAAGTCTTGATTGATAGGCTGAATGAAAAGAATCTATATCTTTCAGACAGTATTACAATTTTTGAATCTGAAACACGCTTCACATTCTATGTTTCACATACTATTGGATTAAAAAAATAAATTGAATTTCATGAAGTTTTGACCAAGTTAAGGTGGTTAGACATACACGTTTTTATATTTCTTGAAAGTTGTAATAAAAAATCATAATTAATTATTTACTTGGAAAAAAAATACAAAAATTTATGCATCACATCGGAATTTGAGTCATCTACTTATATCTAAAATCTTATAAAGAAATATTATAATTTTTTTTGGGTTATCGTGGTTAGACAGACATGCACTTTTTATTTTTTCCCTGAAATTTAAGTACTACTGCATTGAAATCTAAAATTTTCACCAAATAGATTTTTAGTTTTTAAAATTAACCTAGTATTTTAAAAACTACATTTAATTTTCTACATATTCTATTCTTACATATTTTGAAATAATATAGATAATTTATTCAAATTTTTACGTCAAGTTGTCTAACTCTGATTTTCTGATTTTTTATTGTCACTTAAGGGCCTGTTTTTTCCATGATGATCCTGCACATACCCTTCATGCTCAGATTCTTCGGAGTAAGTGCTTGAACTTCTATCTTCAATGTCTCGATCACTGATTTGTGAGGATATTTCATCAACATTAGCTTTATTTCCTCTGTAGACATGAAAAATATACCAACACACTTGATCCTGATTACTAACATCATTTCGTCCTGAATCACTTTCCCAGCTTGTCATCACCTTTCATCCCTTAATTGAATAAATCATTATTTATCTAATTAATTCATTCTCCTCTATTAATTAAATAAATCATTTTATTTAATTATTATGATCATCCTTGTTTTAGGGTATGTGCAGGATCATCATGGAAAAAACAAGCCTTTAAGTGGCAATAAAATTCAAAAAATTTGACTTAGCCAATTTGACGTAAAAATTTGAATAATTTATCTATATTATTTCAAAAATATGTAAGAATAGAATTTGTAGAAAATTGAATGTAGTTTCTAAACTACTAGGTTTTAAAAAATATATATATCTAATTGATGAAAATTTGAAATTTCAATGCAATAGTAATTAAATTTTAGGGAAATAATAAGAAGTAGGTGTCTATCTAACCACCCTAACCACAATAAAATGATAATATATTTTTATAATATTTCAGATATAAGTAGGGGACTCATGTCCCGATGTGATGCATTTTTTTTTGTAATTTTTTTCCAAGTAAATAATTAATTATGAATTTTTTACTACAACTTTTAAAAAATATAAAAAATCGTATGTCTGACCACCTTAACTTGGTCAAATCTTCATTAAATTATTATTATTTTTTTTTAATCCTATAGTATGCGAAGCATAGAATGTGACACATGTTTTGGATTCAAAAAATGTGATGTCGTTTGAAAGCTATATATTTTTTCAATCAGCCTATCAATCAAGACTTTACTCGTAATTCAAATAGAAAATGAATAATAATAATTTATTAAATTCAAAGTAAAGCATAATTTATATTGGTGGAAAGCTGAGATTATCCTTTACAAACACTTTTCATTTCATCAATTTTGGGTAAAAAAAAGGTTGTCAGCCACATGGGCCATCATGTCACTTAGATATCGCCACTTTTTGGCCCATCATGATCCAGTGCATACCTTTTAGTTAAATAATTCACTTTATTTAATTAAATATCTAAAGTCATCATTTTAGTTAAATAAATTAAGCTTTATTTGAATTAATCTAACATCATTCCCCTTCAATTAAATAAATCAAAATCTTTATTTAATTAAATCTAATATCATTATTCCTCTCAACTTTGATTTATTTAAATCCTAAAATCTAAGTCAAAATTGTCAAATCACCTAATTTCTACTTACTTTGATCAAATCATGATTAGATCTAGTCCTAATCACTTCAATCCTCTAGATTTTGCAACTTGAACAATAAATCAATTTATTTGATTTATTAAATCGTCAATTTTCATTCAAAAGGGCATCTTTATGGAATATTCCTCCAACTCGAAAATCCCTCCAAAAGGGATGGGTACTTCCAACAAGGCATTTAATGCCTCTTACATGTCCTTGGCATTGAACCAAGTGACATTAACTCCATTTATCTTCCCTCTAAACTTGCGAACTTTCAAATTTCAAATTTGAATCTAATAGCATTTATGGGTACATTCATCAAAATGTGTACAACCTTCATCCATTCACATCTTGACAAGTGGCACTTGGCCATTGGATGTTGAATGATCCCACATTACTCAATCTTGCTCACTCTTCCAATTTTGAAATCTATAAATGAGAGACTCTTCCTCTAATTCTTCATCTACAATTTGAATGCAAAGTTATTATCTTCAATTGAGAGCAATTATTTTCATCTTCTTGAGCATTTACCATCACCAAAACTAAGTTATTGCAGATTTTAACAAGGAGTCACATTTTTCTTCACCATCAAGTGGATCGACCATCATCAAGCTTACAAAAGAGTTGAGAAAGGGCCAATTTCTACACACAATTGGCACCAATTCCCCCATGGGATCAAGAGTTTGCATCTTAGAATAGGATTTCATTGCTTTCTTTGTTCATTTTTTCATTTTCTTTCCTATTTGAGCATTGCAAATGGATTTCATAACAAATCCTCGTTCTTACTTGCATATTGATCTAATTATGTGTTTTTTCGCCATGTTTGTGTAGGTATAGGATTGAGGTTCATATTTTGGTGCTAGAAGGAGGGCGGATTTGAAAAAATTGGCACATTTTTTTATTTTTTTTATGGTTTTTATCTTTCAAGGTCAAACAATGTCGTTGGAGATCAAACAAAGCCGCTGGAGGGAATTGCAATGCATTTGTGGTGTCTTTTTTTCCAAATAGAGCCACTAATTTCATGAGAGCACCACTTGAAACTCAAATAGAGCTGCATTTGCAAACAATGCCACTACAGAGGGCGTCGCCTTTGATTTCTTATTTTTTCACCCAAACTTAAAATGGTCATATCTTGATCATTTTTTGGTCTTTTTTCAGAGATTTTGTTTTTCAAATGAGGTAGAATTTCACAAGATATCCAATGGTGTAGGTTTTTTCTAACTTTGATGGAGTTTAAATGCTCAAACTTTCACCTAATGTCAAAACACCATGAAACTTGGTCTAAATTTTAGGGTTTATATGCTTAATCATTTATCTAACCCTCATATCTTCTTATTTATTGATTTCATCTAACATTTGGAGCTTGTATTATAGGTTTTAAAGGATCATGGAGCATGGAAATGAAAGAAAAAGAATGATCACATGATTGTAACAAGTGTTTTTAAACACTTTGGGAGAACTTATAATCCCTTTCTAAGGATTTGATTACCTTCATGTTTTTAGTACACACTAAATTTTATTTTGGACCCTAAAAAGAACATTACAAAAGCTTTCCATTTTGCAAACAAAGAGTTAAAATGAACTTTAAAACAAACTCATTAGATTTGGTTTGAGGATTAACAATTGAACAAGGAAAATTTCATATTTCACTTTGGTGCACTAAAAAGAATGAAATCATTGCTTTGTGGACTTAAAATGAACAAGTGATTCTTTTTTTTATAATCACTTACCCAAAGTAATATCACCAAAATGACATATGCGCTTCTCTCACGCTTTATAGTGATCTTGAGAATCAAAAATCTTTTTGATGATCTTAAATTGTGTAAGCGATTGCCTTCACATTTCATTTGGGATTAAAATTGAACCAATATTGCGAGTGTGAGTGTGACATATTGTGAGTGTTCTCCCTTTTTTTTTCAATGAAGGTTGATCGAACTACGGGATATGCTTGCTCACTTTTGTTTATCTTAGAGGTCTTGCCTGGTGGGAAAAAGTAATCACCCTAGGGAACAACCCAACCAGGAACACGCTAAAGCCAAGCGACTTCCACCCAAAATATAAGTGTGGATATTGGAACAAAGACCAATATCACGAGGATTTTTCCAACGGGAAGAACATCAATTTTCTCTAGCCAAATGGATGGTCTCCCACAAACAGAATGCCTGCATTAAAACCCTTGTTTAGAAAAAGCCAAAATCCTTTCTATTTGTTGGTGCAAAAGGTCATGTCCTTTGAAGCCACCCCACATATACATGTGGTTCTATTGTAGAGATAAAAATTATTCCATGGGAGACTCATGGGTATTGATGCTTGATTGATCCAGGAAGCGAGTGCACTATAAGGGAAAGTCTATTTGGTCAAACATCTAATCATCTGCACTGAATATGTGCAGCTGCATTTATCCAAGTGGAATCCCAACAAATATTGTCTCTTCCTCCTAGGCTTCTACATGTTCTTGGAATTGAGAACACATTTCTTTGATTGGAAAACATTAAAAAAAAAAAACATCCACAAAATCTTCAAATTTCAAACCCTTTAGGAGGGGAAAATACCTTTGACCAAATCCAAGTGTTGTTGCTTTCCCTAGGGATTTTATCCTTAGAGGTCTCTAAAGATCTAGCTTTACATGTAATTTTCTCATACTAAAGTCAACCTAGGAAACTATGCTCTTGAAACCTTGATTTTCACATAATTGGCATTGCGGAATAAAAATAAATTGAGACATAGAAATTTAGTTTGAAGAGCATAGTTGAGAAAGTGTTTGTGGTAAAAATAACCAAACCTAAGCAATATAAAAAAATATTGAACCACACATGTTCTTGGTCCATTTTGAGTCATTTGGTTTTCATACAAACATTGGTCTTTTGGTTTGAACCACTTTTAGGGAAAAAAATGTTCTTTATTGCCTTGGTCTTGTAAGTAGGTCCTCATAGGGTCATTTAGGATAAAAAATCAAACACTTCATCCATCCAAACATTTATCAAAATCCCATTTCAGCAACAAATTTTGGAACCTTGGAAAACATCACATATGCTAGACTTTTAGGAAAAATCAACATCACCTTGTTTGACTTAACACACTTAGACAAATTATCCAATCCAAAAATCACCTTGTTTGACTTAACACACTTAGTCAAACTATCTGCAATCAAAATCAAAATAAAAAAGGTCCTAAATTCTAGCATTGATCCAAAGTTCCTAAAATTTTAAACACCAATATCATTCACCCCTTACATCCTTCATCTCATCATTGGTCCTAAACCCCTTAGAGGTCAACAATGACAAAATACAAGAGGAATATGAAATATAAACTTGATTCATCCATCATGATTAATTCAATTCAACCAAACTATCCAAGCCTTAAAATGCCAATTGATTTGAAAAAAATTCATTTGTACAAACCATACATGGGATCATTATCTCCTCCAAACCTCAATGGTACAAGAAATGGGAGCATGCCCAATCTGAATTTTGGAACACCTTTTCCTTTGGTATATTTAAAGAAAAGTCCAAACCTATGAATCTATCAACCAAAAAATCAAGGCATGAGCCTTCCTCCTTTACCAACCATCAATCAACTAAATTCGAGCAACACTCCCTTCATAAGTCAAAGCATCATATCAAATCCTCTCATTTTTCCATCGATATCGCAACAACAAATGGAAACCATCCAAGCAACCCCAATGGTCAAAACAACCACCATCCCTCAAGTGTCTCAAGAACCAAGAATCTCAATCACATCATTCACTACTCAAGCCTGGAAATTAATGTGACTAATCCACTCATCGCAGCAGTCAACACCATTCCCAATCCACCACAACCGCCGCCAAAACACAACATGGAAAATTCATTCCCCATCATTTTGCAAGTCACGCAACAAGCTGCCCACCAAAAGGTGATCCAAAACCAACAAGATGCACAACTAGTTGCTCAGTAAGCATAAGTGCAATTAGCCACCCAACAAGCCAGACAAGTTGTGCAAGTGGCACAAGTATCCCAATAAGCACAAGCTCAAGTTTAAGTCCAACACTAGGCAAGATAGGCGCAAGCATAATACCAGGCACAATTACAAGCAATCCATCAACAAGTGTATCAACAAGTCTTGCAAGATTTTCAAGCACAACAACAAGCATTGTTGGCTCAACAAAAAAAGCAGACATTACTCCCTCAGTAAATCTTACAACAGATTCCCACCACGATCATTGAAAATGATGATAAAGATCCTTCGACCGATGATCATGTTGAAAATGTCTCTACATCACCTAATGAGTTAGAGGACATATCTCAAGAATTTATTCTAAAGCATGATCAACATATTTCACCAAGGTCTAGCAATGATCCTTTCCAAAACATATAGACATCCTTTGACCTCATGACATTTGAGAAACTTCCTATGCCTAATGAAGATATCCAAGAACCCTTTATAAGCAATCGATTCTTTGAAATTGACCCATGTCAAGAACTTGATCCAAAGCATGTCAAAAGAAATTTTGAAATCATTTAACATCAATAATTTGCATCTCCAAGCTACTACAATGATATAATGGACACTCTCCTATCTATACAATATGATCACATCTGCATAGCACATACTCCTCCATCTACCCATGAGATGCTTTATTTGGATGGACACATAAATAGTCCTCATTTAGAACAAGATTCCTTTACTCCTAACATTATTACACAAAAAAAAACAAGATATTGATTCCTATAGTTAAACTCAGTTGTCAACATAAGGATCAGATATATCCCAAATTCAGATTAAGGACATCATGTATGAAGATATCCAATATTATCCACTCAAGGGAACATGTCTATACAAAACAAGATATTCCAGAGTGAGCAAAGAAAAAAAAAAAATAACGTCATCTGCAATGGTCATTCAAGTCAGAGAATTCTTGCTAAATAGGAACTCTCAAAACAAGAAAAATCAAAGCATGAAGGTACTACTTCCATACTAGGGGAAACTTCATCTCAAGAAAATGTCAACATAGGGGGATAGAGGATCCTTATGATGAAACCAATGCCAATACTACAACCATCCACGTCATGAATCTTCATACACCCATCACCCCATCCATGAATTGAGACCAACATCAAAAGGGGAATCAAAGCATGAAGAAAATTATCAAAGAAAAAGAAGCTAATAAGCATATCAGACAAATCAAATACATATGGATACCAAAGAATACAAAGAAAGATGATCCCTATCATATTCCATTAGTCAAAGAAACTATGGGGAAAAATAAAAAGGGGGAAAGTATCCATCAAAGATGTTCACAAAGAAAAAAGTAGGCTTCTCAAGCAATGTATAAAGTATATCAAGCAGTTGGTCCTAATTCCACGCACACTTTCGTATCCACCCATCATTTCTCATCTTCCCAAGTTTAGAGAGTCAAAGGTTCCAAACTATCAACCAATCCATCTTTTATTCTTAAACACACTCCACCATCCATGCCTCCACACATAATATCTAATTCTCACATTGACCATGTGTTGGTGATGACCCTTCATCATAAGGATTCAGAAGGCACTTTATTGCGATGTACACACAAAGATGAAGTTAACTCCAGTGCCAGAAAAACAAATTAGGAATCTCAAAAATTGCATTCAAGTGCACGTATCTCGGCAAAGAAACTTATTGAAGAAGGATATCGATCGAACATTATGACATAAGAATCAACATCAGTTGTACCAAGTGGTTCAATATGAGCTTAAAATCTTTCATCAAGAAATTAAAAAAATCCAAAATAATACAAAAAAATAAAAAAATCTAAAAAATTCAGAAAAAGGATTAAAAATAGTAAAGAAAAAATCACCCTCTAGTGAAAACCACTTTGGTGGTGCTTTGGAAAGGTACCAAGATGAAAACTTACCAAACAGACATCATGTGTAGAATCGAGCATCTGTGTGCACTAGTTTAGGTGAAAGCATCTCATCCCATCCATAATAAATCTAGCATTCCCTCCATCTTACCCATAATAAATCCATTTATCTACAAACCATTTATCCAATCCATTTTCATACATTTGTATCCATCTTCCGAATTATCTTGATCTTGAAAATTTTTGGTGCACACTTTACACTTGCTTATGGTAAACATCTTGACATGGGTCATTTTCATTGATCCTATCCTGCCCAATGATATCTGAGCCTTAAAGCATTATCCAAATGCACATCTACTATCTGAACACCTTATCTTATCGCAATATGATCCATACCCATCCATCCATCTATCTATCTAAGAATCCACCCATGGCCTTTCAAACATTGCTATACACTAGGAGCAAATATTTACATCTTACTTTGGGAATAAATCTTGATATATATCCTCTAACTTATGTGGTGATTCAAACATTGGAAAATGCAAAATCAAATTGGTTAGGCATTTGTTAAAAAAAATGACAAATCACTAGCCCATGTCATATTTTGACAAGATGATGTTGTTTATCAAGCTTTATCTTTCATCGAACATCAATCCAAGAAAGTCAATATCAGTCTCATCTAATATGTATGTCAAGGTGACATCAAATCATCAAAATAATTATGTTCCAAATCAAACTTCAAAATCATGACCAATCAAATCCAACCAATCCATCATCATCTTGGGATATCCTTCCCGATCCTTGTGTTTCTTAACACTATCCTTGCATTGTTGTGTATCCTCAATAGTTTTATCATCATCAATTTTGAAATCCTCATGTTGCTTAACACTATCCTTTCATTGTTGTGTATCCTCAACAATGTTATCATCATCAATCCATTGATCTAATCAATCAACCTTAGCTTGGTTTTCAAAAAAATCCCAAAATAGAGCACTGATATCATCAGATATCCATATCCAAATCATCAAAATCATGCAAAAAACCAAAAAACATTTAGAAATCCAAAAATCCAAAAAACATCCAAATCATATCAAAATCTAAAACATGTCAAAAATATGAAAAATTAAAAAGCGCACAATTTTGACCGAACTACGTCGTCTCTGAGCTTGAATGTAGAAAAGGTCAATCTTTGATCATCCCCCAAGACATTTTAGGTCATTCCTTTAGGAATCCATCGCAATGGCAATCCATTTGCCCATCTATTTCATATTTTAGGTCAGTCCTTTAGGTGTATGTCACAATGGAAATCTATTTTTCGATCTATCTCATCAGTAGTCAATTCGATTGTCATCCGAACTACGTCATCTCTAAGCTTAAACATAGGAAAGACCATCCTTGATCGGCCCTTGAGACACAAAATCCAAAAACATTCACAAATCTTGAAAATACCAAAAACATTGAAAAATACAAAAATAAAAATAGCCTCAAAAAATTTCAAAACATCAAAAACATCCAAATATTTGGAAAAAAACCCAAAATGGTGCACCCATCTCATCTCTCTTTCACCCAAAATATTCATCATTCCTAATAAATCAATCATCATCATCTTCATCCTTTGGTGAGTCGTACAGAAGCAAGTCTAGTAGGTTCAAAAGTTAACACCTAATCGTTTAACTCTCAAGTGTAGGCCAATAAGCAAGAAAGTTGGTCAACTCGAAGTATCAATAGATTGAATCCAATCAATCTCATCAAAACCTTGATCACAACATTTCCTAGGATGCATCCTTCCCACAATGGACATCAGCATCAGGTATCAAAGTAGTTTAGTCTTGGCTAGTAGTATGAAGAACATTAGCTTGATAGTTTACTTTATTTGGTCTTTTTCACTTATCTTATTTTGCGCTCATTCCAAGGACCTCTCCATGATGCCTAAACAAAACAGTTTTAGAGAGAAGGGAATGGGACAATGATCATTATATTTTTGTCTGTTGTGCTTGTTGGACATTCTTGTAATATAACTTGGCGAATACTTGCTTTGTTAGGTCCATCATAGCAAGGTTTCCATATGTCAAGTGTGAACAAGAATACTCCTATCTGATTGTCGAATCAAATTCCATTGCACTAGGTACAACGCCATCTTGGTTCTTTATACCTTGATGCATCGTACCTACATGTTTTATCAAACATAAAGTAATTGGCCCTTTGAAAATCCCAACTCCTAGTAATAAAATCATCATCATCGGCATTAATAATGACGGCTTGTTGGATCCTCCTTTCATCATCTTATTCTTCTATCTTTACTAAAATTTCTATCCAAAATTTGTGTGTCGTATCAGAATATACATGAGGCTACCCATGGTCGATGATTGTCTATACATCAAATAATTATCGTTCATCCTCAAATCAATAGAACCACTCATCTGGCATTTTATCGCGATCTTAATCAGAAAATTGAACATTTCCACTTGATCTCTAGAGGGGGAAATATATCAACATAATCCTTCCACTAGGGCAGTAATGGGCCATTTGAAAAATCAGAAAAAAAAATTGAACTTTGAGCACAACAGTTTATTCTTTGAACCAATACAACAAGTGCATTGCTTCAAAGAGGGGAAAAATGTAGACATGAAAAATATACCAACACACTTGATCCTGATTACTAACATCATTTCATCCTAAATCACCTTCTCAACTTGTCATCACCTTTCATCCCTTAATTGAATAAATCATTATTTATCTGATTAAGTCATTCTCCTCTATTAATTAATTATATCATTCTGTTTAATTAATCTGATCATCCCTCTTTTAATTAAATAATTCACTTTATTTAATTGAATATCTAAAGTCATAATTTAAATTAAATAAATTAATCTTTATTTGATTTAATCTAACATCATTCTTCTTTAGTTAAATAAATCAAAATGTTTATTTAATTAAATCTAAAATCATTATACCTCTCAACTTTGATTTAAGTCAAAATTGTCAAATCACCTAATTTCTACTTAATTTGATCAAATCATGATTAGATCTAGTCCTAATCACTTCAATCCTCTTGATTTTGCAACTTGCACAATAAATCTACTTATTTTATTTATTAAATCATGAAATTTCTATTCAAAAGGGCATCTTTTGTGGAATATTCTTCCAATTCAAAAATCCCTCCAAAAGGGATGAGTATTTCCAACAAGGCATTTAATGCCTCTTACATGTCCTTGGAATTGAGCTAAGTGACATTAACTCCATTTCTCTTCCCTATAAATTTTCCAACTTTCAAATTTCAAATTTGAATCTTATAGCATTTATGGGCACATTCATCAAAATGTGCACAACCTTCATCCATTCACATCTTGACAAGTGGCACTTGGCCATTGGATGTTGAATGATCCCACATTGCTCAATTTTTCTCACTCTTCCAATTTTGAAATCTATAAATGAGACTCTTCATCCATAATTTGAATGCAAAGTTATTATCTTCAATTGAGAGCAATTATTTTCATCTTCCTGAGAATTTTCCATCACCATAGCTAAGTTATTGCAAATTTAGCAAGGAGTCACATTGTTCTTCACCATCAAGTGGATCAACCATCATCAAGCTTACAAAGGAGTTGGGAAAGGGCCAATTCCTCCATAGGATCAATATTTTGCATCTTAGAATATGATTTCATTGCTTTCTCTGTTCATTTCTTCATTTTCTTTCCTATTTGAGCATTGCAAATGGGTTTCATGGGGAATCCTTGTTCTTACTTGCATATTGATCTAATTATGTGTTTTTTTCCATGTTTGTGCAGGTATAGGATCTGGGTTCACATTCACTAACCAAAACCTTAAATGGAATGATGTCTTGCATCTCTTTCATTTCTTCATCACACAAGATATTGCAAGAAAAAAATTCATGCATATCTTTTTTTCATTATACCATGTATCTTCCTCTTCATCACTGCTGCAAGGATCTACACATGTTTGATTTTCAGCTAATTACAATTAATATCTTCATTTATACAACAAATATCTTCATTTTGTGATACACTCTTTCCATTCTTGTGTATCATGTTCTAATTTTCTTGAATAAGACAACTACTACCTTCATTTTGAGACACCACATTTTGTGCATAAGTAAGTCAGGCTCCCTCAATAACCTTTATCCAATAAAGTACTTGATCCAAACTTTGAGGCTTCAACCCCTTTGGCAAAGTACTCAGCCTAGACTCATTAATCTCACTAAATATTTAGGTCTAAAATTTGTCGGGATTTTCCATAAGGCATCCAAAAACCTTGAGAATAGATCATGTGTTGATTCTCCATTGTGTCTCTTCATTTTAGACAATCTTTAAACAATAGATGTTTGATGAATGTTGCTCAAATTTTGACAACGTTGAAAATGGAATTCATTAGGATCTGCAGATTGTGATGATGAAGAAATCAAAGCAGCAACATTACCATTTTGACAATCACTTCTATTATCTAGTCCATGAGTTATATTTGCATGAGATGTGTTAGGATGATCAACACTGACAACCCTTTGTCCCTTCATCATTGAATATCTCAAATTTTTCTCAATGTCCATAGCAATTTGATATGCTTGGTGTAGGGTTGTGGGCTCTTTGTCTCTTAATAATAAACTCATCTTCTTATTAAATGCTCCTAAATACATGACCAAAAATTCAACATCATTTGGTCTTATGTCTTCAGGAATCTCTCTTATGATCTTTGAAAAACCTGAGATTAAAAGATGAGACCAACTCATCTTTTCCTTTCTCCATGATCATGAACTTTTTCCTTATCAAAACAAGGTCAATCCTCTATCCAAATTGCTCCATGAACACTACCCTAAACTCTTCCCATGAATGAATGGAGTAAGTTGGTAAATAAGAGAACCAATCCCTTTCTTCTCCTCTTAGAAACTAAACAAATAGCCTCATGATCAAATATTCGTTGTCAATCTCATAATCATCCATCAAATTATTGAATTCTTCGAGATGCTTATTTGTTGATTCAGACGTATCACCAATGAATCTTGGTAACTTATTTCTAATTTTAGCTAGAATGTCATTTGGGTAACCAGTAATGCCACTAAAAATTGATAGCTTTATACCTTCCAGTGCTGACACTTCTTTGACAATCCGGCTGGGACTAATCACAAACCATGGTTGCACCCGGAACCATACTATGAAGCATATATTGAAGCATTTTGATATGCCTCTTTCAAATTTCACATATCAACCCTATAGCTTTTCATTCATTGCCATATTTCTATCTTTCATCATGATCTTAGAATATTACAATGCATAATTCAAATGCATCTAAGCCTATGATCTATTTAGTGGGAAAACTAATGTGAACCCCTAAACTTACAAATGCACAAGAACAACAAACATTTTAATTGTTAGATCAAATACAAGCACACAAGCATGAGATATTCCCCATGAAATCCATCTATTTAAACTAAAATTAGGAAATGAAGTACAAAAACTTAAATAAAATGAGAGTAAATACTAATTAAGCCAATAGATTAGTGATCCCAAGGGGGAATTGGTGCCAATGGAATGTTGTAATTGGCTCTTTCCCAATTCCCAAGTTGCAATGTTGAGTGATTGAGAAATGGTCAAATTTCCAAAGAGATTTGAGCATAACCTTGTTAAAAATCTTGAGGATGATGGTGGTTGAGTGAAATCGACAAAAATAGCTCTCAGTGTGAAGAGAGTAATTTTGCATGCAATTATGGATGATGATGAAGTTGAGTATAGTAAGTATACTCAAATTGTGGATGTGAGAATGAGAGAAAGAGTCTCTCATTTATAGATTTCCAAAATGGAAGAGAGAGTGAAAATAAGCAATGTGGGATCATTCAACATCCAATGGCCAAGTACCACTTGTCAAGATGTGAATGTTTGAGGAATGAACACATTTTGGTCAATGTGCATGATAAATGTCATTGGATTCAAATTTGAAATTTGAATGTGACATATGAGAGGGAAAGATAAATGGAGTTAATGTCACTTGGCTCAATGCACAAGGACATGTAAGAGGCATTGAATTCCTTGTTGGAAGGACCAAGCCCATTTGAATTTGAATTCAAATTTGAGGGAATATTCCCCTTTTATGTCATGTGAGGGAAAATAAATGAATTAATAAATCAAAGTAATTGATTTATTGTGCAAGTTGCATTCTCTAGAGAATGTGACATAGATTAAGATTAAATTAATCAAAGATTAATTAATTTAATGAAGAATTAGGAGATGTGACAATTTAGACTTAAGTTTATTAATTGATCTAAATAAAATTGAGAGGAAGGGTTTAATTAAATAAATGTTTTGATTTATTTAACTAAAGGAGATAATGTTAGATTAAATTAGATAATGTTTAATTTATTCAATTTAATAAGAAGACTTTAGAGGCTTAATTTAAATAAAATGAATTATTTAAATAAACAGAGATAGAGGATTAATTAAATTAAATTGACTAGTTTAATTAAATAAATAATGATTTATCTAATTAAGAGATGAAAAGTGATGATAAGTTAAGAGTATGATTGAGGAAGAAATGGTGTTAGTAAATCAAGATCTAGTGTGTCAGATCGAAATTGTATATTTTCCATGTCTACATTTTGCACCTCTTTGAAGCAATGTACTTGTTGCATTAATTCAAAGAATAAACTATTGTGATCAAAGTTTTTAAAAAATCAATTTTTCAGATGCCCCACTGTTGCCCCAGTGAGAACGCTGGTATACTACCCCCTCAAGAGATCGAGTGGAAATGTTCAATTTTTCGATCGAGACCATGATAAAATGCGAGAGGATTGGTTCTATTGATCAAATGACAAAAGATAATTCTTTGATGTAGACAAATCTGATGATGTATAGACAGTCATCGGCCATGGGTAGCCTCGTGTATATTTTGATATAACACACCAAATTTAGATAGAAATGTTAGTAAAGATAGAAGAATAAGAAGAATAAGATGGATGGAAGGAGGATCCAACAAGCCTACATTATGAATGATGATGATGATGATTTGCTTACCAGGAGTTGGGATTTTCAAAGGGCCAATTACTTTATGTTTGATAACACACATAGGTACAATTCATCAAGGTATAAAGGACAAGGATGGTGTTGTACCCAGTGTGATGGACTTTGACTCGTCAATCAGATAGGAGTATTCTTGTTCACACTTGACATACAAAAAACTTGCTAGGACGGACCTAACAAAGAAAGTATTCACCAAGTTATTTTACAAGAACATCCAACAAGCACAACAGATAAAAAAGATAAATGATCATTGCCCCATTCCTTTCTCTCTAAACCTATTTTGTTTAGGCATCATCGAGAGGTCCTAGGAATGAGCACAAAATAGGATAAGTCAATAAAAGACCAAATAAAGCAAACCAAACAAGCTAATGTTCTTCATATCACTAGCCATGACTAAACTAATGTGAGATACCTGATGCTTATGTCCATCGTGGGAAGGATTCATCCTAGGACATGTTGTGATTAGGATTTTGGTGGGACTGATTAAGTGATAAGCCATTGATACTCCGAGTTGATCAACTTTCTTTCTTATTGACTAAGAATTTAGGAATTTTGATGCTTAGAGTGTTCACTTTGGAACCTCCTAGACTTGCTTCTGACTGACTCACCAAAGGGTGAAGGCGATGATTGATTTTATTAGGAATGATGATAATCACGGTTGAAAGCGAGATGAAATGGATGCACCATATTGGGTTTTTCAATGTTTTTAGGTTGTTTTTGGTATTTTCACAGATTTATGATATTTTTTGGATTTTGTATCTCAGGGGCCAATCAAGGATGGCCTTGCCTACGTTTAATCTTAGAGACCACATAGTTCGGACTGATGACAAAATTGACTCAATGAAAAGATAGATGGGCAAACAGATTGCCAATGCAACAGACGCCTAAGGGCTGACCTAAATATCAAATAGATGGGCAAACAGATTGTCAATGCGACGGGCACTTAAGGACTGACCCAAATGTCTCAGGGGATGATCAAAGATCAACCTTTCCTACGTTCAAGCTCAGAGATGACATAGTTCGATAGGATGACTCTTTTTTTTTCATATTTTTGACATGTTTTGGATTTTCAATGATTTTGGATATTTTTTGAATTTTTGATTTTCTGATGTTTTTGATTTTTTGATGAATTTTTTGATGAATTTTTGAATGTTTTCGAATTTTTTGCATGATTTTGACAATTTGGATTTGGATACATGATGATATCAATGCTTTGTTTTGGTATTTTGTTGAAAATCGAGCTAAGGTTGATTGATCAAATTGATGGATTGATAGTTTGACTCAGTGTGTTAAGTCAAACAAAAGTGATAATGCACTTGTAAATTTTAGGAAGTTGTGTTATCCTAGAGTAAACTTTTACAAAAGTGGATGGTTTGAATAAGTGTGTTAAGTCAAACAAGGTGATAATTGGATTCAATAAATCTTGATTTAGAACTAAATTGCTTTGATGATTTGATGTGACATTGAAGTACACATTAGATGCAACTAATATGGATTGTTTGGATTGATGTTCGACGAAAGATAAATCTTGGTAAGGAACGTTTTCTCATCAAACTATGCCATGGGCTAGTGATTTAGATTTTTTTCTCACAAATGATTGACCAATTTGATTGTCATGTTTGCCAATGTTCAGATCACTAGATAAGTTAGAAGATATATATCAAGATTTATTCTCGAAGAAAGATGTAAATATTTGCCCCCAGTGTCTAGCAATGTTTGAACGACCATGGGTGGATTCTTGGATAGACGGATGGATGAATGGACATGGATCATCTTGCGATAAGATAAGGTGTTCAAAAAGTGGATGTGACTTTGGATAGTGGTTTAAGGTTCAGATAGCATTGGGTAGGATGGGATCAATGAAAATGACCCATGTCAAGATATTTACCATAAGCAAGTCTAAACTATGCACCAAACCTTCATCAAGATCTAGATAAGGTATATAAATGGCAATGTGTTGGATAAACGGTTCATGGATGAACAGATGATATGGATGAAATGTTGGCTTCATTATGGATGTGATAAGATGCTTTCTCTTGAACTGGCACACGTAGATGCTCAATTCTACACATGATGACTGTTTGTCAGGTTTTCATCATGGTACCTACCCAAAGTGCCACCCATCCGATTTTCACCTGATGTTGGATCACCTGATGTCGTTCATGTAGATGTTTCCTTCATAATGTACCATCGATATCCTGCTTGAAGAAGCTGCTTTGCCAGGACATGTGCACTTGAATGCAACTTTTGAGATCCTTGATCTACTTTGTTGATACCGGAGTTAACTTTGTCTTTGTGTACACATCGTGATAGAGTGCCTTCTAAATCCTTAATGTGAGAATTGGATATCATGTGTGGAGGTGTGGATGGAGTGTGTTTAGGAATAAAAGATGGATTGGTTGATAGTCTAAAACCTTTGACTCTCCAAACTTGGGAAGATGAGAAATAATGGGTGGATATGGAAGTGTGCATGGAATTAGGACCAACTTCTTGATACACTTTGTATGTTGCTTGAGAAGCTTGCTTTTGCTTTTGTGGACATTTTTGATGGATACTTGCCCCCTTTTTTATTTTTCCCTATAGTTTCTTTAACTAATGGAGTCTAATACGGATACTCTTTCTTTATATTTTTTGGCATCCATATGGATTTGATTTGTCTGATATTATTCTTAGCTTCTTTTTCATTGATAACATTCTTCATGCTTTGATTCAAATCTTTCTTTTGATTTTGGTCCCAATTTGTGGATGGGGTGATGGGTGGATGAAGATTCCCGATATGGCTAGTTGTAGTATTGGCATCGGTTTCATCACAAGGATCCTTCGTGCTCCCTATGTTGACATTTTCTTGAGATGAAGTTTCCCCTAGTATGGTGATAGTAGCACCTTTGTTCTATGATTCTCCTTGCTTTGAGATGTCTTGTTCAAGATGCATTCTCTGACAAATGACCACTGCCAATGACCTTATTCCAATTTGATGGTCTGTTGACTCTGGAATATCCTGTTAATTTTGACCTGTTTCTTTGAGTGGATAATGTTGGATATCTTTATACATGATATCATCATTCTGAATTTGGGATATATCTGATCTTGATGTTGACAATTGAGTTTGACTCTAGGAATCAATAACCTGCCCTTTTTGTGCAATAATGTCATGAGTAAAAGAATCATGTTCTGAATGAAGATCATCTATGTGTCCATCCAAGGAAAGCATCTCATGGGTAGATAGAGGATTATGTGCTATGTGGATGTGATCATCTTGTGTAGATATGAGAGTGTTCATTAACTCATTGTAGTATCTTGGATATATGAATTCTTGATCTTGGTTAATGTCAGAATTGCTTTCAACTTGCTTTGGATCAAGTTCTTGACATGGGTCAATTTCAAATGATGGATTTGGATCAAATGTTGAGTTGAGGATTCCTTCACTATCCATAACCATGAGGTCAAAGGATGTCAATGTGTCTTGGGAAGGAGCATTGCTAGACCTTGGTGATAGGTGTTGATCATGCTTTAGAATACATTCTTGAGATATGTCCTCTAACTTGTTAGGTGATGTAGGGAAATTTTCAACATGGTCATCGGTCAAGAGATCTTGGTTTATGTCAATAGGATCAAATAACATCAACACTCCTTGAAATAGATCTTTGTAGGAGGGGTATTGATCATGACTAAAAAATGGCTCTTGATGTATGTTGATTTGATCATCATATGAGGTGGAAACATCTTCAAGGTGTTCATTGATGGGTAGATCTTGTTCATTATTTTTCAACAATTATGGTGGGAATCTATTGTAAGCTTTGTTGAGTGAGTAATGTTTGCATTTTTTGCTGAACCAACAATGCTTGTTGTTGGTTGTGTTGTTGTTGTGCCAATAATTATTTTTGTTGGGCTTGTTGTTCTGCTACTTGTTGATGGATTGTGTGCAATAGTTCTTGGAATTGTGCTTGCACCTATCAAGCTTGGTGTTGGGCTTGAGTTTGAGCCTGTGCTTGTCGGGCTTCTTGTGTCACTTGCATAGTTTTTCGGCTTGTGCGGCTTGTGCAGATTTTTGGGCAACTAATTGCACTTTCTCTTGCTGAGCAGCTAGTTGTACAACTCATTGGTTTTGGAGCACCTTTGGCAAGAAACTTGTTGACCATCTTACAATAGGATAGAGAATGAATTGTGTTTTGGCGATGGTGGTGATGGGTTGGGAATGGTGTTGACCATTGGGGTTGTTTGGTTGGTTGCATCTATTGTTGTGATACGGATGGAAAAATGGGATGATTTGGTATGATGTTTTGATTTGGAATTATAGGTTGACTTTAAAATTTTTTGTGGTTGAGAATCATATTGCCTTGATTCAAGTAACTTTGATTTTGCATGGTGTTACCTTCACTTGGATCAATACCTAGAGTCGTCAACATATTGCTTGGATTTTGAACAACATTGATGGGATTTACAAACATGTGTACCCCAAATTTTACCAAGTGTGGATTTGAAATGGTCATGTTTTTGTAAAGTTGTACTTGGCATGTATGGATTTGGTGGGATAATATTGTTTGGAAAACTCATGCATTGAGCATTTGGTTGGTAGATTTGAAAATTTGGACTTGGATTTAAATCTACCATTGGGGAAGGTGTTCTGAACTTCGGATTGGGCATAGTCACATTGAGGTTTGGAGGAGATGATGATGTCATGCATAAATGCGAGTTTCGATAATCAATTGGCATTGTGAAACTTGGATAATCTGGTTGAATCAGATTACTCACGATGTATGAATCAAGTTTATATTCCATGTTCTTCTTGTGTTATGACCTTTTTTACCTGTGAGGTGTTTAGGACCAAAGATGAAATGAAGGATGAAAGGGGTGAATGGTATGGGTGTTTGAACATTTATGAACTTTGGATCAATGCTATACTTTAGGAGTTGGTTTGATTTGATTTTGATTGTGGATAGTTTGACTAAGTGTGTTAAGCCAAATAAGATGATGGTGAACTTGTAAAACCTAGGAAGTTGTGTTATCCTAGAGAAAAACTAGCATAAGAGGATGAATTGTCTAAGTGTGTTAAGCCAATCAATGTGATCATGAACTAGTAGACCTTAGGAAGTTGTGTTATCCTAGAGGTAAATTTGTTCAAGAGGATTGATAATTTGACTAGGTGTGTTAAGTCAAACAAGGTGATGTTGATTTTCTAAAAATCTAGCATGAGTGATGTTTCCAAGGTTCCAAAAGTTATTGGTGAGATGAGATTTGATTGATGTTTGAGATGGGTGAAGTGTTTTATTTCATCCTAGATGACCCTATGAGGACTTACTTACAAGACCAAGGTGATGAAGAACATGATTTTCCCTAGAAGTAATTCAAACCAAAAGACCAATGTTTGCATGGAAACCAAATGACTCAAAAGGGATCAAGCACATGTGTGGTTAAATTTTATATTATCTTGTTTAGATTTGGTTCTTTTTACTACAAACACTTTCTTGATTATCTTTTTCAAACTGAATGTCCAATGTCCTAATTTTCTTTTATCCCACAAAGTACATTATGTGGAAATCAAGGAAAATAGGGCAAAAGTTTCCTATGTTTAACCTTTATTGAAAACAAATGATGATGGAATTCAAGTACTTAGAAACCTCTAAGGATATGATCCCTAGGGAAAGAAAGAGTACTTAAATTTGTCAAAAGTTATTTGTTTCCTCCAAGGGGTTTGAAATTCAAAGCTCTTTGTGTATGTTTGTTTTCAAATGTTTTTATGGACCAAGCAATGTGTTTTGATTTCCAAGCAAATGTACAACCCTAGGATGATGAGATAATATTTCATTGGGTTCCCACTTGGATGAATCCAGCTGTGCATATTTTGTGTAGATGGCTAAATGCTTGACCACATTGGCTCCCCTCCATGACACACACTTCTTTGGTCAGCCAAGCATTAGTACCCATGAATCTCCTATGGCATACTTTCCATCTCAAAAACAAAACTACATGTATAACGTGGGGCGGCTTAAGAGCACATGACCTTTTGCACCAACAAAATAGATAAGGTTTTGGCCTCTTCTAAACAAATATTTTTAATTTGGGCATTCATTTCATGGGGGATTATCCAATGTCGGCGAGATTCCATTTATGTCCATCTCATTGAAATAATCCTTGTGATTCTTGAACTTTCCTCAAGAATCCACACTTATATACCAGTTGGAAGTTGTTTGGCTTTAGTGTGTTCCTGGTTAGGTCGTTCCCTTGGGTGATTTCTTTTTCCCACAAGGCATGCCCACTAGGATAAACAATAGCAAGCTAGCATATCCTGTCGTTCAACCAACCTTTGTGAAAAAACAAAGGGAGAACCTCTGCAATATGTTGTGCTCACACTCGCATGTTTTGTTCAATTGTTAGGTACCAAAACTGAAATGTGGAGGAAATATTTTATGCAACTTATTGTCACCAAAAATAATTTTGATTCTCAAGATCATCGTGAAACGCGAGAGAAGCGCATACGCCTTTTCAAATGACACTACTTTGCAAAAATGATTACAAGACAAAAAGAACACATGTTCGTTTTAAATCCATCAAAGAAATAATGAATTAATTTTAAGCACCAAAGGAAATGTGAGGTTGCCTTGTTCAATTTTTAACCTTTAAACAAAATCTAGTATATTTTTCTAAGGTTCCTTTTAGCCCTTTCACAACTTTTGAAAAGAAATTTAGTGTTCTAAGAGCATGAAAATAAACAAATTCTTTAGAAAGGGATTATAAGTTCTCCCAAAGTGTTTAAAAACACTTGATATAATGAGATGATAAAATCATCAAGAACCCTTGGCCCTCATTTTCCTTCCTTCGCTTTTGATCAGGAAATTTCCTCTTTAGGAAAATTTCAACAATTTTTTGATTTTTTCCATTTTTGGTAATTTTGTATCTATGACTTTGAGAGTCCTATTTTTTACCAAAAACTTTATAAAACTAATACGGGATGAATTTCCAACTAACATCCTAAATTTGAAACATGGAATTTGAGTTATTAATGAAAATAACTTTCAAAAAACTAGGAAAAAACTTTAAAATGTCATATTGAGGGCCAAGATGAAAGTTCTAAATGCACATGTGGTGCAATTAGCAAATGCGACATAGTTTGGAACAGATGCGGTGCTATATAGTGATGTGTGTTTGACTGGGTGCGGTGAAGTTTGGCATGCGGTGCAATTTGGAACTTTGAAAATCCGCGACGAACTTTGAAATTTTGAAATTTCTGAGCGGGAAAGCGGGTGCGGCACTATTTAAGAAAAGTGTGGTGCAATATAGCACTGCACCTCTAAAAGCGATGCAATACAGTACCATGTGAACTATTAGTGGTGCGGTTTCCTATGTACACAAAAATGTTAGAAAAAGTGTGGAATTTGTGAAAAACGTGATGAAATCTTAAAAATTTTCCCTCCTAGCACCAAAATGTGAACCCCTAAACCTGAAAATGCACAAGAACAACAAATATGTTAATTGCTAGATCAAATACAAGCACACAAGAATGAGAGATTCCCCATGAAATCCATCTATTTAAACTTGAATTAGGAAATGAAGTACAAAAACTTAAATAAAATGAGAGTAAATCCTAATTAAGCCAATAGATTACTGATCCCATGGGGGAATTGGTGCCAATGGAATGTTGCAATTGGCACTTTCCCAATTCCTAAGTTGCAATGTTGAGTGATTGAGAAATGGTCAAATCTCCAAGTTTAACGTTGTTACGAATCTTGAGGATGATGGTGGTTGAGTGAAATGGGAAAAATTATCTCTCAATGTGAAGAGAGTAACTTTGCATGCAATTGTGGATGATGGTGAAGCTAAGTATAGTAAGTCTACTCAAATTGTGGATGTTAGAATGAGAGGAAGATTCTCGAGGAAGATTCTCTCATTTATAGATTTCCAAAATGGAAGAGAGAGTGAAAATAAATGATGTGGGATCATTCAACATCCAATGGCCAAGTGCCACTTGTCAAGATGTGAATGGTTGAGGAATGAGCACATTTTGGTCAATGTGAATGATAAATGCAATTGGATTCAAATTTGAAATTTGATTGTGACATGTGAGAGGGAAAGAGAAATGGAGTTAATGTCACTTGCTCAATGCACAAGGACATGTAAGAGGCATTGAATGCCTTGTTGGAAGGACCAAGCCCATTTGAATTTGAATTCAAATTTGAGGGAATATTTCCCTTTTATGCCATGTGAGGGAAAATAGATGAATTAATAAATCAAAGTAATTGATTTATTGTGCAAGTTGCATTCTCTAGAGAATGTGACATAGATTAAGATTAAATTAATCAAAAATTAATTAATTTAATGAAGAATTAGGAGATGTGACAATTTAGACTTAAATTTATGAATTGATTTAAATCAAATTGAGAGGAAGGATTTAATTAAATAAATTTTTTGATCTATTTAACTAAAGGAGATAATGTTAGATTAAATTAGATAATGTTTTATTTATTCAATTTAATAAGAAGACTTTAGAGGCTTAATTTAAATAAAATAAATTATTTAAATAAATAGAGATAGAGGATTAATTAAATTAGATTGATTAATTTAATCAATAGAGGAGAAAGATCTAATTAAATAAATAATGATTTATCTAATTAAGAGATGAAAAGTGCTAATAAGTTGAGAGTATGATTAAGGAAGAAATGGTGTTAGTAAATCAGGATCTAGTGTGTCAGATCGAATTGTATATTTTCCATCTCTACAATTAACAACTAGCATACTCCTCTAACATAATACATGGGCTGCAAATTACAATTTAGAAGTATGCACACCTAATTTTACTATCATTTCCCTATGTTAGTGATAATGATCACTCAATAGGGAACAAAATTTTTATCCTAAGATGTTCATATATGGTTTTCATACATGAATTTCTTGAAAACCAAGAGTGAAGAATACCTAGAAATGTTGCAGCTTCTACAAACTGTCTTCCTGATTGGAAATAGTGTAGATCTAGAAATTTCTTCAAATCTTCAATAGGTTCTTCTGAACTTCAACTAGTATGAAGTTCTTTCACAGAGAAATGTTCTCTTGAGTTCCTTCCACCAACAAAGCACCACAAATCATGGAATCTTCAGGTTCACTACAACAAATCTTCCTCTAGGTTTGAAATCCTTCAGTATTTGAACCAAATTCAGATCAAGAAATCATTTGAATCTGTGAATTATTAGTATGCACTCGGAGATACAAATTTCTCCCCAAAAAAGTCACCATTCTTTTGGTGTTCCAAATCAATAGATCAAATGAATCCTAAATACTAGCCAATTTCTTATGTTCAGACTCAAAGATGGATTTGGCCAACTAACAGTAAATGAGATTAGAAAACATTTCCCCTACACTTCAAGCTCTGTAGGGAGACCCTTTAGCAACACCTAAATATTTAGACACACAATTAATAGGATATTGCATAACAAATAATGCTCTCATAGAATTATCCTGAGAAACCTAAAATATCACTCAAAATTGGCTAATACCTTGAATGAATTTTATTAACTAGCATGGAGAACATGGCAAAAACATAACTTTTAATATATAATTAGAATGGTTTTTGATTTTATAAATTGGGACCAAACTGAAAACAACAGAAGCATGAAGATTGACCAGTGCCAAAAGAGGGCTATGGAGTCATATAACTAGCATCTCATCCTATAGTGTTAAACATGTTTTTAAGGTCTTTGAAAATGCTATCACATTATGATAACAAGACCACTGAAACTTTGTCTGGTAATCATTCTTTACAAATCCACCTGAAACACAACACTTCTGTCACATTTGTTAAATAAATTACACTATCCTTTGAAAAATAGGCAATAATAAGTTCAATTGGCACTTATTAAATAAATTACATCATTCATAGAACATAAAGCAACAACTATTACAACTCAAATGCGGCAAATGTGCATGAAAAAACTTAGATAATTTTCATTATTGAATTCAAAAGAGCACTACATCTCAGCAATGGAGATAATTATCAAATAAAATATACACATGAAAGCATAATTAAGAACAAAAAATTCAAATTTAATGACTCAATTACAATTTTCCCTAGATTTACAATTCTACCCAGAGCTTCTGCCTGACTTGCGGAGCTTTCAAAAAATTGGAACCCCTCAGAATGAGAAAAGAATGAGAATAAAAGAAAATAGAAGCAACCCTAAAACTCATCCGTTGAAGACACATGGTAGCTCCATCCACCATCCAATCAACAACAAGATGGAAATAATATCTCCTCTCTCTTCTTTTTGCAACAAAAAATATCACCTCCAATTTTCCTTTGCCAATTTGTAACACAAAAATTCATCCATTGTGAAAATCTGCATCATTTTACCCAACAGTGAAAATGCCTCTTGAGTACCCATGAAAAATTCACATTTCTTCCCTTCTATTATGCTGGAGCTGCACTTTTATTTTACATAAGGAAAGTAAAATATTTTTTCCCTTTGCACCTCTAAACAAAATGCCCTCTTTTGAGCTTTCATACTTTCCTATTTGGTAAATACTTAAAAGCAATACTTTATCGAGCAAAGTATTTTACCCGTGCCCCTAATTTTTTAAATCATTCATTTAAAACATCCATCCATAAGACATTTGGTTTCATTTTACAAAAGTGATTTCTTTTTTTTTATATATCATTCGGCAAAACAACTTTACACATCATTTAAAGAAAATAGAAAAGAGGCTTTATAAAATTACTTTATTGGGAATCTTTTTATCTCAATCATGCCTTCCTCACCATTTAAGATAAAATCAAATTGGGCCACACCACACTCCATTTTCATTTTAGAATAAAAATACGGGCCCACCAGATGTTCTCCTCAACACCCTTTAAATGTTTATTCAACATTATTTAAACCTTTACCACTTAAAACACCGAAAGCTTCAAATATTTCGTCGGGCTTCTTTAATCACCAAAAACTTTCTCGTTTAAAAAATTTCATGAAGCCTTTTTTTTTTTAAATATTCACCAAATTCCTTGGAGGGACTTGTTACCTAATTTTAGCTATGGCTCAAAATAGGTTGAGTTGAATTGCATTCATCATTGAAAGGTACAATTTTTTTTGCTAAAGTATTCATTGTTGAAATAAATCTGATTACATTTTTGAGATTTTCAGTATTATTATGCAATTAGTTGTAATAGAGAAATCACAAGATTGCATAATGTTTCCTACTTTATTCATAATATACAAACCAAGGTCCCACACAAGCTATGGGAGTAGCTTAATTTTATTTTCATAATCAAATAATGAATATGAAAAAATAAAATGTGTACATCACAACTGAAGATAATAGAGGAATAAGAGAGAAGGTCATTCATCATTGCTTGGAATGATGAATCGTTGTCCCATTTGAATTATTCACTTGATGTCTCCAAGTTGCAATAGCTCTAAGCTCCAAATACATCTACAGGATTATAAAACGGGGTGTTAGATAAATGATGAATCACGTACTACCTCATGCCTACATTACCAATAGAGATGTAATACACATTTGATTGGGTATTCATTAAAATACTAAATCAGGCAGGAAGGTATACGATCAAAAGGCATAAAGTTCAATGGAAGCTTTCAAATTCAGTTATTTTGCTAACATGTTTGTTCACTGTTCAGGAACAGGTTCAATATATTCATGATCAGTTTTCATCATATATGTGGAGGAAAATGGGCTCCCACGAGGGTTGAGCTTAACATATCAAAAATGACATCTCTCATTCGCATAACTATTTGAGAGTTATCAAAATTTCAAATACAGTCATTTAAAGGACTGTTGTAACAAGAAAAATTCATAGAAGCAGCCTTTGATTCATAAGAAATGAAAAAATATTGAGAAAATCATCACATTTTCATTATACTAGAAGAACAATTAAGGACATGCTGAAGAAGCATCGACTACATTTGGTATCTTAGTTTCAGCTCTACTTTATTTTCACATTACATTTACTTAATATATGGAGCCCCTTTACACTGAAGGGAAAATAGAGTATCAAAGTTTATTAAACCATTTCTAATAACCCAATACATTCAATAGAAGCTATAGGTGGATATTACAAATGAGGATGATTTAAACAATGCATCTATTCAAGAGGAGCAATGCAACTTCAGCATCATCATCAAGAGGTTAGTTGAATCAAACAAGGAGATGAGGACTTGAAGCCTAAAATAACCATATGAGGTCAACCATTGTGCCAACTAAATCACTTCCATGATACACTAAAAACTTGAATCTTCAGATCGGGTAGTGATAGTCAATCAAAACACCAGACAAAACAGTGAAGGAGCTCATATGATGTCTATAGAAGTCCATGCTGGAACAAAATTGCATACAGATCTCAATAAGGGAGAGATATAATAGATTCATCATGAACAACCAAAGCCTTATATGCTTTAAACTAGTACATGACAGTCACTTTTGACTATGGGTATGAAACTCATGACAATTTACACAATAAAGAGCAGACCACATTACTATAGAAACAACCATGTTACTAGACGAGATTACTCATAATGCAAAATGAGGGAAATTGCCAAAATTCCCAGTTGGGGTTTTTTATCTCAAAGTAAATGAATGCATAAAATAGTGTAATTTTTATATTCTTTATTTACATAGAAGCTAAAATTGAAGAGTTTCCATACACATAAGAGGATTTAAGCTCAAAATGAAATGAGCATATGTTTACCCAGATGGAGAGAAGTAAAATCACGATCAGAGATAGTCTTCTTTCTCACAAAAGACTAAACCCACATGGTTTTTTTTTTTAACAAAGTAATGGAGGAACACATATTTCAATAAGGAGAATAACTTATACATGTTTGGCAGCCATGACCAAGCCTTCAAAATTGCTGGTTACACTAAAGAAAAATCATGATTTCTTTCATAGAGAAGCAATATATTCTCAAATTGCTCAAGTAAAGCATTATTCATTGTCAAGAAATTCATTCAAAGAGAGGAGGCCAAAAATTTTAGCAACATATGAAAGATGCAATAATTGGAAGATAAAAGAGTACATGCTGAGCTCGCGGTTGTAAATTCTTAAAAAACCTTAGAAATTCCTTTTAAGATGCTTAATAAGGAGATATGAAGATTCAGATTTTGACAAAGAAAACTTACCATTATACACCTATGGAAGGAGACAGTTAGAACCCGAGACTGAGCTCAAACACATGTTTTTAAAAGAACCCAGGTCAAACTTCCCATGGTGGCCAATTAAACACAATAGGTAAAACATTCAAATATGGAGAAAAATCAAAAGATACATGCCAGATCTGGGGCCTTAAAGGCCAAAATATTTTTCAAAACAGTGAGAATAGGTCACAAAATGGCCTAAAGATTATCTTACCTTGTTTGCTAATGAAGGTTCAACCCACATAAGAGGTCAATGTCCAAGTTCCCATATGTTTCCACAAACCCTATTCTCTCCACCATGGTGACGCGACAGAGTAGGCAAAAGTCAAATACAAAATGAAAAAATGATTAGGGTTCTTGTTCTTTACTTTCCCTAATTCGACAATGGGAAAATTTTGCTTATGACTTTTTGAATAAATCATTGTGTCTTATTATCTCCTACGGTCTATGTATTTTAAGTCAAATGACCTAATTATTTTTAGGGAGCCCATGTGTGTTGAGGAGTCAACTTAAAGATAATTTAAGTCATTATTTATTTTTAGAAGTAATAATGAACTTATGCATGTTTGCATGATTTTACCCAAGCCATCATTGTGATTAAATGTTAATGTATAATTAGATTAATATTTAAAATTTTATTCAAATGAGGAGCCATACACATATTAAATATTAAAATAATCATACTTAAGTTATGTTTAATATTTAATCACATAATCCTTTTCCAAAATCATGTAAACATGCAGGAGGAACTAAAGTCGGTCATTGCTATATGAAGTTCATCATTTCGTAGGTTCTGTTAGTCATGCACAATATGGAGATAGAGTTCAATTATCATGGGACGATTGATATAAATGAGGAGGCTTTCACATGCTTTGACCCTTTTTTTGGGGTATTTCCAGTTCAATTTGAGTGCTCTATGGGTCAGCTATGAGTTGACCTCGAGTTTTAACCTGAATGCACTCATTTTTGCATGTGTTTGAACCTTCTTCTCAGGGATTTTTATTTATACTTGTGGATTACTTTGGAGTTATGAATTTTTACACTGAGATTAACTTTAGTTTCATCTTCATGCCTTTGAGAGGCTTATTGTATAAAGTGTAATGACTTAGTCATTTTTCACTAGTTCTTGTTTTCTGCCTTTGCCTTCAGCAAAGAGACTCCATGTAACTCATGCTTTTACATTAATATAGTTTTACAACTTTACAGGTTAACCATGCTCATAGTGTGCATATGAATTCCTTCTGATTTTTCAATATTATATAGTTTTGCCTTCAGAATTTCAAGTGTCGTCATTGTGTTTCATGTCAGAATCTATGATCTTTCTGTCTCTTTCATAAATGTATGCATGTAGTTAAGCTTAATTTCATGGGTTATACATTGTGCAAATTATTACGTTATATTTTGGTTGTGAAAATAGAGTTTTCCTTCAAAAACATATTTTTTCAAAGCCTGTGTATGAAACATAAAAGTGTTTAAGTTATTAGATTTACTTGTGCTTTTTCAAGTATTGATAAATCATCTGTGAATGAGGTTGCAATTAAGTATCATTTAGGTGAATCACCTAGATTTAGTTTAAATTTATGTATTTATTTCAAGCCTTTTTCCTTTTCCAAACAAGTCGCAAATAATTAACTAGACAACCATATAGGAAGCCGACCGAGAATCCAGAGGTTTACTTTTGAATAGGATACCCATAACCTGAAAGTAATCCAATGTTACATGGGATTGTAGAGTTTTATAGCTTTGCATGCTAGTGAAAATCCCTATGATAATAGGACTCACCTACCACATGGCGCAATTTCACGCATCACATAGGAATTAAAAATTCTTGCATTTCCAACCCGCAAGCCAGCAGGGAGTGGTGGGGATGTACCCACATCTCTCCTTTATTAAATTATCACAGGAAAAATTTAATCCCTTTAAAAATATTAAAATCTTTACTTTTATCGAGACCGCCATCCACGTATCTTCCCTCTCGCCAAGCCCGCAACCTTAACCCATGAGCAATTTTGGGCAACGAGCTAGTGAGGAAGGGTGTAGATTATGCTACATTCAACTTTCACTCTCTACCGTTGGATCTCTATTTGCTCTTGAAATTCCCCAATTTCTATTTTCTCATCATTCTCTGCAACTCCATCTAGAAATGGCGGAAAATGATGAGGCTTGATAGTGATTGCATGCCTCCACTGCAACTATCGAGCTATCGAGCTCCCTCGATCTTGTGCTTTGATCAAAAAATTTTGAAGTCTTTTTTACAAATCCAAATGTTTTGTGTATTTTTTTTCAATTTATTTGATGCAATCCTATTTATTAGGGAAGATGTTCTTTAAACAAGTTGATGTGCCCTTTTGTTTGCAGAAAAAACTACTTATGCATTTTGTTCCTTCATGTGTTCAAGCTAGATGGAATTTGGCCTTACATCGCCCAAATGCATTTTCTTAAATTTTTCTAAGATTTTTCAAAAAATCCATTATGTGTGTATGCATAAAATATGGTGTTCCAAGAAACCATATTTAACAGAGGCAACTTTCATCATTCAGAACTTGGGCTTTGTCGTTTACAGTGAAAGTCGTGAAAGTTGTGCCTCACCAATCAATAGCAAGAATTAAACTTGCTTATGATTAATAAAAAAAGAAATTAATGTTAAATTATCCCTAAATGCCCATTTTACAAATACACAATACTTAAAATATTCACAATATTTTAAATATTGACATTTGAGAACATTAGAAAATAGGTAAATTTTAATTACACCTTCGGGCCATTTGAAGAAATTGATTGTGGGAAAGCTAGGACATTTGGAGCTATAAATATTTGTGTAGAATCATAATAAATTATTTAGAGAAAACCCATTTCCTTGATTTTTCTCAGCCCTTAAAATTTAGGGACCTCCTTTGTAAATTGGCCCCTAGGACATGTTTGCCTCAACAAAAGTATATTAAGATAATGTATCAAATGACCTCTGTTTTTTATGAAAATGGAGATATATAGGTTTTAGATCAAAAAAATAAATGGGTTGTCATTAGAATTGAAAAAAATGACATTTTTTGATACACCATTTTTGGCCTTGTTGCAATCAGAAAATGATTAAATAACCCATCAAAACTTATCCTGAGACCCTGAAAATGAGTAGGCATGAACACACTTGATCCAAAAATGGAGTAAAAAATATGGTTTGGAAAAATACATCCTAACATGAGATTTATTAATTGACAAAGGTGCTTTGTCAAACTTTTCTGCAACTGCACTTGTTCAGAATCAATCTGGGCTCACCAAATTGATAGTTTGAAAAAATACCAAATCAACTCTTGGCAAGTTCCCACTGGACATATAAGCTCATTTAAGTACCCTGAATACATTTGCAAGAATAATTTTCTTCAATCATCAATATTCACGACATACTGAATGTCAAATTTTACCACCTTAAGAGGGTTCAAAAAATGCAAGTGAAAAACTTAACAAATTGCATTTGGTTTTCGCTTGGTAAAGATACTAAATCTTGTCATGAGGCTCTGAAACTAGACACGGGAGTACATTTATGTGGGATGAATGGATATCAACAATCCTTTTGTCTTGATAGTCACCCATTTACAAAATGCAAGCTCAAACAGGGAGCTACTTTGAAAAACTAAGAGTTTGCAAACAACAGAAAAGTGCCAAAATCCTTCAGCTTCGCTTTTTGAAACCCTAATAAAAATTATCATGGGAAGCTTAAAATTGACATACATGTTCACATATGTCACATGAGTGGGTCCGCTAAGGGGTTTGGCTTCAAAATTAACAGGCTCTGAAATATGACCATCCAAAGTAGGTTATTTAGGCAGATTTTTAGGTACACTCTTGAAAGTGCAGAAGCAAAATTTTGAATATGGGCACTTCAAATTCGCAAAATTTGAGAGTGCCACCATCTTGGTTTTTTTTAAGTGTAGTGCATAACATATCCAAGATCAAAAGAATCTATTTTTTCCTTTATCTTGCACTCATTAGCCTTGTGTCCAAAGATATTACATATGTAACAGTATCCTTGAAAAGATTGAATTCTTCTATTTGTATCATCATATGCTTTCTACATACGGTAGCTCTATGTCCAAACTTGTTGCAACTATAACATTTTCCAGCAAGGAATCCAACATTCTGACTCATTCTATTCTATTTCATCCTACTTCTGCATTCGTTTGCTTTATGGCCAAATTTATTGTATGAGAAAAAAAATCCATTAAAAGATGGGGTACCTTTTAGATTTTTCAGATGGGTCTTCTTTTGGTATTCATTCTTCGATTCTTGCTTGATAAGTGTACTGCCTTGAAATTTCCTTTGGTTGTCCACTTTGTTGAAAACTAGCTTAGTCTTTGAAAAAAAATTCATCTTCAATTCCTAAACCACCTTTATCCTTTGCGAGTTTTTTAGATGAAATCAATTCATCAAGCATTGTTGATCTTGTCTTGAACCTTTCTTCATGATCTTTCACTTTTTCTAGATCAGATTTAAGGGTTACTACTTCTTGTTCAAGCTTATCACATTTTATTTTCTTTTGTTTGATAATTTCTTTAAGCAATCCTTCCTCTACCTTTCTTTGTTCAATTTCCAACTTCACATTCTCTTCCACCTTTTTGCTTTCTTCAAGTTTCATCCTTAGATTTTCAAAAGTCTCCTTTTCTTCCTTTAGTTCTTAATAAAATTATTTATGTTTCAACTTGAACTTTTGGATATGATTTCTTAGCTTCAGAATATATTCCACTACTTTCTTAACATTTTCTTTTAGATCTTCATTTTCAGACTCTAAAGTTTATATTCTTAATTTTTCATCTAAGTTAGATCCCTTCATCATTTAGTTCTACCTACAAAAATCTCCTTCAAGCTCTAAAAATTATTCCTAAAGATTGAGCTCTAATACTAATTGTTGGGTAGGACAACTAAGAGGGGGAGTGAATCAGTTGTCACAAACTATAACCTTCAACTCAATTATCAAAACTAAAACTACTTAAGTGATTAATCAACAAATGCCAATGCAGAAACTTAAATCCATTCCACAAATACAATAACACCAAATTTATGTGGAAATCCCAATGAGGGAAAGTCCATGGTGAGGATTAACTCACACTATAGAGAATATCAAAACTGATTACAAAAAGGCTCGCTACTTGAGATAAGGCTCACTACCTACAATAAGGATTAATTGTTCAATACGACTATTGTTAGTGTAATTAATATTTAATTACACTTGCATAACTTTACTTAGGTTTTGCTTAGGTAATAATTAGTTTACTTATTTAATAAGTAAGCTTTATTTAGTTGAGCTATTTTTTGGTCAACATTAGGGTTGCATACGTTGCTTTTATAAAGCAATTCTCTTATTGTAATTTCTTAATTCTGAATAATAAAATTTGCACATTTCATGCAAAGCTTTGCTTTTTTGATGTTTTCTCTTCTATGGAAGGTTCTTAGGTTTGCACTCTGATCTAGGGTATGTAACATGGTATCAGAGCCTTGACATGCAACCCCTTCTCAAATTCTAGAGAAAATCATTGCAGAGTTTGTTTGGGGTTCCTCGAGGATTTTATGCCTTGAGTTCATTTATGCATCGTCTTGGATCAAATCAGGCACCACCATTGGATTTTGAGCATTGGAAAAAGTCAGGTTTGGCTTTCATTTTGCAGATTTTGGCCATGATTTGCCAAATCTGTGAGGGTTTCATGTTTGGTGCTTTTTTGCAAGCTTTGGATGTAGCCTATTTTTTGGAGCATCCTGGAGCAAAATGGACATCGTCGTCACATTTGCAGCACCCCAAAACCATAAGATCACCCTTTGTTTCATCAATTTTGGTGAAGCTAATCCGAAAGGCAAAAAAAATTTGCCAAGGAAGCCGTATGGCCTCCCTAGCACGCATTCCGAGGCAATTTTTTTAACAAAAATTGAGGAAAAAAATAAAAAAATGTGTTGGTTTTTGTGCCGCCTGCATAGATGGAAAGTGCCACCTAGTGGCCACTGGGTGGCCAATGCTCTGTTGCCGATCTACCACCGCCAAGTGGCGCTCAACCCCTTTGGCCACCAGTCGGCCCAGCCCCTGCGAGCTCCAACACTCGCCACCGTGGTCACATGGGGGACTGGGCGCTATGCACCCAGCCCCCGATCAGCTTCTGCACATCCCACGTGGTCACATGGGTGACCAGGGGCTCCACCCCATACCCCTATCCACCAGCCCCTAGTCACATGCAAGACTAGGGGCCGATTTATTTTAGCCCCCTAGGTTGCTTGCAGGCCTTATTGGCCATTCTAGAGCACTTTCACCAAATTGGGCGTAACTTTTGCATACGGAGTCAGTTTTTCGCAAACAAGATATCGTTGGAAAGCTAGTTCCAATCTCATTTTTTTGGTGTAGATTATTGTTCCTGGTTATGTTCCAGTTTTATGTTACAGGTCCTAGAACTCATATGTTGTTGGTTTCACTCCGGAGGGCATATCTTTTGACTCGGTGATCCTTTTTTTTCCATTCTTGTGGCATTGGAAAGTTGGTTCAGTCCTCTACACAGATCTGAGTTCTTTTTTAATTTTATTTTTATGCATGTTTAGGCATTATCTCCTTTTTCAGTCATTAGGGATTGTAATAAATGAACTCTTATAAAGTTCCATCAAGGGGGTTTCTTGCATAATAATCTTCATTGTATTTTGATGGCAACTCACATGGGTTGTAATTTGGTTTCTTAGTATACATTGCTTTTATAAAGCAATTCTCTTATTGTAATTTCTTAATTTTGAATAATATAATTTGCACATTTCATGCAAAGCTTTGATTTTTTGATGTTTTCTCTTCTGTGGCAGGTGTTTAGGTTTGCATGTCTGATCTAGGGTTTCTAACAGCTATAGCTCAGAGGGCTCACTGCCACAAAGATACAAAAGATCGCTAACTGTCAGAATACAAGAGTTAAGGCTTATAGCCATAAGTTTGAACTAATAGGTTACACCTTACTTGTGTAGAGTTCAGTTGTGGATGAAGCTCTATATAAGTAGTACTGCATTCCAGTAATCGCTCAATAGTTCTGATCTCATCATACACTTTATTTTCTTCACTTGCTTTGCTTACTTCACTCTATTGTACTCTCTCTTTCTCTTTCTTACTATCACACTTTTTTCTTCTCAAAGAGTGTCTATATATGTATGTATATCTTGGTTTTCAATTAGTTCATTCCTACATAAGGTTAAGACATTGATTATGTTAGCCAAAAACATGCATAAGCCATAGTTAGTCCACATAAAATATTGAACACACTGAGTCGACCGAGATCTTTGAATATCTGAATGATAGTTTGTCTTCACGGTATAAATCAGACCTTAAAACTAACACACTAAACTACCTATAATGGTCATCTTCGATAGGAAATAGCTTCTAGTAAACAACTCATACATTCAATATAGTGTTGACACCAATGGAAACCTATTGACATTAATGACAACCATTTGATGCAAGCTTGAACTTCCAACAATCTCCCCCTTTATAATTGATGGCAACACAAGATGTGAAAATCCAACAACAACAACCTTTGTAATTATTTTGATGAGATGAAATGATTTTTATTCTTTTTCACTTGCTTCCTCTCCCCCTTTGACATCAATGACAAAAAATATCTATCCCCCTTAATATTTTTTTTACAAAAGAAGTCTTCACAAAAAGGATTTTAAAAATAGTTCTTTACCTCAATCCTTCTATCTTAAAATATCTCCTTTTATTTTTCTTTCAATTTTTGAAGACATGTCGTCCAAGAAACCACTAACAACCTAATGTTTAAAGAGATAATTTTTTTATTTTCTATTGAATCATTTTTTTCTAGAAGAGTATCCGAAATAGCAATATTTTGTGCACTATTCCCAGCTTCCACTAGGAGACCAAAAGGTTGTTCCAATCTTAGATCAATTATTTCTTTATCTTTCTGAAAGGTCTTCACAATACCATCCCTCTATACCATAATGACTGCAAGTTTAGATTGTAAGGAATTGATCCTTTTCTTCTGCGTTGCATCCTTGTCATTAAGGAGATCATATGTTTTTCCAATAGAATTCAATTCAACCTCAATAGAATCAATTTTTTCTCTATATTTTACAATAGAATTAGGCCACCAAAGATAATACCTATACACACTATTTACACTCTTGATTTTAATTTTAAATTCATTTATGCTCTCTATCAATTTCTTTAGTGCATTTCAACATCTTCCTTCCCTGGCTAATTTAATTTCATGTTTTTCTATTGTTTCACTAGGTGATTATGCCTTTAGTTTTTCTTCAATCTACTCAATCAATAATTTTGGTAAATAACTTGTCCCATCACTTAGGTCAATATCATTATGAATTATGTAAGTATCTAGGGCATTTATAATCTCATCTTATTCATATGATGGTTGTAACAAACATTCATCTCCAACCGTCTTCAGTCCACTAGATTGCTCAAGAATCTTCAACACCTTTTCCTTAGTAAAGTCTTCTTCATCATTAGTTGATGCCAAATCAATTGGTTCTGTAATATTTTCTTCTTCCTTTTCCTCTAAGCTCAACTTCTTTATTTTCAAAGGAGAATTTTAGATAATTATTCTTTCTTTCCTCTTTTTAGAGGAGTATCCTGCTTCAGACAGCCCAATCAAACTAGAAATCATGCCAGAACTCCATACATTTATTTTGTTTTCAAAATTTTCTTTACAAACCTTTTATTTTTCTACCAAACATTGTAGATATTGGTAGACCTGCTTCCCAACTACTATAACTGATATCCACACAACATTCTCTTTCAATAGTAATGATTTCCAAAAATACATCATCAAACATATAACCAGAGATCCAAAACGATAAGGGTAATTGTCATTCTTTGTCATATTTATATTCTCCATTAATTGATTTCTCGATAACTCACACAAATAAAAATACTCTTTCTTCTCAACCATTTGATGCACAACATAAATGATAATCATTGAATTACAACCTTCCCTATTTCTAAAATAAATCTTATATGAAATGTCATATGTCACATACCTTATCACTAGGTTGATTATAGTATGAATTAGAAGCGCCCTTTGATCTCCTATTACCCCAGATAGAGCTTCAACCTCCTTTACTGAATTCTTGACTGGAATAGATCCATTATTGTATAATATTGTTATTTTTGCAATTGATTCCTTCGTGATCTCATAGGGTTTTTCAAAGATCATTTGATCACCTTGAATTTTTCTTAAGATAAACCGAAAAATTTCCAATTTCAAAAAGTATTGAAATTCGCTCCAAATGTCTAAATCCTTGTGCCCTAAATTCTTGATCATTTTTATCTGCTCGACTAAAAGAGATGTCTCAAAATTTGAATCTTTTCATGATCAAATTCATCAATCTGTAACTTACTCAATTTCTACAATTCATTGTTGCATAGATTAAATACCACCATTGCCTCCGACTCAATTGTTTTAGCCTTGTTCTCTATACTTTCACTCGTGAATAACTCTATCTCTTTACTTCTGAACTGCTCTTAGCTCATTCACTTCCTACTGAAAATGAATACTCAATATTCCTTATTTAACATGTCACCTTTGGGGTTTCATCATAAAATTCAATTTATTACTTATGAAATCATCATCTATACTTCAGTTTATCAGTACCTTCTTTTACCAAAGTTGTCAAATAAATTTTGCATTTTTTCTCTTCTTTTAAATTGACAACTATCTTTGAGAAACACTGTGATCTAAGAGAGGCTCTACAAATTTCTCGATTTTCATCTTTTCTGGCAGAATTTTCTTCAACTCCTTCAAAATAGAGATTCTCATCACATATCCACATGTCTTCACATGAAACCTCGTATATCATGGGATTTCTATATTTTTTGTGAATTCTCCCCCTAAAACCATTACTAGGTTCAGTCCTTAGAAGAGGTGTCTGCACTAGGTGCAAGTACATGGCCATTTGATTCATCATTTTTCTCAAGTTCTTCCTTCTTTCTCAATTTTTTTTCATTTCTCTCCTTACTTATTTTGGATCTACCTTGTTCATAGGCTTGTTCTTTTGTTCTAGATTTAGCTTCTTCCCAACTTTTCTTCTACAAAATTTTGAGCTATTTCCCAACTTGTTTCATGTGTAGCACATAAGATATCCAAAATCAAAAGAATTTATTTTTTCCTTTATCCTGCACTGATTAGCCTTGTGTCCAAAAATATTGCATATGTAACAATACCCTTGAAAATATTGAATTCTTCTATTTGTATCAAATATGTTTATCATAATATGGTTTCTACATATGGTAGGTCTATGTCCAAATTTGTTGTAATTATAAAATTTTCTAGCAAGGAATCCAACATTCTAACTCATTCTATTATGTTTCATCCTACTTTTACATTTAGTTGCTTTATGTCCAAATTTATTGCATGAGAAAAAAAAGCCATTAAAAGATGGGTACCTTTGAGAATTAGGTTGTTGGATGCGTATTCTTCTGGTATTGATCCTTTGATTCTTGCCTTGATAAGTACTACCTTGAAATTTCCTTTGATTGTCCACTTTGTTGAAAACTAGATTAGTCTTCGAATTTTGTCATTCTTAAAGTCTTGAACCACATTTATCCTTTGCAAGTTTCTTAGATAAAATCAATTTATCAAACATTGTGGAGCTTGTCTTGAAACTTTCTTCATAAGCTTTATATTTTTCCAGATCAACTTTAAGGGTTACTACTTCTTATTGAAGCTTATCACAATTTTTTGTCTTTTGATTGATAATTTTTTTTAGGCATCCTTCCTCTGCCTTTCTTTGTTCAATTTCCAATTTCAGATTCTCTTCCACTTGTTTTTCTTTCTTCAAGTTTCATCCTCAGATTTTCAATAGTCTCCTTTGCTTCCTTTAGTTCCTAGTAAACTTCTTTATGTTTCAACTTGAAATTTTGGATCTGATTTCTTAGTTTCTAGAAACATTCCCCTACTTGCTTAACATTTTCTTTTAGATCTTCATTTTAAAACTTTGAAGTATCTATTCTTAATTCTTTATCTAGGTCAGATCCCTTCATCATTTAGTTCAACCTACTAAGATCTCCTTGAAGTTTTTAAACTTCTTCCAAAGGATTGAGCTCCGATACCAATTACTGGATATGACAACTAAGAGGGGGGATGAATCAATTGTCACAGACTATAACCTTCAATTCAATTACCGAAACTAAAATTGCTTAAGTGATTAATCAACAAATGCCAACATAGAAACTCAAATCCAATGCACAAACACAATATCACCAAGTTTATGTGGAAAACCAAATGAGGTAAAAACCATGGTGAGGGTTAACTCACACTATAGAGAATACCAAAAATGATTACAAAAGGTCTCACTGCTTGAGATAAGTCTCACTACCTGAAATAAGGCTCACTACCTACAATAAGGACTCACTATTCAATAGGGCTACAACCTGGAGGGCTCATTGCCATAGAGATACAAAAGATGGCTAGCTGCCATAATACAAGAGTAATGCTTACAACCAAAAGTGTGAACTCATTGATTACACCTTACTTGTGTAGATTTTTATTTCAGATGAATATCTATATAGGTAGTATTGTATTTCAGTATTCACTCAATAATTTTGATCTCATCATACACTTTATTGTCTTTTCCTGCTTTGCTTACTCTGCTTTGTTGTACTCTCTCTTTCTCTTTCTTACTATCATGCTCTTTTCCTTGTCTCTTTTTCCTTCTCACTTTTTTCTTCTTGGAGAGCCTCTATATATATGTATGTATATCTTGTTTTTAAATTAGGTCAGCCTTAAAATAGGGTTAACACATTGCTTATGTCAACTAAAAAAATCCATAAGACATAGTCATGCCACATACAATATTGCACACACTGTGTCATCCAAGATCTTCAAAATTCCAAATTATAGCTTGTCTTCACGTTAGAAACTAAACCTAAAAACCAACACACCATACCACCTATAATGTTCATCTTTGATAGGAAATATCTTTTAGTAAACACCTCTTACATTCAATAATGTGTTGACATCAATGAAATCCATTTAATGCAAGATTCAACTTGCAACATATTTGGAATGATTATCTCCTTATGCATTTGAGTTTATGATATCACTCTTTGAAGAGGATTGTTAGGAGATGGTTTATGGGAAGATTTTTAGATTTGAGAATGGTTACTTTGTGTTGTATCTTCTTGATTAGAGAGGCTTACATACATGTTGGGATTGTTACATTGATTCATAGGTTGTACTTGATCTATGAGATTGAGTGTTATGGGTGTTGTTGAGGCTTTTCATTTTGGGGTTGTTAGGAGATCATACTTGACACAACATAGTGATTTTGAGGTGTTAGTAGGACATTATGGTTTACATATTTTTTCTCTTCATGGTTCCTTCCTGAATGTTTATTTTTTTGGGAGGATGGTGACCACATCTTGTGAGAGATTATGTAGATATTTGGGTTGCATGTATGGATCATTGTTATTATTCTTGGTACTTCATTATTTTATTTACTTATCACACCTTTATATAGCATTTTTTCTTAGACTTGATATGCTTTAACATTGCCTATGCAGTGGGAGTTTTGAGATATGTATGTTCTTCATTGATTGATACAAGGAGCTTGATTATAGTTTATGGGTTGCATATGTTCTTGGCATGAGTTTACTGATGTACTTATACCTAGGAGGTATGGATTCTTGGATGTATTAGCATGTGTTGTTGATGTTATTTCTGATCATGTGGGTTTTTCTTCATGAAAACAACTTGGTTAGATCCTTTGATATCACTTTGATATGATACTTGTGTTTTTGGATTGGTGCATCTTCACCTTAGCATGTTACTTTTCCTCCATAGGTAGCATGTTGGAGGATGAGAGGAGTTCTTTCTTAAGATGGTGGTTACTTTGTTCTTATTGCAGGTATCTTGATGGAGCATGAGAGCATGTTACAACTTCATGCATTTTCATCTATGGCCATGATTATGTATTTAATGTATTGATCTCTTCTATAATGTATAGAAAAAGTGAGAGAATGTTGGGATATGGTATTGTACGCCATTTCATAATTTTTTTATTATAATCTTGTAATTAAATAATTACTTATTTGTGATGCACCTAGGTGGTGTGGTTATTCACACTAGGTAATTATCTGGGGATCACCTAATGTTGTATTATAACATTGTATTCTTATTTAATATGTGGAGACATGTCATAATAATTTAATATTGGAAAAATATTAAATAAAGTGAAAACTTGATACCCAATATTAAATAAGGGGTTATTGGTTTTGTATTCACATGGTTTTGTGGTACATGGTTTATCCTGCCACTAGTTGTATTTTCTTGAGCTTGTATCTATAAAATCCTACACATGTTTAGTGGTTAAGGTTGACTGAGTGGTTTGCCTATCATTATTGAGTCTTTATAAGGAGTGCATATGTGAAGCATGGCATGGGATGTGTGGATTTTTTCTTGGACACATGAGGATGCATTGAGATGCTTGATGCTTCAAAGGTCTTCATTGTAACTCTTGCATGGCTTTATTGTTGAATAATATGATGGAGTATGAATGATTGTGGAGGTTAGGCTTTTCCCTCTTGATGGATTTCTCATGGTATATCTTGTGTCATATTTGATAGGTATTCTATTTATTCTCTTGCATATGGATTCCAAGAACTAATTTTCATAAATTTTTATTTTGGGTTATGTGGAAATTTTCATTAGATGGTTACAAGTTTCCTTACAAAATTTAAATCAATATGGATGTAATTTCTTGAGGACAAGAAATTTTGGGAATGGATGAATTGTCATGTCCGTTTTTATAAATTTTTCTAAAAATAGAAAATTACTATTTTTAGTAAGTTGGTTACCCAAAAATAGTAAGGACTTATCAATAGACCGAAAAAGTTTATATTTCAAATTGATTGGGACAAACCTAATTTAATGATAAATATTAAATATAATCTTATTAATTTCTCCAAGTTGGTGTGGGTGGTGAGAATAGCATATTTGACTTTTGAGAAGTCGTCTTGTAGTGGAAAATAGGTTTCAACAAGTGGCAGATTTCAGATGAGAATATTAGGAGGTGATGGAAAAATAGAAAAAAGGAGTTACAATATTTTAATGAAATATTATTATCTTCCATTGGTCATGAATTTTGGGCCCCTAGCTTGGAAATTTGATTTTTTCCAATAAAACCTAAATTAGATTCATTCTTGCATCATTCACTTTGGTATTTTCTAAAAAATTGCCGAGTTCTCTTTATGGCTAATAAAACTATGAAGGTAGTTCTTCAAGGATGATAAACCAATCAGGAAAAAGTCTCAAGACAATTGGTTACAAGGTGATGGCACTCTCAAATTTTGCAAATTTGAGATGCCTATTTCAAATTTTTGTTTCTGCACTTTCAAAAGTGCACTTGAAGAATCTACTTAGGTGACCTACTTTGCAGGCTTGTAATTTAAAGCCTGTTGATTGTCATGCAAAACCCAATTGCAGACATATTTAAGTGACATATAAGAATATGCATGTCATCTTTTAGCTTCCCACAATGAGTTTTGTCATAGTTTTGAAAGGTGAAGTTGGAGGGTTTTGACACTATTATGTTGTTTGTAGACGTTTAGTTTTGCGAAACAACTTCCTGTTTGAGCTTGGATTTCGTAACCATTTGACTGTCATGTCATAACGAATGTTGTAGTTTGTTCTCCATACCTAAATGATCTGGGGTGTCAGTTTTAAAAGTGTCATGATCTAATTTTCTATTTTTAGCAGATCGAAACCAAATGCAGTTTGTTCAGTTTCACATTTGCATTCCTGACAGCCTTTTTGAGTGGTCAACTTTGATTGTTAATAAATTTTGATCAAAGATGTTTCATGGAAATTAATTTTGCACACATGCTTAGGATACCTTAAAAAAATTGTATGTCTGATGGAAGATCGCTAGGAGTTGATTCACTATTTTTACAAACTGGTAGTTGAATGAGTTTTAATTGGTGCAGAACAGATGTTTCAAAAATTTTTACTAACTTTTTTGATTAATATTTTTCACCTCGTGAAATTTTTTTCTGAGCCATCTTTTGCACTGTACTCTCGGATCAAAAGTCTTCATGTCTGCAAGTTCTCATTGTTTCATGAGGCCATTTGAGGGGTTTCCCAAATTGATTCTTGAGTCAACTTCGCTTGTTTTGACCATTCTGCAAAAGGGACAAAAAATAGTTTCTAATGGCAACCCAGTTTACCATTTCATTTCAAATGCATCCAAAAGTTGTCCTAGGATGAGTTGAGGGTAAAATTTGTTTGAAAATGAAAATTTATTTAATCAGGCTCATAGGGAACCCAACATGAGACAAAATTTGATTCTAAGGTTATTCAAGTTTCTTGACTACATGAATGCATTGTTCAATTTCATAACCTATGTCATATTTTTTCCTATGTGCATGCATCAAATGCTTTATTGAAAATATTTGAGAACTCTTGTGCAAATACATTCTGCAGTTGTACACCTTTGAAAGAAAACATATAGATACACTACTGAACATGGGGAATATTCAGGCCAAACATGGATATCCATTAATATTTGATGGATGGAGTATCTCCATTAGATATTGTATGTGTAAGTATATTGCTAAAGATGCATGCAAATGTAGGAACACTTTTGACATATAAAATGTAGAAGATTTTACTAGAGAAGTAAAATTCAGAGTATCAAAGCCCAATGAACGTAAGTGTCTTTTCTCAAATGAAGAGGAAATTAGGAAATTGGGGGTCCAAAGATTTATTGCTGAGATTCAAAAATGATTACTTGATAGAATAAAATATAAAAATGAATCAAAGGAAGATTTATTTTTGAGCATGGTGATAGCTCAAGGGTTGATCTGAAGATCGCATCAGTACAACTTGTAAAGGGAATGAGGATTGGCTATGAATTTGTGTAATGCCATTAATTGCAAACACACACAATAGTTTTGCTGAGATTCTACTGAATATTTCAAACAAGTCTTTGAGGCCAAATTATGCTAACTCTATCATTGTTCACCCTTAGATCACACATAATGTTTGGTAATGGTGTTATGGTCAATTTCACACATTCCATGAACGTAGAAATGTTGCTGCAAGAAACATCATTGTACTTGGTACATCGAATGGGAGAATGAGGGTGCCACCGAGCCAAATAAAACATAGATGATTTCAAATAGGGTGCCAGAAGGTGCTAAGTGGATTTGTTAAAAAAGATTGTAGAGACTCTCATGCAAATGTTGATGACTTACACCCAGCTCATAAAAAATGTTTTAAAACTTTTAAATAAATTCAATTGGAAAGCATATTTTTGCTTCTCCTTGCTCATGCATGTTCCAATCATGGGAGATTTGGAATAGGTATAGGCATCCATCAAAGAATGAGGTGCAGCCTACAACAAGTTTGATGGAGTTGCAAGCAGCAGGGAAACAAAGAGAGGCACAGTTTGGGAAAGACACCATCACAGCCATCCAAAGAGTGAATCACACCTACAACAAGGCAATGGAAATCCATCAAAGTGCAAGGAGGGAGCTCAAGCATAGTGAATGGTGGCCAAGTGCAGACCTCAAGAACAGGAAAACTAAAAATGAAATTTTAGGGCAAACCTCGCATGCCTCACAAGAGTATGGATGATGTGAGGAAAATCTTGTAAAGTGTGTGAGAATGCACAAGAGGAGCCACATTTTAATTCTTTCAAAATTTAAATGGTTTTTGATTAAAAGGAGGGTGGGCCCATTGCATTTTTTAAATGGCTAAATATTGAGAGGTAAAATATTGCCCGAGGAGGTAAAATATAAAGAGTGAAATTTTTAGTGATGCATGGGGTAAATTTTTATTTTTGCCCAGGTAATTGGAGAGTGAATTAAATATTCACTATGGGTGTTTTATAAAGTGAGTTTATTCACTTTATAAACATGTTTAATGTGGTTGTGAGACAATGTGAAAGAGATATTTTAATAAGGCAAGTAAAGTGGATTTTATATTCATTTTATATTTGGGAGCATTTCAATGAGAAACATTCTCTTTGCTCGAGAATTGAAATAAAGTCAAAAGGGGATAAATATTGAAGTTGAAAAAACTTCAATATTTGGATTAAAATAATATGCAAAAATTAAAAGAGAGCTGAAACATATTTTGCATGGGAAAGAGGTTTTTAGAGCAACTAGATGAAATAATGAGATTCTCCACATGGGCTGATTTTCTATTGCAAGTCAATGATGAGAAGAGGTATTTTTGAGAGAATAAGTTTGTTGCTGCAAAGGAAGAAAGAGGATATATTCTTTTTAGTTATATCAACGGTGAATGAAGCTTCTAGATGGAATTTCTAGATCAGATTTAGGGCTGCTCCTATTTGCTCCTCTTCTTCTATATCTTCTTTTCTCTTCTCAATGGAAAAGGGTTCTGAGTTATTGTATTGGGCTGGGTAGATAGAGAATTGTAATTTATGAGTCATTTCTTGAGTTTATAAGCTATAATTTTCTAAATTCATGAGTAAATACAACCAGTTTATGCAAATAACATCGTGAAGGTGTTTGCACATTCATGAATGTCTCCATATTTGTACAATTTGAGTCATGTAAATTCAATAATACAAAGTGTCTTTGAGTTTATCATCTCAAGTTTCATGAGATTGTTTTGTCCGTTCATTGTTCTATTTCAATGAAATGGTTAAATTGCTTTGAGTAGGTGATTGTGATTTCAAGTGTGCAGATGTGATTTGATAAGAAGAATCTAATTGATAATAAGAGAAGGATTGTTGGTGCAAGACACTAACAGTTGATGCAAAGAATTAACAATTTAAATCCACTAGTTGAAGTCTGTTTGCTGGGAATTTATTTTATGTGTTTGAATCCATGTCCCGAAACTGGTACCGATCTATTTTTTAGTTTTGTGCATCTCAGAAAAAAAATTAAATGCAAAATCATTCTTAATCTTACTATTTAGTTTTGTGTGTCTTGCTTTCCAATGGTTGAGAGAGGGTTGAGTTACTGAGAATTTAGCCAAGTTTGAAGTTGTTAACGCTTCTCTTAGTGTGTTTTCATTGGGAATTATCTTCTTTGTAAAGCAATGTTGGTGTATGAGTAATTCAATTTTTGGGCATTGTATAGGTTTACCCACCTTGGTCCCGTAGAGCCAAAAGTGTAGGAGATGTCAGTCTTTGACTTGATCTTGTCACTTGGCCACTAGCCTTTATGGTTCTTTAATATAGAGGTTGGATACCTCTTAGATAATTTCATTGTTTAGATGGAAATTTAAAACACCAACACAAGGTTCTATTGGTATAGTTTCACCAAGAGATTTCCATTGTGCTGAAGGCTTCCCATTCATAGTGTTTTCCTAGTAGATTTTAGGAGAGATTTAGGAGTTTTACGGTGAATAGTTTCAAATTTGATTTCAGTTTGATGTTGCTAGTATCAATAGCCTTTTTGGCTGTGTGTTTTTATTTGTAATCATTTCAGACCTATTATTTCATGCCTATTTTAGTTTTGGTACCTTTGGTGAAGTTTTCTTTCCACCAGTGTAGTTCTATAGTGGCTACTGGCACCTTGTTTGTGAGTATTTTTTGTTTTCTTAAGATATAAGTTGTAGGATTTCATTTTCAGTCCCAAGACAGTAATTCTATTTAATATTTCTATGTTAAATTTTTACTCTATCAATAAATAAGGCTTCCTAAAGTTTGGTGGGTTTATCTTTAAGTTTATGATCTTGTAGTGCATTCGAGGCTTCAAATTTGTTCACTATTTTGGGGTTTATGTCTACATAGTAGATGTTTTTGGTTGATTATATTGTCCTCTATTCTATGGGTTTTCTACAAATAATATGTATTTTCCTATTATTTATTTCCATGTTAATTTTGGTGAAGTTTCAAATTGATTTGGTAGTCAAATCTCCAATTTAGGTGCATAGTTTGTGAGATTTCTTAATTCTCTGAGGGAAACTCAATTTATTTAAGAAATCAATTTCATTCATGTATTCAAATTAGAATTAAATTTCACTTGCTTTCCCTTTCTAAAAAAATTAATTATTTCAAAAAAGTATTCATCTAGGACACTACACATACATGCATACATACATACATACATATATACAATAAGGTTGAAATTCCAAATGAGGAAAATAAATAATCTAAAGAAAATGAACTAAATAGAGAAAATTTAATACTTTTTCTCATATTATAGAGAGATATTTCCTCCCAAATTATTTTATGAACATAACTAGTGATATTATCTTTTCTTTTAGAGGCTAAAATTTGTTGAGCTAGTATTGCCCTAAAATTAGTGTTGTAATCACAATTTAAAGTACATTTTAATCCCTAAAGTGATGTTTAATTATTATATTGATTATTTAGTTTTAACTTTAGAAATTTCAATTAATATCAGTTATTGTTGAATGTATAGTTTAAACTATAGAGAAATAGATTTATTTAATTGTATCATTTAAACTATAGAGGAATTAAATTAAATTTTTATTATTCTTTAAGGTATAGTTCAACTTATGAAAAGTAATTATTTTCTTGAAGCTTTAGAAAAATAGTGAGATATTTTAACTACATTATTTAATGATTCTTTCAGATAACCTTAGTCAATGAAAAATTGAAAACATAGTTATAATTTATTTACATGATATCAATTAAATATTGAATTAGATTAAATACACGTCAAATATTGACTAATTATAATATAAATTTGAAAATAATCTTCTAAATTACCATAAAGATATATATTAAACCATGTTAGTATTTTTCTAAGTAAATTATCTATTCCAAAAGTAGGGTTAAGTGCTTTATGATAGGTGATGGATTAATGCATTAATCAAATCTCAAATTTTAGAGAGAAATTACTATTATTAGTCCAATGGATTTGTGGTACTAGTGTGTTATACCTCATCATTTTTGCATAGTATTTTTACCCATGAGTAGGGCCCCTGTCGAGGTGACTATCTTGTAGAAATCTATACCTAACTAGGTTAACCCACCATCATTTAGGGAATCCAACAATTTGATTACAAATAGTCTCTCTCACACTTATCCTATTATGCTACTCTTTGATGATGTTTTTATGATGACGATGCATGAGAAATGTCACCTAATGTGTGTAATATTACACCATATCAAACATGGTAGAGTATTTTGTAGTAGAATTGTACATTAGTATTTCAAAACATACTATTGGTTGTGTTTTTTACATTGGAATAAAATTAGGCAATGAAATTTGGCATCAAAACCTAAGTTGCAACATGAGAAAAATTCAGTTCTAAAAAATTGGTGTTAAGTATGTGGTTGTGAGCTTGTCATATATGATACTACCAGGAATTTGGAGAGGAAGTGGTCATGTTTGTGGAGCTGGGAGATGATCACCTGATCACCATCTATAGAGACTAATGTGGGTATGTGCAGGATCATCATGGAAAAAATAGGCCCTTATGTGGCGATGAAAATTCAAAAAATCAGAGTTAGGAAACTTGACGTAAAAAATTGAATAAGTTATCTATATTATTTAAAAAATATGTAAGAATAGAATCTATAGAAAATTGAATGTAGTTTCCAAACTACTACGTTTATTTATTTTTAAATCTATTTGGTGAAGATTTTAAATTTTAATGCAATAGTACTTAAATTTTAGGGAAAAAATAAGTAGGTGTCTAATTGACCACCCTAACCGCAATAAAATGATAATATTTTTTATAAGATTTTAGATATAAGTAGAGGAATCATGTCCCAATGTGATTCATATTTTTTTGCAATTTTTTTCCAAGTAAATAATTAATTATGAATTATTTACAACTTTTAAAGAATATAAAAAATCGTATGTCTGACCACCTTAACTTGGTCAAAACTTCATGAAATTCATTTTTTTTAATCCTATAGTATGTGAAGCATAGAATGTGATGCATGTTTTGGATTCAAAAAATGTGATATCATTTGAAAGCTATAGATGTTTTTCAGTCAACCTATCAATCAAGACTTTAGTCATAATTCAAATAGAAAATGAATAATAATAATTTATTAAATTCAAAGTAAAGTGTAATTTATATTGGTGGAAATTTGAGAAACTCCTTTAAAAACCCTTTTCATTTCATCAATTTTGGGAAGAAAAAAAGTCGTCAGCCACATGGGCCATCATATCACTTACATATCGCCACTTTTTGGCCCATCATGATCCTATACATACCAATGTGTCAAAGCCATCCCAAAATAGTCTAGCACATAACCAAAATTCACACATTCTTTGTGCATTAGAGGATTTGATTAGTGTAGTACATAAAATACTATGAGTAATTTAGGAGGGTTATTGATGGGATCAGTCACAACATTCATTAGAGGCACATAGATTGGATTACAAATAGGATAAAATATGCATCCCTTGTAGTCACAAGTACAATCATGATGACAAAGAGATGGAATATGTTCATGTCAAATTATAGTGGTCAATTGAGCTTCGTGTGATGTATGAGATCAAATACATGGGTAAATGCACCAAGATGGTTCCCAAAAAGGGGACTTAAGTGGACAATTTTTTCCAGAAATGAAGAAATACTAACCTTGGACGTGAAATTGAGGATAGTTACACTCAAAATTTTGAGATAGAAAAAATACAAGGATTGAAGTGCTCGGAGTCTACTTTATAAAATACTAATTTATTTTTAAAATGGTTCATATTAAGGGGTTCAAAAGAGGGACGTACACAAATTGGTGTTGTTTTTGTCAAAAAAACATAACATAGCAACTCTTGTACGACCCTTGTATGGTGAATTTCTTTTTAGTATTTTTAAAATCACAATGGTCACAAGTTAGCTAGCAGTATATAGTTGATGCATGATTTTTTTGATAATTTTTTGATGAATATTTGATTTTTTACTAATTTTTCAAGTGGACACTTCCTGAAAACCAGAATTTTGGTCATGCTACCCCTACAAATTTTGGAAACTAATTGATTTTTATTTTTTAAAATTAAATTTGTAGAATGGAGTCTAGTTTCTAAAAATGTAATTTATTTAAAAATTTGATGAACGGTTAATTTATAACGAAAGAAAACCAAACACTACTTTTTGGAAAAAAAAAGACATACAAACAAAAGAAATTATGGATGAAAGACTTAACATTGTCGAAAAGTGAAAAAAATTACATCGTTGGATAGCTAAAAGTGAACACAAAATTACCAATGTGTTTGATTTTTTTTGATATTGAACCACATGCAATCCTGACGGTGAGCATGGACATGATTATGCAAAATATGGTAGATTTTGTAAAAACACATCTCTGGTCCTTCGGAATGCCCTCCAAGTCTTTGGGCTAGTATTCCAAGGAAAATACAAATCCTAAGGCTTGGAGATTCCCAAACAAAGATATAATGTGAGCATTTTATAACGCACTCGCGTTATATCTTAGTTTTGACATTTATTTTTTCTTCTACGGGAAACATGTCAACTAAGACATAACGCGAGTGCGTTATAACACACTCACGTTATGTCCTCTTTTATGTTAAATTCTAGTCTATTGAATGTATTCTAATATATTTGTATGTTTTTATGTACATGTATGCTTGTATGTCATGTATGTATGCATGTATGCATGCTTGTATGTATGTGTGGATGCCTGTATGTATCAATGCATGTATATTGTATGTATGCCTATATGTATGTAAGATTGTATCTGTACATGTATGTATGTACACTTGTATGGATGTATGATTGTATGTACATATGTATTATGCTAGTATGTATGTAAGTATGCATGTATTTATTTATGTCTCTAGAGGGAGGGAGTCTGGAGAGAGGGAGAGGGGGTGGAAGTGTGTTTAAGAGAGAGGGAGTGGGAGAGAAAGGGTTGGAGTGAGAGGGACTTAGCTAGGTAGGGTGGGAGGGAGGGAGAGAGGGAGGGAGAGAGAGGGGGGGTGGGAGAGATAATTAGAGAGAGGGAGATAGAGAGAGGGGAGAGAGAGAGAGACAAAGATAAAGAGAGAGTTATGTAGGTAGGGTGCCAAAGGGAGAGACTTGAGAGATAGGTAGTGAGAGGGAGTGAGAGAGAGGGAGTGTGAGTGAGATACCTGAGAGAGGGAGAGGGTGTTGGAGGTAGTGACCTGATAGAGGTAGAGAAAGAGGAGGGTGGAGTGAGAGGGATTAATCTAGGTAGGGTGGGAGGGATATAGAGAGAGAGGGGAGAGAGATAGAGAGAGAGATACCTAGGTAGGTTGCCAAAGGGAGAGACCTACAAGAGAGAGGGGGTGGGAGGGAGAGACATGAGAGAGAGGTAGAGAGAGGGAGTGGGAAAGAGTGGGAGAGAGTGGGAGCGACATAGAGAGAGATGGATAGAGGGAGCGAGAGAGGGTGGTAGGGATTGATTGAGTGAGAGGTACATAGAAAGAGGGAGAGGGTAGATATAGACAATTAGAGAGGGTAGGATGGAGGACCTATAGGGTTGATGGTTTCTAGGGTATTATGGTATAAGGTTTGAGGGTTGAGGGTTGAGGGAATAGGGTTGATGGTAGAGGGTATTGGGTTGAGGGTATAGTCTAGAAGGTTTAAGGATTTAGGGTTGAACGGTTTAGGGTTTACCTAGTTGAGGGTAGAGGGTTTGAGGTATAGGTTTGAGGGTATATGTTTGAAGGATTAGGTTCAAAGTTTAATGTAAAGGGTATAGGGGTTGAGGGTTTAGGTTTTAAGGATTGAGGGTTGAGGGATTAAGGGTTGAGGGTTGAGAATTGAGGGTTGAGGGTTTAATGTATAGGGTAGAGGGTAGAGGGTAGAGGGTTTAAGGGATTATGGTTTAAGGGACGAGGGTTGAGGATTGAGGGTTTAAGATTGATGGTTGAGGATATACAATATAGGGTCGAGGGATTAGGGTTGAGGGTCCAATGTATAGGGTAGAGGTTATAAGGGTTGAGGGTTTATGGATTAGGGTAGAGAGTTTTTTTGGATTTAAGGGTGTAAGGGTTCATGGATTAGGGTTGAGGGATTAGGGTTTAGGGTAGAGGTTTTAAGACTTTAGGGTTTAAGGGTTTAGGGTTGAGGGTTTAGGGTTGATTCTTTAAGATTTTAAGGGTTGAGGGATTAAGGGTCAAGAGGGTTGAGGGATTAGGGTAGAGAGTTTACAGAGTGGGTTTAAGGGTTGGGGGATTAGGGTTGAGTGTAGAGGGTAGATGATTGAGGATAGAGTCTATAAGGTTTAAGGGTTGAGGGAGTAAGAGGTTATAGGGTAGAGGGTTGAGGGGTTGAGGGAATAGGGTTTAAGGGTTGAGGGATTAAGAGGGTATATAGGCTAAGGGATTAGGGTTTCAGGGTTGAGGGTTGAGGGCTAAGGATTGAGGGATTAAGAGGGTATAGGGGTTGAGGAATTAAGGTTTAAGGTTTGAAGGGTGAGGGATTACTAGGGTATAGGGGTTGAAGGATTATGGTGTAAAGGTTGAGCATTGAGGGATTAAGAGGGTATAGGGGTCGAGGGATTAGATTTTAAGGGTTGAGGGTTGACGATTGGGGGATTAAGAGGGTATAGGGGTTGAGTGATTACGGTTTAAGGGTTGAGTGTTGATGTATTAAGAGGGTATAGGGGTTGAGGGATAAGAGGTTTAAGGGTTGAGGGTTGAGGGTCGAGGTTTGATGGATTAAGAGGGTATAGGGGTTGATGAATTAGGGTTTAAGGGTTGGGGGTTGAGGGATTAAGAGGGTATATGGGTTAAGGGATTAAGGTTTAAGGGTTGAGGGTAGAGGGATTAAGAGGGTATTGGGGTTGAGGGATTAGGTTTTAAGGTTTAAGGGTTGAGGGTTGAAGGATTAAGAGGATATAGGGAGTGATGGATTAGGGTTTAAGGGTTGAGGGTTGAGTGATTAAGAGGATATAGGGGTTTAGGTATTCGGTTTTAAGGGTTGAGGGTTGAAGGTTGAGGGTTGAGGGATTAAGAGGGTAAATCGATTGAGGGATTAGGTTTTAAGGGCTAAGGGTTGAGGGATTAAGAGGGAAAAGGGGTTGAGGGTTTAAGAGGGTATAGGGATTAAGGGATTAGGGTTTAAGTTTTGAGGGTTGAGGGATTAGGGTTTAGGGTAGAGGGATTGAGAGGGTATAGGGGTTGAGGGATTATGGTTTAAGGTTTAAGGTTTGAAGGATTAAGAGGATATAGGGGTTGAGGGGTTAGGGTTCAAGGGTTGAGGGTTGAGGGTTGACTGATTAAGAGGGTATAGGGGTTGGGGGATTAGGGTTTAAGGGTTGATGGTTGAGAGTTGAGGGATTAAGAGGGTATAGGGGTTGAGGGATTAGGGTTTAATGGTTGAGGGTTGTTGGATTAAGAGGGTATAGGGGTTGAGGGATTAGGGTTTAAGGGTTGAGGGTTGAGGTTTGAGGGTTGAGGGAATAAGAGGGTATAAGGGTTGAGGTCTTACGGTTTAAGGGTTGATGGTTAAGGGATTAAGAGGGTATAGGGGATGAGGATTTAGTGTCTAAGGGTTGAGGGTTGAGGGATTAAGAGGGTATAAGGGTTGAGTGATTAGGGTTTAAGGTTTAGGGGTTGAGGGTTGAGGGATTAAGAGGATATATGCGTTGATGGATTAGGGTTTAAGGGTTTAGTGTTGAGGGATTAAGAGGGTATAGGGGTCGAGTCTTTTGGGTTTACGGGTTGAGGGATTAAGAGCATATAGGGGTTAAGGGATTAGGGTTTACAGGTTGAGACTTGAGGGATTAAGAGGGTAAAGGGGTTCCTCGATTAGGGTTTAAGTGTTGAGGGTTGAGGGTTAAGGGTTGAGGGTTGAGGGATTAAGATGGAATAGGGGTTGAGGGATTAAGGTTTAAGGAATGAGGGTTGAGGGTTGAGGGTTGAGAGGTGAGGTTTGAGGGTTGACGGAGTAAGAGGTTATAGGGGTTAAGAGTTGAGAGTTGAGAGTTGAATGTTGAGGGCTTAAGAGGGTATAAGGGTTGAGGGATTAGGGTTTAATGGTTTAGGGTTGAGGGTTGAGGGATTAAGAGGGTATAGGGATTGAGAGATTAGGGTTTAAGGGTTGAGGGTTGAGGGATTAAGAGGGTATACAGGCTAAGGGATTAGGGATTAGGGTTTAAGGGTTGAGGTTTGCTGGTTGAGAGTTGATGGATTAAGATGGTATAGAGATTGAGGGATTAGGGTTTAAGGGTTGAGGGTTGAGGGTTGAGGGTTGAGGGTTGAGGGTTGAGGGTTGAGGGTTGAGGGTTGATGGTTGAGGGATTGAGAGGGTATACGGGCTGAGGGATTAGGGATTAGGGTTTAAGGGTCGAGGTTTGATGGTTGAGAGTTGATGGATTAAGATGGTATAGAGATTGAGGGATTAGGGTTTAAGGGTTGAGGGTTGAGGGTTGAGGGTTGATTGATTAAGAAGGTATAGGGGTTGATGGATTAGGGTTTGAGGGTTGAGGTTTGAGGGACTAAGAGGGTATAGGGTTTGATGGATTAGGGTTTTAGGGTTGAGGGTTGATGGATTATAGTTTAAGGGTTCAGAGTTGAGGGATTAAGAGGGTATAGGGGTTGAGGGATTAGGATTTAAGTGTTGAGGTTTGAGGGATTAAGAGGGTATAGGTGTTGAGGGATTAAGGTTTAAGGGTTGAGGTTTGAGGATTGAGGGATTAAGAGACTATAGGGGTTGATGGGTTAGGGTTTAAGGGTTGAGGGTTGACAGATTAAGAGGTATATGGGTTGATGGATTAAGTTTTAAGGGTTGAGTATTTATAGCTGAGGGATTAAGAGGGTATAGGGTTTGAGGGATTAGGGTTTAAGGGTTGAGGTTTGAGGGTTGAGGGATTAAGAGGGTATATGGTTTGAGGGATTAGGGTTTAAGTGTTGAAGGTTGAGGATTTAAGAGGGTATAAGGTTTGAGAGATTAGGGTTTAAGGGTTAAGGGTTAAGGGATTAAGAGGGTATAGAGGTTGAGGGATTAGGGTTTAAGGGTTGAGGGTTGATAGATTAAGAGGGTATAGGAGTTCAGTGATTAGGGTTTAAATTTTAATGGTTGAAGGTTGTGGGATTAAGAGGATATATGGGTTGACAGATTATGGTGTAAGGGTTTATGGTTGAGGAATGAGGGTTTAAGAGTTGAGGGTTGAGGATTGAGGGTTGAGGGATTAAGAGGGTATAGGGTTTGAAGGTTGAGGGTTGAGGGATCAAGAGGTTATAGAGGTTGAGGGATTATGGTTTAAGGGTTGATGGTTGAAGTATTAAGAGGGTATAGGGGTTCATGGATTAGCGTTTAAGGATTGAGGGTTGAGGGATTAAGAGGCTATAGGTGTTGAGGGATTAAAATTTAAGGGTTGAGGGTTGAGGGTTGAGATTTTAGGGTTGAGGGTTGAGGCATTAAGAGGGTATAGGGGTTAAGAGGGTATAGTGGTTGAGGTATTAGGGTTTAAGAGTTGTGAGTTGAAGGTTGAGGGATTAAGATGGTATAGGGGTAGAGGGATTAGGTTTTAAGGGATGAGGGTTGAGGGTTGAGGGATTAAGAGGGTATAGGGGTTGAGAGATTAGGGTTTAAGGGATGAGGGTTGAGGGTTGATGGATTAAGAGGGTATAGGGGTTGAGAGATTAGGGTTTAAGTGATTAGGGTTGAAGGATTAAGAGGGTATAGGGGTTGAGGTATTAGGGTTTAAGGGTTCAGAGTTGAGGTTTGATGGATTAAGAGGGTATAGGTGTTGAGGGATTAGGGTTCAAGGGTTAAGGCTTGAGGTTTGAGGGATTAAGAGGGTATAGCGGTTGATGGATTAGGGTTTAAGGGTTTAGGGTTGATAGATTAAGAGGGTATAGGGGTTGAGGGATTAGGCTTTAAGTGTTGAGGGTTGAGGGTTGATGGATTAAGAGGGTATAGGTGCTGAGGGATTAGGGTTTAAGGGTTGAGGTTTGAGGGTTAAGGGATTAAGAGATTATAGGGGTTGATGGATTATGGTTTAAGGGTTGAGGTTTGAAAGATTAAGAGGGTATAGGTGTTGAGGGGTTAAGTTTTAATGGTTGAGTGTTTACGATTGAGGGATTAAGAGGGTATAGGTGTTGAGGGATTAGGGTTTAAGGGTTGAGGGTTGATGGTTGAGGGATTAAGAGGGTATAGGGGTTGAGGGATTAGGGTTTAAGGGTTTAGGGTTCAGGGATCAAGAGGTTATAGGAGTTGAGGGATTAGGGTTTAAGGGCTGAGGGTTGAGTGATTAAGAGGGTATAAGGGTTGAGAGAATAGGGTTTAATCAATCCCTCCTTCCTTGTCTCCCTCTCTTAGGTCTCTCTCTCATTGTTCAATCACTCCCACTCTCTCTTTCTCCCACTCCCCCTCTCCCTCCCTCTCTCCCTCTCTCTCCCTCTCTCTCCCTCTCCCTCTCTCTCTCTCCCTATCTCCCACTCTCTCTGACTCTTATCTCTCTCCCCTCTATGCTTAACCCTTAACTCCTAACCCTCTACCCTCTATCTCTCTCCTAGATCATCTCTCCCTCCTATATCTCCATCTCTCCCACTATATCTTTCTCCCCCTCTCCCTCTCCCTCTCTCTCCCTCTCTCTCTCCCTTTCTCTCCCCCTTTCTTTTCCACTCTCTCTTTCTCCCACTCTCCCCCTCTCTCCCTCTATCTATATCTCCATCTCTCCCACTATATATTTATCCCCCTCTCCCCCCCTGTTCCTCTCCCTCCCTCTCTCCCTCTCTCTCCCTCTTTCTCTCCCACTCTCTCTTTCTCTCATTCTCCTCCTCTCTCCCTCCCTCTCTATCTCCATATCTCCCACTATCTCTTTCTCCTAGTCCCCCTCTCTCTTCCTATCTCCCTCTCTCTTCCAATTTATATCCCACTCTCTCTTTCTCCCACTCTCTCCCTCTCTCTCTCCCTCACTCTCTCCATCTCTCCAACTATCTCTTTCTCCCCCTCTCCCTCTCCCTCCCTCTCTCCCTCTCTCTCTCTTTCTACCCCTCTCCCACTCTCCCACTCTCCCACTCTCTCCTACTATCTCTTTTTCTCCCTCTTCCACTCTCCCACTCTCTCCCACTATATTTTTCTCCCCATCCCTCTCTCCCTCTCTCTCTCTCCCTATCTCCCACCTCTGTCTCCCCCTCTATCCCACTCTATCCCTCTCTCTCCCTATACTCTCCCTCTCCATCCTCTCTCCTCTCTCTCCTCTCTTCTCTCTCCCAATTTAACTTTCTCCCATTCTCCTTCTCCCACTCTCCCACCCTCTCCCACTCTCTCTTTCTCCCACTCTCCCCCTCTCCCACTCTCTCACTCTCTCCCATTCTATATTTCTCCCCCTCTCCCCGTCCGTCCCTCCCTCTCTATCTCCATCTCTCCCACTTTATATTTCTCCCCCTCTCTCTCTCCCTCCCTCTCTCCCTCTCTCTCCCTCTTTATCTCCCAATCGCTCCCACTCTCTGTTTCTCCCATTATTCCCCTCTCTCCCTCCCTCTCTATCTCAATCTCTCCCACTATCTCTTTCTCCCCCTCTCCATCTCCCTCTATCTATCCATATCTCTCCCTCTTTCTCTCCCATTCTCTCTTTCTCCCACTCTCCCTCTCTCTCCCTCCTCTCTCTTTCTACCCCTCTACCACTCTCCCACTCTCTCCCCCTCTCCCTCCCCCTCCTCCTCTCCCTCACTCTCCAAGTCTTTATTTCTTTCTCTCAACCTTACACCCTCAACCCTACCTCCCTCTCTACTATATATTTGTCCTCTCCCTCTACCTCTATCTCTCTCTCACACACACACTCACCTCTATATCCTCTACTATAAGGGTACACAGAACATATATAGAATTATGATAAAGGGTATAGATAAAGAGGGAGAAATGAAATCTATTAAAAAAAGCATATTTCATATAACGCGAGCGTCTTTTGTAGAAGTAGAGATGTTAATGTTTTAGCAAGAAATAACGCGTTCACATTATAACATGAGCATGTTTTGTACTCCACTAAAAATAGTAAAAAACTCAATATACCTGTGATGTCAAGGCCCACATTCTACATATTCTCCTAGTACTATGTGTGCTCTGATAAAAAGTAGCTTTTTGATGATGTTGTGAAGTGTGCAAGCATGTTTTTCACATTCCACCAGATTTTCCATGATGTGTCTACCACCTTTGCATGAAATAGCATATTTTTCACGTTGAAAGACATATATTATCAATTCAAGTTTGAATTCCATTAGAAACCAATATACAATTGAAGTTTGGAGGGGAACAAGCTTTTGAAAAAGTTAAATTGTTGTGGAGTTTGAAGAAAGAAGAAGCTAAGGCTACATAATTGGGTTGAACTCCTCCATTTGAAAGACTAGTTTGTTCGGTATGTGAATTCTTTGCATATTTTATTTCATTCTATTATGACTTACTTTCATTTTTGTTATTTTGCATATTCCATGTTGATCATTGTTTGCTTGTCATTATAACCTTAGGTTTTCAATGCAAATTTTAAATTACACAATTATATACACATGCCAGTTACCATTTTAAACTTGATGCAGAGCATCTACTAGAATCCACAAATCATCAAGGGTACTTATGACCCTAACTTAAATTGAAGAAGATCAACTAACAAACTCAGTCATCTTTTCATCAAAATCCTTCAATTTCACTTGATTTCAAATTTCCACAAAACATTAGAACTTGGATTCAACTCTTTGTGAGACTCAAAAATATATTAACCATCATAAAATTGATTGTAAAATAGAATAAACCTGATTATAAACTCAAAACCATTCAATTCATTCATGATTCACTAATTTAAGAACTCAATGTTTCAACTTACATGGAAAAATAACAAGAAATCATGGAAGGTAACTACCAAACCTTATCTAGAAATCCAATAAACTATAATCAGAATGTTATTTATTGAGATAAAATAAATACACATTCACAAACCACTGATCCATTAGGCTCCTCAATTCTTCCAATCATAACATCATTTTGCACAAGGAGTCAACTTCGGTATTTCTTGAGAGGACATCAACCAAATGATGGATTCCTATTCTCCCCTACACAAAACAACATGAAAACACCTTACACAACCCAAAAATAACCTACTCCATTAAGCTACAAAGCCTAGAATTGATTTACCTTGTGTTTTGATGCAATCAGGGGAGGTCCTATAAAACAACTCAACACAAGATCAACCAACAACAACAATTGACAATTAACAATTAATACTTTCCACAATAGGATTCTCTGTTACAACTTCATCAAAAATTGATTTACACATTACCTAGTCCTCAAATTAGGCCTCTTTTACAAAGGACCTTATCTTCATTCCTTTTCCAAAACATTTAACTCAATAGGGCAGCAGTCTATATGTTATGAAACCAAGGATTCCACCATTTGTTTTCATAAAATCACTCACGAAAGTGCCAAATCACAAAAATGATGTAGAGAGGGATGGAGACCTACTCCAAATGAAAATTAAATGATCTCAGATCAAAATCCAAAATAGATTCCAAATATCTCACCAAAATTCACCCTTTGAGCATGCTTCCTCTAGCAGTATTCCAAACTCATGGTACAAGGGCACCTACAACCATGTTTCAAAACTTACTTTGGTGACAGTTTTTCTTAAGTTCTTTGGGTGAGTTAAAGAATTTTTAGATGCCTTTTCATAGATTTTATTGAAAATAAGGTCTAAATATACCAATCTTTCATGTATTTAGGGATTTTGTGAGTTTAGTGATCAAATGTGCAAGTATGCACTCTTGCTTCAAAAAATTATCAATTTAGCCATATAATCTTTGAAGGAAAATCATTTAAATTATAAATGGAAGTAAAAGACAAGAGTAAATAAGTTTTATTAGGGATGAGATAAAGTTTTTTGAGTGGTGTTAGGTGTCTTGGACAACAAAGTTGCATATTGTTTCTTATTTAGCAAAAGTTGTAAATGTTAGCAATTTTTAAGACAAATGAAGGTCTTGGTAGTTAAAAGGTGGTTATAGGTTGGTTATGGACATGGATAAGCTAGATAAGGGCCTAAAATTGTATTTAAAAACTTTTAATGGTCTAGTTTGAGAGGTTGGTGAAGTTTGAATAAGAAAGAAACTTACATTTACATTGTTTTCCTGAAGATCTCACTGCTTTTTGTGTGTTTGCGGACCCTGTATAGGCTATACAGGCTTAGTAATGGTGTAAAATTGATATTATTCCATCAAGGAATTTTATTAATTTAATTTGGCTCCCTTTGAAGAGGTTTTCATTGAACTTTGTGCTTGGAATTCATAAATTTCTAGAAACCAGGTTCTTGGATAGTCAAGGGTTTCAAGGCAATTTAATGTCTTAGATGGAATCCCACCTATTGTGCTCTTTTTGAATTGGTGGGGTGAAAATGTACTTAGGATGTTATTAGGAGTGGAGAAGAACAAGTTTAAATTTTCCTCATGAATGATGCTGGTTTAAGGGGAATACCCTATTTTCTCATAGAAAACAATGGTGCAAACCTAAGAAAGAGGGGTGCAAAATTGCCATAGGGTAGATGAGGGTTTCTTAAGCTAGGTGGGACTTATACAGAGGTGTCAAGGCAATTTTTTTGAATTGGAAAGTTTTGGAAGGTAGAGTTTCAGTAAGGAGGCCTAAAAACCCTTGTTTCCTAGGTTCTAGAGAGGGTTTTGAAAATTTTCGATGGAATGAGTACTTGAGGTCCTCAAACCTTGATAATTTTTAGTTTTGAAACCTAAGACAAGACTTTTTTCAATAATGGAGGCTTGGTGGTGGGTTCTTGATGGGGTACCTTTGTAAAATTGGCTAATTTGGGCCATAAAACAGTGAAATTTGTCATTTTGAGGAAAGTGTCTTAAAAGAGTCATATGTGGATTTTTGATATGTCTCATACCACTAAATGGATATCTAGAAAAATCATTTTTTTGAGAGGTTTTTTGGGAGGTTTGTGAGAAAAATCCCTAAAATTGGTTTGTGAAGCTTACAAGCCAATTTTGGGTCAAAAGTGGCTTTTAGAAGAGTTTGTTTGATCTAATCTTTGTAGGTGGTTGAATGTCAACATACTAAAATATTGAAGGTGTTGACACTCTTTTCTTGCATCAAATTTCAATTTGGAGTCATAATGAAGAGTCATGGTTGATAGGTAACCCTATTGTCATGTTGAGTCAATTGAAGCTTGACGTCTTGGTTGGCATATTTGAGAGAAGCTATGTCAATTTGTATCTTAGGTTCCCACCACTCTGCATCAAATTGGTTCTAGGCACACAACATACATCAAAACTAGGGGTGACTTCTTTGGACTATGTCTAACTTTCAATAAACCTACTTAGCAAAAGGGTTCCCAATTACCCAAAATTTGAAAAGGAAGTACCTTTTAAAGGTGAGGTTTCCACTCAAACACAAAGAACACTCAATGTTCATCATACCAAACCACCAATTTCATGATTAATTTTTCCACATAAGGTCATTACCCTACTGTCCCAAGAAACCCTCTAAAACATAAGCAAAAATAAGGGTTTTCAAGGATTTCACAACTCCAAGCCTCTCCGATTCCTCCCAAGGGTCCAAACACCTTCCTATACCTCTAAAAAAACTTATCAAAACACCCACAATGCCATTACACTAATTTTTTTTCAGAATCACCATCATGGTTATGCACTTTCACATAGAAATTTGTTTTGCCTAGCCTAATGCATCACTCCACTGACCAAAACCATGATCTTCCAAACTACCAAACATATTTTACATATACCTTATTATGTTGCACACAAATCCACTGAGTTACAGATCCATTATAATGGGTGGATTGGTGAAAATCAATACACTATAGCCTCAAACCTTTACAGTGTCAAAACAAAGCAGACTTGGAGAAACTACTAAAAATATCTTCTAAAATGGTATTAAGACACAAAACCTAATTCAACTAAAGATAAATTAATGCATAAATTATCTCCCAAACCTTCAAGGCATCACACACCTATACGAGTCCGTACATAGAGAAAGAACATAGGGAAACAAAGGAAAGACACAAAAATTAGAGAATGCCTTTATTTTATTTTATTCAAATCTTGAATAACAGCCTCCATTCGATTATTTACATGATATTTATCTTGATTCACTTCAAACTCAACTCCCCCAACATATCTAACTATTTTTCTAACTTCTTAACTAACTTATATCTTGATAACTTTTTCAAAAATGTGTTTTTTTGCAAATGTCAAGCCAAATCTCCCCCTTAAACTCATAGAATGACTCAAAAGAACTAAATGAATATTAAGAGTGGTATCATAGACCTTATCAACATATATCAAGATCTTATACTCAAAAAAAACAAGAACCTTTCTTTTACCCATCTTCACATGCAGAAAAAACCCTCCTTTTTACCCAAGAAACTAGTGGTTTATTGAAAAAAACTCATCCAACCCTCACACAATATTATGGATACTTCAAACAGGTCTAAAATGGTCTTCATAAACTCAATTCAAGAATAAAAAATTCTGCCCCAATGAAAAACACACTTTATCATATCAAAACCTCTCGAAATCTCATGGAAAACTCAAAATTTCACTCTAGGGCTTCATGCCCAACACCCTTTTAGACTCCCCCTGCACAAAAAAAGCATTCCCTCACCTATTTATTGATGATATTCCTTCAAATATTCTAAATCAGTCTTTGCATCTATTTTTTCCTAGAGCCTAGACAACAACTTCTTGAATTGACAATTTTCATTCAATGGTGCTCCTGCACCATGTATGCTTCCATAGTTTGTATAGATATATATAAAATAAGTTGAAATTTTCTATGCTTTTCCATGCTTCCATTTTGAGCCTATCTTGAAATCATGGCATGCCACATTACCACATTTCTTTAAGGCATTGTAGATTGAAAAAAACCATGTCACCTTTGTCTATGCTAGGTTAACTCTTGTAAAGGATGATTGTAAGTATTCTTTATGAAGCCTTGAATGACATATATTTTTATTATTTTGAATGGATACATTATTTAGTAACTATTATTCATCTCATTATCATGCTATAGATAAAATTATCCACCATTCCAAAGAAAAAGAGAAAGAGGAAACAATAGACGAAGAGAACAAAACCTTGAAAGAAAAGGAGAGAGTTCGGGTGGCAATATATCATGAAAAGAAGAAATTGGAAAACATTGATGAAAACAAGCCAATTGAAGAGGAACCTCAACTGTTAAAAAGAGAAAAGTGATTGGCAACACAAAAGGCATGAATGTGAAAGCATCATGGTAAGATAGATTCAAATATCATAGTTGGAGACACACCCTCTACGACAAGTGAATATGAAGGGACACCATTAAGAAAAAGTGAATATGGATGGACACCATCTACCACAAGTGAATATGGATGAACACCATCTACTACAAGTGAATATGGAGGGACACCATCTACCGCAAGTGAATATTGTTGAGAACCATCCAACACATTTCAAGTTGAGAGTACATCATCACTCAGATCTGACGAAGAAGGTATGCCATCATCCCCACATGAACCTCAAGGTATGTCTTCTTCTCCACTGTCGATCAAAGGTATGCAATGTAGACCACCTCAGTTAAATATTGATGAAATTCCTAATGTTGAGATGTATGTACCTAGGAGAGCACCACCTAGAATTTTGTGTAGAAAGCCAAATTATTTGACTAATATTGATGATGATATTTTGTAGCACATGGAAGGTAAGATTTCAACACACACTTGTAGAAGATATGCTGATAAGATTTGGAAATTCTTCTTTGAAAGGCTAAATGAGACTGCAAGATATCAACTATTTGTTGAAATGATATGGGGTGTAAAGTATAGGAACATCATGAAGAATCTTGGGTTGAGAACATCGAATGCATCGAGTGAAGACAATATTGTGAAGAATCCAATGGATTCTTATGTGACTGTGAGTAAGACCTCACACTTAGAGGATAGTAATGTCACCCAATGTGCCATTACATCGACTTTGGTAAGCTGTCAAAAAAAGAGAGCTCATATCATTTGAAAGACAAGTGAACAAACAATAATTAGTAGAAAAACTTTATCAAGAGCCATTCAAAGGCGACAAAGAATTGAGGGCATTGATTCAAATGAATTATGGGCATTATCAGGGAGACTATCACAAAAAGAAGCCTTGAGAACACTAATTGAAGAATCTTGGAAGAATAACACAAGGCCATCTCTGAATCAAAGTGATGTGGTAAGAAGGAGAATTGGTTGTCAGAATCTTGAGCCACATCCAAAGGATTTTTTGGATATGACTCAAACCTAATTTTTTCATAAATTTGAAAATGATTATCCTCAAATTAGTATTTCTCAAATATTTTTTGAAATGCTTAAACCTTTTTATTTCAAGATAAATCACACAAACACTAATTGTTGTTGTATACTACATATTGAATTCTCTAAACATTATGATGTTTATCGTTCTATATGTTTAGATTTGCATACTAACGATGTTTTGCAGGATTGTGGCATAAAAGCCCCACCAAAATCTTCAAGAGAGTTCTTATCAAACATTTTATGTGAAATAGAGGATGGCTATGTATTCTGCAAGACACCATGCTTGGATGGTTCATGTGAGCGTTTTAGTGGCTTCCAGTGTATGCTAGTATGTCAACATATGGAAAACATAGATGAGGTGCAACAAAAACTAGTAGAGTTTGGGAAGTATAAAATAGTGGCATATGCTACAAAAGATGGGTCTCAAGCAAAAAGGTGTGATTTTTTTATTGAGAATATTCCAGTGTACGAGTTTATGTCCATGTTTTGTGACAATATACTATCGGAGTATGCAATGCATACCAATAGAGCTCGATGGTTGGACACACAATTCAAGCTATGCAAGGACACATTTCCATTTGGCAACATAGTATCAGTGGTTGACTTTGCGGAGAACTACACTCTACAACCACAACATGAGGTGTAGTCATAATATTACAACTCCACACAGGTTTCGATATTTGTGCACATAACATTCATTCATGCATCTGATAGTATAGATGACCAAAGGAAGGTATTGAGGGAGTACCACTTTTACATTAGTGATGATCACACATATTCTCTAGAGTCCGTGCAAGGTTTCTTCTAGATTTTCTATAGTGGTTTGGCTCAAAGTGGCATAGCATATGACTGACATATAATATGGTCAGATAATTGTACAACATATTTCAAGAACTCACTCATGTTCTACTATTTGTGTATGATGCATGTCATTACATGTGTTCAAACTATGTGGAACTTTTGTGAGGCTGAGCATTTAAAGGGGGAGAATGATGGTGTAGGAGCATCCATGAAAAGAGCATTAGCATGAGAAGAGTTAAAGTATAAAGACAATGAAAATTTGACAGATGAAAAATCAATCGTCGAGTGGTGTAATTCTTTGATGGTTCTAGGTATTGAAGGTACGTCTTCAGTTCGTATGATTTTTTGGTTGATGGATGATATTAACATTGCACCATATGAGGATTGTTGTACACCAATAGGATCGAGTGATGTACACTCTTTCCTTAGCCCAAATGTAGGTTGATGGAGTATCGATACATGAAAGATGGAATTCTTTTGTTTTTCATGTACAATGCAAGCTTGGAATGATTGTGAGTCAGGGGAGTGGGTTGACAAATCGTTGACAAGTTATCTTAGCTGAATTCACACGTATTGCCCTCTGACGACATTGGAATTGAAACTGATGGAATAATCGATTGACTTTGACCACATATTAGATCTAGTTCAACTAGGTGATATATCTACTTGCTTATTTGTTAAAATTCCATATTGTTATCTTACATTTTAGTGTATTTGTAATGCTGACTAGGTTCAAGAGACTTGTTGCACATATCAATGCAGGGCATGTTTATGTAGTTATTGTAGATTAAGATAATGAAGAGGGAACAAAATATTACTTGTGTCATTGAGTTGAGGCTAAAAATAAACTGGAGGCCCTAGTTATATATGGATTAAAAATTGAATACCTTATAGGCTCAGTTGTGGTTACTGGAATGTGGCTTAGAAGGTACCCACATTCGAGTGTTAAACATTGGTTGTTTCAAGACTTTGACCCACATCATAAGATTCTTCATTACTCAAACCTTGTCATGGAATCCAATGTTTTTTTGACCAAATATGGGGTTATAATTTTGAACAATACCTTGTGCAAGGTCCGCGAGTCTAACCATGAGGCAATACTTGACACAATAAAGAGTAGAGCAGACCCGAATGGTTTGTTGGATTAATTTGTAAGTATATGCACATTGGTTCTTATTAATTTATACTTGTATGCACATTAATTTGTTTGATACCAATGCTATCATCTTCTTATACTTTTCTTATTTTTAAGTAACCTACTAAAAAGTGATTGGTGTTCCCTTGTAGAAAATACAGATATATGAGCCATCCAAGAGAATGTCAGCCAGAAAAGCAAAGCAACATCCTTATTTTGATGATCTTGAAAAATCTCAATCATGATTTTAAGCCATTAGAAAAGTGTGTTCAAATCTTGGTGAGGGAATTTCAAGTTATTCATTTGAATTTAACCTTATCATGAGCAGCTATTATGTAGACATTATAAGAGCATCTCAAATTTCAACTTACTCTATTCATGAGAGGTGTTGTGTGCAATAGGTATGTTGGAATTACTAGTGAAGATGTATGACCATTAGTGACTAAGTTGTGAGTCTTGTGTGCCTTTTTGTAAGTACCTTCCAGCTATTTTCATTTCATTTCCATTTTGGATGCTCTTTCTTTTTCTCTTTTACTTTGCGTATTTGTAAGTAAACTACTAAAAATTGATTGATCTCTCATTGCAAAAAATTATGATTTATGAGCCATCAAATAAAATCTCAGCCAAAAAAGCAATGTAACATCCTTATTTTGATGATCTTGAAAAATCTCAATTATGATTTCAAGCCATTATAAAAGAGCGTGTGAAGCTTAGCAAGGGAATCTCAAGTTACTCAATTGAAGCTAACTTCATAATGAGCACCTATGATGTAGATATTTAAGGAGAATCTCGCATGTATGAGTGACATTGTTAAAGATCTGTGAGAATTAAGTACCTAAGGCATTGTAATAAAAATTACTTGTAATGAGATTTACTCAAATACTCTAATTTTGGAGTTCATGTTTGGTGCACTATCACCTTGTTCTCTAAATGCCTTCAATAAGAAAATTTGCAAAATTTTAATTTTGAAATGTAAACAATGTGAAAAAGATCATGTGAAGGTCACATGCAATGTATTCAAAGTCTGAAAGAGGTCATTAGGTGATTAGAGAAGTGATATAAAACATGTAAGGTCGAGAAAAACAAAGATCTTTTGTATTCTTGAATATTTACAATCATTAAAGTCCCTATTTTAGTGATTTTATGAGTTTTTCTAGTTTTTTATTAACTTGTATGACCTGTATAGTAGTTTAAGGCCTTGAATCTTGTTGTTTAAGGAAGAATAGCGAAGTATCTTTTATTTGAATCTATTTAGGAGGGTACCATTGAGTTTATCATTAGTTTGAACTATTTTTTCTCAACTGGGTCTATAAACCCTCAAGATTGGGGTTTTGAGAGTCTAGATAACCAATAATGACTACTCCACCAAATTTGATAGTTTAGATTAGTGGAGTAAGTTAGTCTTAGGATTTTTTAGGTGTGTGTGTGTTTATGTGTGTAGGGGAATTTAAGAAACAAAGGTGGAGTTTTTGCTAAAGGGTTTTATGATGAATTTACAGTTGAAAAGTGTGGCTCCAAGTGGTTTTTTGAGGAAAATTTTTCAAATGACTTCACAAAAAAATGATTGATCTACATAGCTATTATTGAGTTACAACACATACTTCAAAATCAATAGTGACTGTCTTGATACATGTGTATAAAAAATGATCTTATTCACTATCCTCATTAGGCTAACTAGGCCTAATATACAAAGGAACATAAATTTAAAAACTCAACAACCCCAATAAATTTTTGGGGCATAAATTATCATGTATCCAACCCTTAGATCTATAATTTGTCTCAAGACAAACTCACTCTACCATGCCAAACCAAAACCCTTATTTTATGCTAGTATAAAGAGATTTTATTGAAAGGAATGTTTCCACACCTCACCAAAAAATTCCACCACCTCAAGCCTTCTTAAAATCACCTGCACAAACTCAAAAGATAGAAACCCAACCTCTACATGTAATATTTTATCAAACCCTAGGGTGAAACCTCATTTTTCATGCCCTTTTCCATCAAAATCTATAAGGGCAGCAACACAAACCCATAAAAATTATTGCCTTTCACTTAGAAAATTATCATATGATCCTAGAGGATTGTGTTGGGCCCCTCTATAGAAACCTCTCTCGATTTTGGCTATCTCAGAGTGGTTTTCCTGTGGCGACGGATTTTCACTTGATGGAAAAAGCGTCAAATGCAAGCAGTGCAAAGTTGGAAAGTGGTGTAACTTTCATTATGAAACTTGTGTGACCAAGTGGAATGTTCCAAAACATCCAAAGAGGTATTTTTATGCTAGGAATGGTCCTATTTTGCACCCAAACATGTGGAATCGCTCCAAGCTATGTTCAACCAGATCGATCCCTTAAGAGTCGAAAGTGCTAAATGAATGAAAACTTCAATATGTTGTTACTTAGATATCGTGATGCTTAGGAACTTCTCATATAATATTAAAAGATCATGTTGGGCCCCTCTACAAAAACCTCTCTCGATTTTGGCTATCTCAGATTGGTTTTTCCGTGGCAGAAAATTTTCACTTGATGGAAAAAGTGTCAAATGCAAGCAGTACAAAGTTGCAAAGTGGTGCAAATTTTTCTCTGCAACTCATGTGACCAAATAAACTATTCCAACACATTTGAATAGGTATTTTTATGCTAGGCATGGTCCTCTTTCACACCTAAACACATGGAATCGCTCTGAGGTACGTTCAACCAGATTGATCCCTTAAGGGTCCAAAGTGCAAAATGGCTACAAACTTCAACATGATATTACTCAGATACCGTGATTCTTATAAAATTCTTGTCTTATTCTATAGGATTGTCTTGGGCCCCTATACAAAAACCTCTCTTTGTTTTGGCTATCTCGAAGTGGTTTTTCGGTGGCAATGAATTTTCACTTGATGGAAAAAGTGTCAAATACAAGCAATGCAAAGTTACAAAGTGGTGCAACTTTTCTCTGCTACTCGTGTGACCAAGAATATTGTTCCAATGCATCTAAATAGGTATAATTACACTAGGAATGGTCCTCTTTCACACCCAAACACGTGGAATCGCTTCGAGGTATGTTCAACTGGATCGATCCCTTAAGGGTCCAAAGTGCAAAATGGCTACATTCAACATGCTATTACTCGGATACCATAATGCTTAGAAAATTCTCATCTAATCCTACATGATTTTTTTGCGCCCCTCTACAAAAACCTCTCTCGATTCTGGCTATCTCAGAGTGGTTTTCCCATGGTGACGAATTTTGACTTGATGGAAAAAGCGTCAAATGCAAGCAGTGCAAAGTTACAAAGTGGTGTAACTTTCGTTCTACAACTCATGTGACCAAGAGGACTGTTCCAACACACATTAATAGGTATTTTTACACTAGGAATGGTTCTCTTTTACACCCAAACATCCACAATCACTTTGAAGTACGTTCAACCAGATCAATCCCTTAAGAGTCCAAAGTGCGAAATGGCTGCAAAATTTAGCATGTTGTTTGTCAGATATCATGATACTTAGAAAATTCTTGACTAATCCTAAAGGATTGCATTGGGCCCCTCTACAAAAACCTCTCTCGGTTTTGGCTATCTCAGAGTGGTTTTCCCGTAGTGGAAGATTTTCACTTGATGGAAAAAGTGTCCAATGCAAGCAATGCTGAGTTGTAAAGTGGTGCAACTTTTTTTCTGCAATTCGTGTGACCAAGTGGAATGTTCCAACACATATGAATAAGTATTTTTATGCTAGGAATGGTCCTATTTTGCACCCAAACATGTAGAATCACTCTGAGCTATGTTCCATCAGATCGATCCCTTTAGCGTCCAAGATGCAAAATGGCTACAAACTTAAAAAAAAATCAATCAGATACCATGATGCTTGGAAATTTCTCAACTCATCCTACAGGATCATGTTGGGCCCATTTAGAAAATCCTCTCTCAGTTTTTTCTATGTTGGAGTGGTTTTCCCGTGGTGACGGATTTTCACTTGATGTAAAAAGTGTCAATTGCAAGTAGTGCAAAGTTGCAAAGTGGTGCAACTTTTGTTCTACAACTCGTGTGACCAAACAAACTATTCCAATGTGTCTAAATAGGTATTTTAATGCTAGGCATCATCCTCTTTCACACCCAAACATGCTGAATCATTATGAGCTACGTTCAACTGAATCGATCCCTTAAGGGTCCAAAGTGAAAAAAGGAAGAAAAATTTGACGGGCTATTACTCAAAAACCATGATTCTTACGACCTCTTCATCTGAGCCTATTTGATTGCATTGGGCCCCTCTATAGTAACCTCTCTCAATTTTTGTTATCTCAGATTCATTTTCTTCTGGTGTCTAATTTTCACTTGATGAAAAAAGTCTCAAATAGAAGCAGTGTAAAGTTGCAAAGTGGTGCAATTTTTTTTTTGCAATTTGTGATACCAAACTAACTACTCCAACACATTGTGATAGGTAGTTTTATGCTAGGCATGGTCCTCTTTCACACCCAAACATGGAGAATTGATCTGAGCTGCATTCAACCGATTTGATCTGTTATTAGGGCATGCAAAATAATGGAAAAAATAAACATACACATGACGGTTGATAATTTCAATTATTCCACACAAAAAGTGTATGATCATTGGTGTAGAGCACCTCATTCCTCCATTTGATGAAGAAGGTCTAGTTCAATGGTTTAAGTCATTATAATGTCAAATAAGGCCATGATAGCCCATTATGTAATCTTTTTTTTAGTTTTGAGTTAGTATGGGGTCCTTTGAGTCAATTATGTAAGTATAAATAAGAAAATATAATTGCTAAGGGCGTTGGAAGAGATTACTAATGCTTCCTCTATTCAAAATTCAAAATTTAGGCCTTAAAAGCAAGGCTAGACCATATGAAAAGAAGAAATTTCTTCAAAATAAGTTAGAATAGGTTGGAAATAGGGTGAGGTTGTAGAATTTGATGTGTTCAAATGGTCTACAAGGACAATGGAGGTCAAATTATGTTATGGTAAGATGCCATAATTGGGAATAGATGTGTTTTGAATGAAAAAAAGAGGTTTGAGGGAGTAAAAGTGGGTACAGTCAAGGGGTAGCATAATTTGGTGGTCAATTAAGTTTGTGCAAGTATATTGACGAGTGTTGGAAGAGGTTTTGAGTACATCAATATAAGGTATACTCAATTTAGAACTCATATCTAAATTATACACACAAAAACATGTAAAGTATACACTTGAATACACATAACTCATATCTATTGAACCATCAATTTAGAATGCAAATATGGAAACCATCGATAAAAGATATTTGTATTAACCAAATAGACATGTAGGAATACATCAATATATGTTGATATAAGTATGAAATAGATTTACAAAATATCCATATAGGCTTACGAGAATACCATATAGGCATACAATGTCAAATATGTCCAATACAAAATATGTACAAAACTGCCATGTAGGCATACAACAAAGGGCTCTAGAATCAAAAGTCATTCCTCTCCATGCTCTGGAAATAAATTCTTTCCCTTTTCTTTTCAATTGGATGGCGATAGGTTTGTCACTTGTTTTTTTGTTCTCGAGGAGTGCTCCTGCTCCTCCTCCTAGTGTTTAGTTCATGGTGAATTTTTAGCTATTTCAATAAGAAGTAAAGACATGAATATATATAAATTACATTATAAAAAATGATATATTTGACAAAATAATCACTTACCACCATCTCATGATCTCTCTCCACAAGGGAAATATTCTCACTCCCATGCTCAGGCGTGCTCAAGCCCTGTATAAACCATACAAATAGAAACTAAACTATGTGAATCAATAATGCTTTGATTTTTCACTAACTAACATCTATAACAACAAATTTAAATTGAAATTTACTAATTTTCCTCATACCTCCCCTATCAGAGCTATCAAGGATTTTATAGCATATGAAGCACCAATCTCTATTGTCCTCATCACATTCAAAGGTGTTCTGGCTTGCAACATCTAAAAATAAAACAAAAAATTATTCAACTTAATCAACGATGTGCATATAAAATACACAAATCTATTAAGTACAATTCATTTGTTAAATTTTTTATTCTATTACCTCCATGTAGGTTTGATTAAATCCACTACCACTGGGAAGTGTTCCCTTAAAACCTCCAATATTATCCTATTCAACATCCTAAATCGCATATTAAAATACCATTTGTAAAACAATGCTATTAACATGTAATAAATTTATAATTGTTTACTAGTTACATACCCCAGCAACAGGTGTAGTGTAGAAAGAAGTAGATGGCGGTCTGGTGTATCCAGTATCCACACTGTGACCCTACAATTTTATTAAAATCATAAAACATTTTTAGTTAATCTTGCATTTCAAAATTAAAATTTAATAAATTAAATTAAATGAACATGCTAAATTTTACCTGACTATCAATGCCATATGCCTCATGCAAAATTTTAGCTACCCTCTGCATCTCCATAGCTACAGATGGATCCTACATAGCAGCCTCCTGAGTGTCAGTGGGGTCATATGAACAAGTCACCCCACAAGATTGACACACATGGGTTCAAAGGCTACCACTCGAAGACTCCCTTGGATGGTACTATAGAGTAGGGATAGTATGATGGATGACACTTTGGGTCAAAGGGTTGATCGCCTACAATGTCTCTACATCAACACTTTCCTTCATGAAAGAACAAATAACAATGTGCTCATGAGGAGGCCTAGCGAGAGCTCATCTACCTCGCTACGTAGGATTTGGTTGTGCACTGGGTCTATCCTGAGCTGACCCCCCAACTCTCCCCTTGAAATCCCTCATATCAAAATAATTTGGGATTTTGTTCACTATGAGCTCACTATATAGTTTCCTAAGGAAATATTTTGGGACATCGCAATTCTTGTACAATGGGTAATCAAAGACCATGTACCACCTATCATAAAATTGGTTCCTATTCTATTGGTGGTGGCACCAATGAATAGGAAACCTCTTTGCATTTAAAGTAATAATTTTATTTGTGCATGGGTTAGTGAATAATGAGCACAAATCACCTTTTGTAATTTTTAGATCCTTTACATATTTATATGATAGTTTATTCACATAATAATCCCTAGCTGCCTGCCTCCTATCTTTCCATCTAGTTATTTGTTTGCTAATTGAATCTACGTTTGTTAACATATCTTTCAATGAACTTGCTAGGGTCATTCTTTCTATAGTTGAACCATTTGGATCACTCAACTTACTGATTAAATCCTCAATTTTATTTTTGTTGTTCTCAATTTCACTCATTTAATTTTGTTGACTTCTAGGAGGGGATTGAGTGATTGGTGGAGGAGGTTTTTGTTGTGGTTGATTTTGTTCTTGAAGATTTGGGTGCTCTTCTTGTTCAGGATTTTGAGGGTTTGCAAGTTGATTTGCATCTCCTCAAAATTCAAACAAATATATATCAAATTCAACCTAAAACTAACAAATTAAAAAAAAAGAAAACAATCCTTACCTCTCACACCTCCTCCTTGTCATGGTGCCATCGTTGTGAAGAAATATAATTTTTTTGGTGAAGAATTTTGTAGAATGTCTCCTCCATGAATGTGAGGGTGAAAAATGGGGGTTTTGGCTATGGGAGAAGAAAAAATAGTCAAAATCAAAATGATAGAGTTTCATTTTTTCTTTTTCTTTTAACATGCAATAACGTGCTTGCATTATGAACTTTCAATTATTTTTTGAAAAGAGGCCACAAATTGGCTACCCATTTCCATGCACCCATCCACATAAGGTGCTACATTTGTAGCTACCTACGTTTTCTTGATCCACATATTTTGTGGAGGTTGAGTCTAGGAATATAAGCCTTGATAGGTGCTTTAGGTTACATGCACATTCAAGAAACATAAGAGTATATTTTGTAATACATTTATGGAGAGGCATAGTAGTTTATGTGGTGGTGTCAAAAAGAGCACAATAATCGCCTCACCATTGACACTTTTAGGTGGGATACATTTCTAGAGTAGTTGAGAGCATGCTACTTTATGGAGAATTTTATGCATCATGATATAGATGAGTTCCATAACCTTTGTTAGAGAGGATTATTTATATATCAATGTGCAAGTATTTTTTTTAGTTATTATATATTTTTAATTACCTAGACAAGATGAGAAGCTTCTTGTCAATTGTTTTTATTAGAGGCCTAAATTCAATCATATCAAGACCTATTCACATGGCCAATATATAGAACCATTGATTTATTTTGGAGAAGGCCTTGATTTGCGAGGATAGTTAGGGTAAATATCAAGAGGTGAAAGAGTGGTTTCAAAACTTCAACCAAGGTCTATAGGATCATGGATTTGACAAACCACCTCTTCCTTTGAGGGGAGTATTTAGGTCACCTAGAGGACCACCTAGGCCAACACAATAGTAGTATTAGAGTGAAATGAAATAAAAATGGTGTGGGATGAATTAAACCAATGTGGAATGATGTAATGGCCTAGGGTCTAAAGACCTAGGCTATCCCTAATTCCATTAGAAAGAGAGAATATCAAAAAGGGACAGGATTGACTTTCAACCTTGAGATGAGTCAACCCTATTTTGTGTCTTTTGGATCTCTACTTTCTTATGACATAAATGATTGATTTGTAATGTTTTGGAATGATTTAAAGTGAATTTACTAAATGAAATATATAACCTAACACTTGAAATGTAGAATTCAGTGATAATAGAAATTTAAAAAAAAAAGAAAATTTACACGTAGATCTAAGAAGTATACACTACTTTGCACTTGTGATAAAAAGTGGGTTTATTATGAACATAAAAGTATCCCTTTTCCTTACTTAATGTGGGAATAATTTATTAATGATAAAATATACTTAATTGTGCCTTATTTAGGGTTTTGTAAAGTGTTTTCTTACACTTTCACACTAATTTGGGGCTTTATTATTTAATTGAGGTTAATTAGAGCTTCATTGACCCCATTAATTCAAATCCAAGCCTTATTAATTGCATTTTCATGAGGATATATCCTGACACTCATTAATAATGTTGCATAACACATAATTTTATAAGGTTTGAGTCATAGTATTGTAGACACATAAAATTGACCTATGCTTGCAAACTTTATTTTTCTCCATATTTATTTTCAACATAACTAAAATATTGAAATTATGTCCTATAGTCCAAATTCAACTATTAATTAAATAATTCTCAATTATTTAATTAATTCATATCTTTTATTTCTCCTAACTATTTAAATAAATGAATTACATTTATTTTATTTTACGTCGCTAATTTCTTATGTCCCTCTATAATTAAATAAATTACTAAATTTATTTAACTATAATTTGTCCACTATTTCCTCTTGATTATTTAAATAAACAAACTTTATTTATTTACTTAAATACGTCATTAATTCTAATGTTTTCTTATAATTAAATAAATTCCTAGGATTTATTTAAATTATTGACCACTTTATTCATCTTCTCCATAATTAAATAATTATCATCAATTATTTAATTGTCTCATTGACATTTCTTCTAATTTTAAATAGTCATTTATTTAAATTTCCCACTTTCTATTTTTCCAACCAAGTAAATAATTTGAAATAATTATTTACTATCACTTGACCCCACCACTTTTGAATTAAATTAATTTTTAATTGAAAAGGTCAATATCACTTCTTGAATCAAATAATTTTAAATTCTTCTTTGATTCTTCAGCAACTTCATTTTTTGTGCCCAATATCTCCTTGTCACATGAATTCCTATCCATTTATTTGATTTTTCTAAAATCAGATCTCAACCCTTCATTTCAAATTTTACCCTAATGTTATACTAACCCTATGTGCTAGTTGTCACATTTAATTTCAGCCTTTGATCTTAGGGCAACTCTCAAATTTTAATCCTGACCATTCATCCAAAATTGACATTTTTATAAAAATCAAATGTCAACCTCATTTGGGGACTTTTCTCATCTCTTGAATTCATCACTTCATCATCTCACACTTCATGCTTCAAATTTTAGGCTTCCACACTTCTTCATGCTTGTAGAAATCTTAGTACACTTGCATTTTAGATCAAATCCTTCAATATTTGCTTAGGTCTTGTCATAGTCATAGTTTCTCACAAAAATCTAAGGGAAAACATCATTTTGCAGCAAATGGAGAAGGGAAATGAAGGTCAATCAGGGAGGGCATGAAGGTTGTCTGGTAAAATTCTTCTTATCTTTATGCTATTTTCCTCCTTTATGCTTTATTGTTTAGCTAGGGTTTTATTTTTGTATTTTTATTTCATGCTAAATTATATTTTTGCCTTAGCCACATTGGTGAACCTGAGAACTGATTTTTAGCTCAATATTTTGACAAATTTTCAGGAATTTTGGAGTTGGATCCTTTTTGTTGTAGGTTCTGTTAATTTCTTGTTGTAGGTTTTGCATCATTTTGGGGACAAAACTCTAGTTTTCAAAGATTTGACCAGATCTCCCAAACACTTATATATATTTTCACAAAAGAATTTCTACAAGTTGATGACAATATCAAGAGCTTTCACCCCAAAAATCAGATTTTTTGGAGCTGTTTTTAATTTTTTATAATATTTTTGTTATTTTCCATGAAAAATCAATTTTGAGAGAAAATTAGTGAATTTTTCAAATATTTTTATATTTTTGGAATCTCTCTAAATTCTAGTAGGGTTCTGTTCTTTATATTTTTAATTTGGAGCTTTTTAATTTTGTTAATAATTTTATAGTGATTTTTCATAAAAAAATAATGTTGGGTGCAAAACAACAATTTTTTGGATTTATTTATATTTTTGGAAAGCTATGAAAATTTTAGTTAGGTTCTTTTCTCTGTGTTTTTATTTTTGATGCTAAAAACATTTCCAAAAATCAGATTTGTCTTAACTAGCTAACCCTCTAATATTAGTGATTAATTATCTTGTTAGGGCTTTGGCTTTATTGTTGGTTTCGTGAATGTGTAGAAAAAATAAACACTTCAAAGGACATATTGGATCAATTAGACAAAAATTTGGAGGTAAAGAAAGTCTAGGGGCACACATTTCATCCTTCATCTCTTAATCTTGTTTGTCATACATTTGGATTTGGGGCTTAAAAAGAACAACTTGTTTGATCACACATTTGGATTTTGGGGTCTAAAATCAATCTTCTTTGTTGTCACATTATTGAAATTGGGCTTAAAAAGAACCATTTTCTTCCATCACACATTTTTGTTTTGGGTTAAAAAGAACAAGTGGTTTCATTGTTTGATTACACAGATTTTATTTCTAAAGGGAAATTAACAACTGCGAGTGTGAATAGTGTGGGTGTCCTCCAAAACACCTCACTTGGTTCAATTTTTTCATACCCTTCTTAGGAGGCCTTCTTGGAGCACACACCCATCCAAGGGATGACCTCAATCCAAGTGTGAATCCAAAGACACGCCTCTTTGGGAGTTGAAATCTTTTCACTCTTGGCTAAGCCCTAAAGAACTTTATACCTTTGGGAAGTGAAGTTGAAGGGTGGGTTACCCCTTTCTCCCATATGTGTGGTAGTATTTTTCTTTCAAATTATACCTAGTCAATCTCGTGCAAACTAGCTTGAGACCTAATTGGCCATACCCCACTTGACTAGTCATAGGGCTTGTTGATGTTTCTTCCATGTGTTGTTGTTTAATAATCATCATTACATTCTCCAAATTTCAAAATTCAAACTTGCTTATCTGTCTTGTGTGAGTGATTCAGGTTTTTTACATGTGTGATCATTCATTTAAACATTGCCAAATCAAGCTAAAAACAAAACACATAAAGAAAATTCACTCTACACATTCTTTCAACACATTGATATCTAATCACTTTCATCCTAATCACTCTTCTTAGCCACATCATATCCACTTCATCCTAATTGTATCCTAGCCATTATCCCTCATCATTCCACCTTTTCCTAATCACATCCCACTCATCATTCATTCATCCTACTCATCATCCTAATAAATCCAATTCATTCGATCGTGTCATTCCTAACCATATTCAAGTCATCCCAATCCAATCCAAATCATATCCCTATAATTCTACATCATATCTTAATCCTCCTAGTGTAATAATGGGAAATTTCTATTTAGGTTAGCAAACTATAATATGCAATGAAACCTAAAAACCCATTAGTTGGTAATGGAGTGGAAAGGAATAGATGCACAATCTTATAGATTGTCTTCATCCTCCATGACTAACCTCCATTACACCTTCTTAATTTGCTGAATATGATTTGTTTGCCCTTAGATTTGTGAAGAGCAAGCCAATAGAAATGACAAGCCCTAAGCAAACATTCAAGGATTTGAAATGACCTAGATGCAGACTATGCCCTACCGCAAATAGTAAACATCTACAATTTCTAAGCTAATATCAAATGAAAACCTAGATATGCTATGATAAATATGCTAAAATGATAAACTATGAAAATGAAATCTAATCCAAACATGAAAGTCTAAGATGTGAGATGCCAAAATATGGAAATGCAAGATACTAAGAGATCTCTAAAATATGACAATGCAAGATGAAATGAGAGAGAGATAATAATGGATAGCCAAGGATCTCAAAATGAAGACAAAATTGACATTTTATAGAAAATGCAATTTTGTATGGACGGATGAGATTAAAGATTGACAAATGCCCTAGAATCTGTGGACAAGATTCAATATGACAACCCACAATTAGGGTTAGGGCAATATTAGGTTAAATTCGAAATGAATGGACAAGATTGATTTTAAGAAAAATCAAATCAAGGGTTGACAATGCATGTGACAAGGCACACAAAACGAAGTTGTTGGGGAATCAAATAATAATAAAATTATTTGATTCAAGAGAGAATGTTGACTTTTTAAATTAAAAACTATTTTAATTCAAAAAGGGGTGGGGTCATGTGATAGTAAATAAATTAAATTAAATTATTTACTAAAGAGGGAATTTAGAAAGGGAGACTTATTTTAAATAAATAAGATTTATTTAAAATGAGCACAATAAAAGAGGAGAAATTAAATAATAAAATTATTTAATTCAAGTGGTGGGACTATTTTAAATAAATGATTTTATTTAAAATGAGGAGAATGTGAAGATTGCCATAATTAAATAAATAAAAGAATTTATTTAATTATAAGAGGAATTTAAATTAGAGATTAATTAAACAAATAAAGTTATTTATTTAATAATCAAGAGGACATAATGGACAAGGATAATTAAATAAATTAAGAAATTTATTTAATTATAGAAAGACATTAGACAATTAGTGACGTAATTAAATAAATAAATAAAATGTATTTATTTAATAATCATGAAGAATAAAAAAGATATGAATTAATTAAATAATCATGAATTATTTAATTAATAGTCGAATGTGGACCAAGGACATAATTAAAATGTCTTAATTATGCTAGGAAGAAAGAGATTAGAAATAGAGCTTGCAAGCCTAGGTCATTTTTATGTGTCTACATTTGCCCCTCTTTGTCATAATGCAGCCTGTCGCATTGTGGGAAAGAAAATAAGTCAACCATATGCCCCAGTGCAAAATAGGATGAGGAAGAATGATGAGGAGGGTTGCGGTATGCCCCCTCAAGAGGACAGACGGGTTCCAAGAACACGGGTGTGCTCTCGAAATGGATGAGAAGACTAGAAGACGATAGAACAAGAAAGTGTTAGTAAAAGATATGGATGATGATATGAATGCAATGCCTATATGAGATGCATGTTAGTTCCTAGATCAAATCCTTCAACGTTTACCATAGGACTTTAATATTTATTGCTCTTTCAATCATCATTGGGAAGATTATTGTAATGGCCAATAAACACCATGATATGACATAGATCAAGGTGTGCAAGATCGCACCATCACGTAAGACATGCAGTCATAGAAAAGGATGATCATGACCCATACTAGAAGCGCAATTGCCCCAGTCCTTTTGTCATAACCAACCGCAAGTAGAAAAAAAGACAAGGACAAACCATGAAATGTTGTTGCTTCTCTAAATCCTGTCTCCAGGACATCCTCGAGAAGCTAGCAACATGATTGCCAAAAAAAAATAAAAATAACGCCACCATCATGATACATTGCTATTTTTCTAAATCTCATAGTCAGGACATCGCTGAGAAACTAGTAACATGAGTGTCAAAAGACAAGACAAATGTCATGAGACATTGTTGTTTCTCTAAATCTTGTTCTCCAGATCTCGTTGAAAAACTAGGAACATGATGAAAAGGCCAAAGACACGTGCCAAGTATTTGCCAAGTGTTTTAAGATCAAGGTTGTCAACTGTCGAGCAATATCAAATTTAGGAAGGACACATCCTGAATGACGTTGATATCTAGGAGATCAATTCTTGGAGTTAGGAGAATCCATCAAAATGCCAGATGATGAGGACAATGCTTAGGAAGGACACATCCAAATGCATAAAGGACTGAGGAAAGTTTATCTTCGAAAGGACACATCTGAAGAAGAACCCCCAAAGTTTTGCCAGGTTCAATTGTCTTGATAGAATTTGATTACATGTCATTGCTGAATTGATCAGAATTGATGACGAGATAGACTGTTGATTGCTTGCTCGGCATTGATGGAATATTTCACTTGACTTGAAGAAAACTTGACGTGTGTGAAAATACTATGCCATGAACCCTAATGGACTGACCTAGTGCGACCTCGGGGGCTCATCGACAGATTGCCTTGCCTACGTCATGCACTCAGAGACCTCATAGTTCAACACGACCAATGACATTGTCCAAAGGACAAGAGTTTGAATCATGATTTTATTTTGACAAACCTAAAGAATAACCTAAATGTTTCGGGGATTCAAAGATGAATCTTGCCTATGTAGCAAATGCACAGAGACAACGTAGTTCAGACTAGGACAAAAGACTGATTGAAATGCTCGATTGAATTGATCAAACTAACTCTATTTTTGGGATTTTGACAATGATTTGGATGTTTTTGTATTTATATTCAGGACTTTATATGATTTTTATGACTTTTTTCAGGACTTTTTCAAATTTTTAGGTCTTTTTGATGTTTTATGAAAATTGTGACAAATGCATGTGAATGATGCCGACACACATGAATCCAAGGAAAACCATAATTTTTCTACTAGTCAAGCTGAATACCGATTGACAAGTGACGATGACAATGACAACATTGTTTGACATGGGAAGGACACATCCTGAAACAATGTGAGGATGACAATGATAGGACAAGAGGATAAAATCTTGTAGTAGGGCCAAGGACAAAACCAAGGAATGTTTTGAATGATGGGCCAGGTTTTCCATATTGTTGCATTTGGAATGACTTTGTGAGGATTAGATGGGATGATGAGGGATCTTTAGACCATTGACAAGGGAAACCAAGATGGGTGATAGGTATAAAAGGACAATGGATGGCCTCAAATAGGAGAATATCATATGGTCTCCAAGGATAATGACACATGAGGCTATGATGGTAATGACATGATATTCAATGACTAAGGTATGACCAAAAGATAGACATGTCAAAAAATTTCCAAAGCATGATTTTTGTTTTTGCCCCAATCTTTGTCAAGATCAAAATAGGTGGAACAATGGATGGACACGATAAGGTTTAGACAGGTTGATGGAAATGCCATAATAAATTTCATGTGAAGGGTATGGGAGACAAGATGAATTGCCCCCAAGTGTAATGGTCCACATAGATGATTTATTCTACACATGATGCCTGTTTTCCAGGTTTTCATCATGGTACTTATCCAGAGCGCCATAAGAATGGTTTTCACTATTGGAAAAAAAATTTCTCTTTACTATTTTTGTCTTTTTTGTCTTTTTCAATTCTTTTTTATTTTCTATTTTTTGCCGAATAGCCTTGATTCTTTAGATGACCACTAACTGTGTTCAAGCCTTTGATGGTGCTGATGTAGAGACTGGTGCCATGACATGCCAATAATGACCTTTATGAAGTAGTTTCCTTGTCAGGATGATAGCACTTGCATACAGCTGACTGATGTCATTTTGATCCTTGTTGATACTAGAGTTGGCCTTGTCAAAATACGTACGTCGCGATAGAGTACCATGAGAGTCCTTATGATAAAGAGTTGCTGCCAAGATTTTATGGATTTGTGACATGGGACGTTTGGACTTTAGGCGAGATGTAGGATTATAATGGATGACGGTGGACATGGACAGGTTGGTGGAATGTTTGGATGTAGCCGTTTTTATTCTCCAAACTTGGGTTAATTGATGATGGAGGTTGGATCTTTGATAGCATTTGGAACCAGCACTTTGATATGTCTTTCTTGATGGCCATTTTGAAGGAGGTGGACATTGATTATATGTGGGAGTCCTCTTGTGTTGTGGCTCCACATTTTGATTGACTTCTAGATTTGGCATATTTTCTTTGCCTGATTCATTCTTTCTTGACTTGAGCCACTTTGTTTTGGGATCCATTTTAGCTTTATTTGTCTACTTGAATTTTTGTCTAGTTTGATGGCCTTTGACATTTGATTTTGGACTTTAGACTTGTAATAATTTTGCTTTTGTTGGTTCCAAATGGAAGGCTTATTTTTGTTGGAATGACAGTGTATGATGTGGATGGAAGGAGTGTTGGCAACAACCTTATGACAAGGACTACTTATGGCATTCACTTTGACATTTGTATTAGATAAAGTTGCCCCCAGTATCGAGGAGGGACCACTAACATCATTTGACTTTTCGACTAATGAATAGCCAAGACCTTCATGTCTGTAATTTGCCTGTACTTGAACTGGTTCAATAATGCCTTGCTCATGTATACCGAGTCCTTTTCCTTGATAATGCATGTTCTAACATATTTTTTTGCTGATGGGATACTTGTTACTTTGGAAGCAAGATGCTAACCCATCTTTATTGTGGAAATGATTGCTTGAAATCTTCTCATCTGTGAGAAAGCCTGCTTTGACAAAGATAGATGATCCTAATTGATAAGATGTTGTAGCTTCATTGACATATTGGACAGATTTTTGATTGACATCTTTGATTTGATTTTCTGTCATATCAAATTCTAATGATTCTGTTGGTGCTTCCAAGTCTATGTCAAAACCGTCCTCATGGTCATTTTCATAGAACCCACTGAATTCTACTATAGCTTGATCATTTGCAAATATGTCCATGCTAGAAGACTCTTGTTCTAGTGGTAGATCATCTATGTGTCCCATGGAGGCAAGTGTCTCACTTTTGGAAGTGTCAATACTTGAAGTTTGGATGGAATCATCTTCAAGTGTCTCATCATGAATGGCATATAGGTCAAGGAGTGGATCATTTTGGACTTCTTGATCAAAGATAGTGTCTTGATCAAAGATGGGTGCCTTTTGAATGTCATGATTGGAAATAAGATCTTGACTAAGGATAGGGTCATCTTGAATGACTTGGTTTTGGATGGACTCTTGACCAAGGATAGGTGTCTTTGGTATGCCATGATTGTCTAGGAGGACTTCTTGAATGGACGTAAAGATGGGGTCATGGGATGGCCCTCTTTGATCTTGAAATGATGGTGATGTTATAATGTCATGCTTTGGACTTGCCTCTTGACATGTATCCTCAAGTGTATGCAAGGAGATGGGACTTTGGAGACCATGACTAGATGTGTTTTCATGACAAAATGTATATTGGGATGGAGTGTCTTGAAATGGATTGGTGTGCAATGGACTAGGATATGACATGGAGGTTTGGAAAGGGTTAGTGGATGGAGGACTAGGATGAGATGAAGGATTAGAATAGGACATGGATGCATGACAAGGATATGACGTGGATGGTGGATTGGAATATGACATGGATGAAGGATTAGGATATGATACAAATGAAGGACTAGGATATGACGTGGATAGTTGGTTTGGATTGATGGATGGATGATTTCCCTTGTCAAAGTTAGGGTGGGTATGACCACTGAAAGTTTTTGTGACTTAGTGCCATGCATGGTGTTAGGGGACTCCTTATAGTAGATGGATAGAGGACTAGGTCTCATGGATTGTTGGTAAGATGGATAGATGGATGGAATGCTAGGGGTTATAAATTTGGACTTGGATTGGAGGTATAGTGTTTTGAATTCCCTAGCAAGTTGTGCTTGACCATTACTAATGAATTGGCATTCAATTTGACTAGCAAGCATGTCATAGTGACTTGAAGACATGATGGTGGATGAAATGAGACTAAGGCTATCCAAAGTGATAATGCAAAGTGATAATGAGTTCCTTATGTCAAATGATTTTTAGGAAAGGTTTTCTAACCACTCAAAGTTTGGCCAATGTCTCGATTTGGATTGTCAAAGGACTAGTTTGAAGGACAAGATGATAAAATGACAAAGTGAGATTTCCATACTAGACTTATGAGTTGGAAGTAGCTCACCAAAGGACAATGACTAAGGACTAATTTGTTTGACTTGGTGCAATGACAATTTAATTTTTGAGACAATGGTTTGACAAAGAAAGGAATTTTTTCCTATCCCAAAGTGTGCAAAATTGAGGACTTGATTTGACAAATGCAGTTCATGATGGCAAATGAGTTGCAGAAAGTGATTGGACAAAATTTGAGGCTGATTGCAAAGATTTGTTTTAGTTTGGAAAAGTTGTTTCAGATTTTGGCAAGTTTGTTGTTCATTTGTTGGAATTGTCTAAAAACAGTTGGCAAACACATGGTGTTTGTAAAAAAAAAATCAACCACATAGAAGTCATTTTACAAAAATCTTATGGCTGCAAGGACAATATTCTTTTGGATCCCACTAACCGCATATCCTTAGTGGATGAATTTAGAAGCTTGGCCCCATAGGCTCCCCCTTACAGTGCACTCATTTCTCAGGGCAACCAAGCTTCCAACCTCCATGAAACTCCCATGGCAGATTGATCATCTCTACTAAGAACTGCGCAGGTGCGGGTGTCATCACAATGACCATTGTTGTACCAAAGAATAGAAGGTTTTTGGCTTGCTAAAACAAGGGATTTAATTCAGACATCCATTCGAGTGGTTATACATGGGGCCAATATTAAGCTCCATTATGGAGGCACTCCAGCCTGAAGAGGTTAAGCTCAACAGGGTTTTGGGGAGTACTACTTGGTCCGTATAACATATCTGCACTCGTAATCCTAGGTTTTCCCTTAGGATTCACATTTATATACCAGTCGGAAGTAGCTCGGCTAAAGAGCTTCATTGCCAGTTTGAGTCACTTTGGGGTGAGTAATTTTTCCCACCAAAGCAGGCCCAATTTTCTAAGGTTCAACAAGAGCAAATTAGAATATTCATAGTTCAATCGATCCTTGTTTAAAAACAAGAAGTGAAAACATGAATATCCTAAATCACACTCACATGGTGTTAATTTTAAACCCAAATCAAAATGTGTTGACAAACATAAAAAAAACATGGAGTTTATTTTAACCGTTTGTAGTATTTGTCAAAACATGAGGTTCATTTTAACTGTTTGTAGTGTGAGCTAGCTAAAAGTTCATTTTAACCCAATGCTATGAAGATGCAGATTCATTTTAAGCCAATGAGTTGTAATGCAAGTTGTATTCTTTTTAGCCCAATGAGTATGCATGCATGTTTATTTTAACCCATGAATGTAAAATGCAAATTTGTCTAAGATTTGTGAAATAAACAAGAAAAATGTTAGACTCCTCGTCACAAGCTACAAACAAAAAATTAGTAAACCAAAATCTTTAAGCTACTAAAAAGAGAAAGAGTTCTGACTTAACCCTATTTGACCTAGTGCAAGCCCAATTCCTAGAGTCAATAATAGTTTCTCTTACACCCAGGATCACACAAGTGCGCAAGGGGAGAGGATACTTCTATTATTGATCACCAATATTAGAGGGTTAACTAGTCAAAATATATCTAATTTTTGGAAAAATTTCCAGAAATGTAAAGAAGTCCAAACAATTCTCTGTTTTGCATCCAGAATAAATTTTTTATGAAAAATCATAAAAAAATTATTAAAATTCCAAAACAGATCCAAAAAATTTGATTTTTTTAATGAAGGTGACTGACATCATTCCAAACCTACAAAAATTATTTTGTGAATAGATCTGCAAAATCTTATGAGATATAAGTCAATCTTTGTAAAACCCTAAAGTTTAAAGATCTATTTTTTGTCGAATTAGTTTATAGGAAAACTAAAAATATAAAAAATAGACCCTTATTGAAATTCTGAGAGCTTTCCAAAAATGCAAACAAAGCTGAAAAATTCGCTAATTTGCTCTCAAAATTGATTTTTCATGAAAATAACAAAGAAAATTATTAAAAATTTAAACTAGCTCCAAAAACTCTGAATTTTGGACTGGAATCTCTAAATATTGTCTCCAACCAGAAGTAAAAACTTTGTCAAAAAATACATAGCCGTTTGAGAAATAAGGTCAAATATTTGAAAAATAGGGTTTTATCTCCAAAATGGTGCAAAACCTGCAACAAAACCTGCAACAAAAAGGATCCAACTTCAAATATCTTCAAAATTTGTCAAAATATGTCAGGTTCACCAATGTAATAATGGGAAATTTCTATTTAGGTTAGCAAACTATAATATGCAATGAACCTAAAAACCCATTAGTTGGTAATGGAGTGCAAAGGAATAGATGAACAATCTTGTAGATTGTCTTCATCCTCCATGACTAACCTCCATTACACCTTCTTAATTTGCTGAATATGATTTGTTTGCCCTCAGATTTGTGAAGAGCAAGCCAATAGAAATGACAAGCCCTAAGCAAACATTGAAGGATTTGAAATGACCTAGATGCAGACTATGCCCTACTGCAAATAGTAAACATCTACAATTTCTAAGCTAATATCAAATGAAAACCTAGATATGCTATGATAAATATGCTAAAATGATAAACTATGAAAATGAAATCTAATCCAAACATGAAAGTCTAAGATGTGAGATGCCAAAATATGGAAATGCAAGATACTAAGAGATCTCTAAAATATGACAATGCAAGATGAAATGAGAGAGAGATAATAATGGATAGCCAGGGATCTCAAAATGAAGACAAAATTGACATTTTATAGAAAATGCAATTTTGTATGGACGGATGAGATTAAAAATTGACAAATGCCCTAAAATCTGTGGACAAGATTCAATATGACAACCCACAATTAGGGTTAAGGCAATATTAGGTTAAATTTGAAATGAATGGACAAGATTGATTTTAAGAAAAATCAAATCAAGGGTTGACAATGCATGTGACAAGGCACACAAAATGAAGTTGTTGGGGAATCAAATAATAATAAAATTATTTGATTCAAAAGAGAATGTTGACTTTTTAAATTAAAAACTATTTTAATTCAAAAAGGGGTGGGGTCATGTGACAGTAAATAAATTAAATTAAATTATTTACTAAAGAGGGAATTTAGAAAGGGAGACTTATTTTAAATAAATAAGATTTATTTAAAATGAGCACAATAAAAGAGGAGAAATTAAATAATAAAATTATTTAATTCAAGTGGTGGGACTATTTTAAATAAATGATTTTATTTAAAATGAGGAGAATGTGAAGATGGCCATAATTAAATAAATAAAAGAATTTATTTAATTATAAGAGGAATTTAAATTAGAGATTAATTAATTAAATAAAGTTATTTATTTAATAATCAAGAGGACATAATGGACAAGGATAATTAAATAAATTAAGAAATTTATTTAATTATAGAAAGACATTAGACAATTAGTGACGTAATTAAATAAATAAATAAAATCTATTTATTTAATAATCATGAAGAATAAAAAAGATATGAATTAATTAAATAATCATGAATTATTTAATTAATAGTCGAATGTGGACCAAGGACATAATTAAAATGTCTTAATTATGCTAGGAAGAAACAGATTAGAAATAGAGCTTGCAAGCCTAGGTCATTTTTATGTGTCTACACCTAGTCATCATCCTAATCAATCAAGTCACCCAATCTTGTCATTCCATATCATTCCTAATCATTTTCTCCAAATCATTATCCTAATCATCATTTCACATTGATCTCATCCTACCCATTCCTACAATCATATCTTCATCATTCAACTTTCATTCTAACCACCAACCCTAATCATTCCTAATCATCCAATCTTATCATCTCAACATCATCACCAACCTAGTCCTAGTCAATCAAAACTTTTCAAAATGGACCTAATCATAAACAAGCCCAATCACTATCCTAAGCCCAAGATCATAATTCAAGGAGGCCCTCTCCATAATGCAAATAATGAGACAAAACCATAACCTAAAATAATACTTTGAGGGGATCCTCCTACCACCTCTAATAGTGACATGAACTATGTTCCATACCTTGAGGAAAAAATCAGCATGCAAGAACTTAAACATGTGTGCCACCATGCACACATTCAAAAACAAATTCCTAGCATCACAACTTCAAAACATCCTTCAAAAACTTCACCAAATACCCCAACCCGTAGACCACCAAACCATACAAAGAATTCAAACCATCTTCCAAAATTTTCAACAAATTAAATCACCTCAAATCCAACACCTCCTAGATCGAGCAAATCAATTCATTACCAGTTGTCAAATCCAACAACCACAACATCATCCCCTATCCATTCATTATCAACGAATGGCACCTCAACCTTATGTGTCATCCCCTTCCACCTCATACCGATATAATCCATCCACTCCTTCGCATTTCAATACCGCATCAACCTATCAAGCCACATCACAACAAACACATGTGAACTTAAGTTCTACCTTGAAACAAGGTGAAACTTCCTCATGCTTTAATGCAACCATTGACAAGGGGAACACTAATTTCAGTTATGCACCCTATAAGTATATCATACCACTATCCAATAAAAATCATATCCTAAAGCCACCATGTCCTAGTCCTAATCCAATGGTACCTACACTTTCCAACCCATTAACCCCTTCATTACCCTTATCATCCTCTAATACACTTTCCAATACATCAACTCCAAGTCCTAAGTACAAACATTACAACAACAAACATGTGGTTTTTCCCAAATCCACAAAACCACTCAATCCATTCACTCCTCCATCCAATCAAAATCAAAACCCTAGGCCAACACCTTCCACCCCAACACCTATAAAGGATGTGACCAAAGGGATACAAGAAAGGAATCAATTGTTACCATGTCATTCAACACATATACTTGAACATACAAAATAATCTTCAGACATCATGCAAAGTCCTTCAAGCCAACCATGTCATCCACAACCCCTTGAGCAAATTCAAGAGTCTCCCCTCGTAATTCTAAGTCACCCTTTTTTATTCTCCTATCTTTTTGACCATCAAGAACATGGAAATTATCTTCATGAGAAATCCCCTTCCACCTCCATTCAAATAAGTCATGAGGTATGTCAAGAACACAATCCTAAACATGAGGAAACATTACCCCCTAATCCACATAAATATCAAAACCCTCCTAATGATTTTGTTCATAACACGCCTAATCCTATTTATGATCAAGAAAACCATGATGATCCTCTTAGCCATCTTTATGAATTCCATGGTCAAGAGCTTTCCACCTCACCCATACATGATGCACAAAAACCCACTTCCCGTGATGAGACAAGTGGCTCCCAAGAAAACATAGGAGATCAAACCATTACCTTGGATCTTAGTGAACAAAATACTAATCAAGATCTTAATGATCCTTTCACATCCACCATCGACCCTATTTCAAAACCACCATCATATCCACTTGGCTTATCTTCTTTCATCTATGATTTTTCCTCCTTAGGACATCAAAAATCATTATCCATCACTTCACCTACTTCATCCAATAATCAACTCAAATCTTGTTTCCAAACTACACCTAGTCCTATAGTTAATCGCATGCTCCAAAAAATGAATTATTAAGGAAAAGGCTTAGGCCCTCTTGAACAATGAATATTGGAGCCTACACATGTCAAAGTCCCTCCTTCACAGTCATATGGCCTTGGATACACATCCAAAGGTCAACAAACTAATGATGTTGGTACTTCCCCCATCCATCCTAAGTCCACTTTCCACCACAAGCCTTATCATATTCCTAAAACATAAGTTGCCATTCCACCTTCATTATCTTACAAGGGAAAAAATAATGTTACCGCACACCTTCCACCATCCAATTTACCCCCATTTTTTCTAACTCCCATATCTCTCCATTGAATTTTCCACCATTGCTTCCAACACCTAATATCCCAATCATTCACAAATACCCTAAATATCCTAGTCATGACCAACAAATGCACACGTTGTGTAAACATAAAGCTTCCACTCATTCCATCCACCCCATGGGATTCAAAAATAAACATTTGGATGCCTCCTTTCATAAAGCCAAAAATCCTAAGGGTCCTAGTCCCTTAGGGTACAAAGGAAAGAAACCAAAGAAAAATACATTGAAAATTCCACCCAAACCCATACCTTCGAAAGTAAAGTCAAAAACTAAAATGATATGGGTCCTTGAACAAAAATACAACTCAAATGAGGCATCCACCTCTCAAAAATCCCAGCCATCCTCCTCATCCCTTCAAAAATATCATTCCATACAAAAATATCAAATTCCTTCATCCCACATAAAAAGAAAAAATCATAAAAACACTAAGTCTATGTGGGTCCCTAAATGCTTACATCATCCATCCACTAAGAAAACATTAACATTGCTTCCTACCCCACCATCCATTCAAAAGCTTCAATTTTTTTCACAATGTGTATAGCTGTTGTTCATGATTCCTTTCCATATCCCCACCACCCCATCATTCAACTATTTTCCTGCATATTTCACTCACCCTATCCCTATGGTCCATGCTTTTGCATAAAAAATTTCACCCATCTTCCTTGCGTTAGTCCTACATAATCCACATCATAATCCATTATCCCACCTTTCATAATCCACTATCTACTTAATTTATCTCACTCTCACGCAATCGCCCTGCCAACATCAATGAGCACAAAGAATTGACATGATCCATGTGATGACATCATGCTCTAATGGGACTATCACTTATCATGGAACTAGATTCTTGAGTCCCTCTCATCCATATTGCACCTCTTCTATTCAAAAAAATTAAAAAGGTAAAAAAATTAAAAAAAGCAAAAAACAAAATGAAAAAAAAAGAGAAACAGAGAAATCCCTTCGTCCAATGATGAAAACTTGGTAAACAAGCATCTTGGATAAGTACCATGATGAAAGCCTATCAAACATGCATCATGTGTAGATTGATCTTCTATGAAACTTACACTTGGGGGTGCAATGTCTCATCCAACCTATCATTTTCATCCTATCATTCCATATTAATCCTACCATTTCCATGCCATCTTACCATCCTTACCCACACCTACATAAACCTATCAAGTCCATTCACCCTAACTCCCTCCTTTTGATCTTGATAAAGATTGGGGGATAAATTTTTGACACACATTTTGGATATATTTTGATAAACCTCATCCTTCCAAACAAGCCTATCATTATCATATTGTCATAAGCCTTGTCCAGAAAAAATATTAAGTATTATACCTAGAATAGGGCATGTCATTCATATGTGACATAGTCTTTGGAGATAACATCTTTGCTCTCTTATGATGCATACATCTATTCCATCACTCACCCTTCCATCCATCAATCTCATCTATCTCCTTGCACCTAGACATGGTTTTACCTTGTCATTGGTATCTAGCACAAAGGCTACCCAAATTTTCATTAATTGACATCTAAACTTTTTTTAATAACTCCAAAAAAATTAAAATATGTCAAAATCTGAAAAAATCAAAATATGTCAAAATCCAAAAAATTCAGTATATGTCAAAATCCAAAACAAATCAAAATATGTCAAAATCCAAAAAAATAAAAACATGTCAAAAACACAAAAACATCCAAATACCACTCAAAAATCCCAAAACAGAGTCAAATTCAGTCATGTCAGTCAATCCATGTCATTTTCAAACTATGTTGCCTCTACGACTAAACATGGGCAAGGCCATCTGTTGATGAGGCCTCAAGGCCACCTAGGTCATTCGTTTAGGTTTTCTTGCATCAACCACAATAAGTCAGACATTTCTGTCAAACACACAACCAATCATATAAACATCAGACGAGTCACACATCAACAAGACAATCAATCCAACAAGGTCACTCATTCAAATAAAACAAATAGTCAAAATAGTCAAACATATGTCTTATACAAGATGTGTCCTTCCCGAAACCTAAAATTTAATTTAGTCAAACTATCACCATTCACCTTAAATAGGATGTGTCTTTCCTAAAACTAGGCTTCCTCAATTGCATAACCCTCAAACAAATCAAATTTTGGCAAAACACTCTTATTGGCTATTGACATTGTGGCTTATTTCATCTTATCTTTATTTTGGAATTTGTCTTTGAGTCACATTACTAGTTCCTCAGGGATGTCCCATGAAGCATTTAGAGGAGCAAGGATGTCTCGTGGCTCTTTTCTTTGACTATTATTTGTGAATTGTCTTGGAGAAACGATAGGGGCAACTTGGCCTTTAGTATGAGCTAGGAAATTCCATATTTGTGACTGTTTATTTTGCAAGTGGATGAACTTACACACTTTGGTCTATATCATACCATGGTTTTTTTTGTCTATTTGTACTTGTGATCCCTTTAAAATGCTACTCCTAATGTGAGATGCTAGATAAAAACTAATAATGCAATGAGAAGAAGTAATAAGATAAAAGGGCACCTTAATGATTATCCTAAGAAAATGGACAATATGAAAACAAGATAAAAACAAATGAAATTCTACTTATACCTTCATGTTGTTGCTTCCTTGGTTGGCCCTTGATTTTTGAAGAGTTGTGTGCTCCTTGGATGGCAATGTAATTGAATGGATGCAAGATGAATTGATGATGCTAAATGCTATGATAGATGAGAGCTTGAATGGCAATTTTGCAAGAATTTTGTTGCAAAAGACTTGATTCCCCCAATTGAGGGAAAATGAAGGAGTATTTATAGGGTAATTTGAATTCTCTAGATAATTCAATGGTTGGGATTGATCCAACAAGGTCAAGATGAAGGGCTATGGTGAGTTGAGGACTGACAAGCCCTCAAATCTTGACATGTGGAAGGTGAGATGTCTTAGGGTGGAGTTATGTGGAAATGAGGTGGAAAGGAAGTACATGAAGTGGATCTTGGGGGATGAGAATATTCCTTGGAGGAATAAAAGTGAATTAAAAATTCACAATGATTGGAGGAATCTAGTGGATAAGAGAGGGTTTCCAAAAATATGGAGATTTTGTCACATGTGGGTGATGTGACAAGTCCAAGGTTCTAGAAGCCTTGGGCACATGTAAAATGATATGTCACATTTGCATGGGGGATGAGGAAGACCTTGTAAAGACAAAAGTGAATTAAAAATTGACATGGGGAAGAAAGGAACCTTGGTTAAATAAATGTGAATTAAAAATTCACATGGGGAAGGGAGTAAAGGCTAAAAATGGTAAGTGGGAAGGTTGACCAGAAAAGGTAAGCTAAATATGCTTAATGATTCTGATTAAGGTAGTGAAAACACATGATTAGGATAATTAATGAGAGATTAGGGACAAGTGGGAGATTATGGAGGATGTGACACTTAATCTTGATTAAGTGGTGCACATCCTAATCACTAATTAATTAATTTAATCCGGATTAGAAGAGGGTAATGGAGAATGTGACAAGGAGAGAGAAAAAGAGGAATTAAAATTTGGTTTTATTCCAAATAGGTTAAATGATCAAATTAAATAATTTTTCATGTTTATTTAATTTAGAGAAGGAAAGGGGGTAAGGTAAAGTATTTAATTTATTTAGTTACATATTTTAGGAACCTTAGGTAGAAAATGAAATATTGATTAAATAAATTATTTAATCACAATTAATGAAATAGATGAATAGAGTAGACGATTTTGATCATATTGAAGTGATCAAATTTGGATGTCTACATTTTTCCCCTCTTCGAAGTACTGTTAGAATAACCGTGCTTTGAAGAAAGGAAAGTGCAGATGACTCTATAGAGGAAGTAACCAGAAGATGATACCCCAACGTGAGGAGGAGCACATGAGCTATCTAAATTAGTAGGAAAATGGATGAAGATGCCCCAATATTGGAAGGGGTTGACTATGGCCAAGAAAAATAGATTAATGTGAAGGGTATGCCCCCTCGAGAGGATGACGGGGGAGAAATAGGGGTCGTGGGTGACTTCTTGATAGGAAGAAATGGATGGGATGGTTGGAAAGAGGGCAAAAAGTTAGACAAGTTTTCCTTTTAAACGAAGTGAATCGGACAAACGGGGTGCAAATGGTGACCTCGGGAAGGAGAGAGATTAGTTGGAGGAAAAAAAATGTTTTTAAAAAAAAGATGGGCTTGTGTCGGGGTTGGGTTGGTTCGCCCCATGGTAGGGGCGAGTCCACCCCATGACAGGGGTAGGTCCACCCCAGCTAGGGGTGTGTCTGCCTTGCTGCAGGGGTGGACAGTCACCACGGAGGCTAGCGGTGGTGCCGCCCGGTGGCCAGCGGCAGCGACACCGCCCTAGCTAGCGGGGCCACCTCAGCTAGGGGTGGGTCTGCCCCACTATAGGGGTAGGTCCTCCCTGCTGTAGGGGCGGGTCTACCTCGCGGTAGGGGTAGGTCCGCCCCGCCATAGGGGCGGGTCCACCTCGCCGTAGGGGCGAGTCTGCCCTGCTGTAGGGGGTGGATCCGCCTCAGCCCGAGGGGAGGAGGAATGGGGGGAAAGAGAGAGAAGAAGATGGGAAGAAAAAGAGAAGAAAGAGAAAGTCCCATAACTAGGAAAGTTTTGACAAGATGAAAGTTATAATGAGGGATGAGATGATGAAAGGGAATATGATGATAGATAATAAATTATGATAAGTGATGGGAGGTAAAAGTGAGCACAAACGAACTCAAGGACAAATATGACATTGCCCCAGTCAAGCTACAAGCCAGGCTGGGTGGATGGTTGATGGAGCATTGTTTGACAAGGACATGATATATCTTAAAACAACACAAGGATGGGGAATGATGCATCCTGATGAGGATGAGGATGAGTGTTGTTGACGAGGGAATGAGACATCCCAAAATAACACAAGGATAGGGAAAGATACATCCGAATGAGGATGAGGATGAGTGTTGTTGACGAGGGGAATGATACATCCTAGAACAACACAGGGATAGGGAAGGATACATCCTGATGAGAGTGTTGTTGATGAGGGAAGGATACATCCGAAAACAACACAAGGATAGGGAAGGATACATCCCAGAGATGATAATGATGAGGATGATGAGGATGATTGGATCAAGGCTTGTAGCAAGGCTAAGACCAAGAGTGTGATTAGATTATTTGAATGGATGAGGATGGGGGAGATATACAAGATGATGGAATGGAAAATGAAATGCAATCCTAATGCAATTTTCCATCCTTAGAGCACTGATTTTTGCTATAGCATAAGACACCGAGCATCAGGGTATGTAAACCAAGATGAATTAGTGTCTAATGCATAAAACAAGCACAACAAACAAGAAGGCTATCCCAACACCCCAAAATCATGATGACTTTGGTCAGGCCAGGTATTGGAATAACCACAAGCACAACAGGATGCCCCAGCATAACGCAAGACCACAGGGGTCTTGGTGGGTACTACATTGGACAACCAAGAAGATAGAAACATAAAAAAGAGATCAAAATACGCCCTTATGTGTACAAGTCAAAGAAGACCATGATATGATGGATCAAGGTGACCATGACAAGTGATGATAGGGAGTTCAAATGATAAAAAAAATTCAAAAGCATCAAAAGATTAGAATCAATTTCAAACATCCTTTGCCATAGGATCAAGATGATGGATGGGGTTGATATGGTCTATTAGGAAGGATACATCCTATTGAGACCAAAGATGGAGGATATATGGTTTTATCAACATGACGTAGGATACTGGAAACTGATTGGATCTCGTGATAGGAATGACTTTGTTTTATAAGCACCAGCTCAGATGGGGACATACTTGATGATACAACAAGATGACATGACACAAGAATCAACCTAAAGACCTAGGAGCTCGAGGGTTGATCGAAGATCAACCTTGCCTATGTGAAAGCGTGGAGCCCTTGTACTTCAAGAAAAGACCATGATAAAAGTGGAAAGAGGAAAATGAAGACCTCAATGGATGACAAAGACCAGATGGAAAAAATGCCCAGGGGGTGGACCAAATAATTGACCGTGCCTACGTGAAAGCACAGGGGCAATGTAGTGTGACACAAGGCCAAAAGACGGTCAATGGAAGAGGACAAAACAAACAAAAGACAAAATGTTAGGGGTGAATCAAATGATCGACCTTGCCTATGTGAAAGTGCAAGGGAAATGTAGTTTGACACATAGACCGACGATAGACAATGGATGAGGGGTGATGAGATGACTAGGATAAATGGAAAAAAGAATGGAGCCGATATGATGAGACAAAATAGACTTGTAGGATTGGATAGGATGATAGTTGATATGTGTAAGATATGTAGGATGTGAAGCTTAGGGATGGGATAGGTAATTTAGATCATTATAATATGAATTTGAAAGGTGAGATGATGGATAGATGAGCAATGAAGATGTGAGAAAAATGTGGTAAATAGATAGGAGGGATGAATTACAATGTGAATGGCATTGGGTTGCATGTGGGTAGTCGATAGCTAGATACCAATGACAAGGGATAATAGAGGGAAATGGATGGATGGATAAGAAGATGTTAGGATAGCTGGATAGATGAGATGAAGATTGAGGTGATATTGTAAATATGTGAGAAATAGATAGGAATGATGATAGTGAGATAGCATGGCATTGGATTTCATGGGGGTAGCCGATAGCTAGATACCAATGACAAGGGATGATGAGATAGAAGGAAATGGATGGATGGATAAAGATTGGGAGATAGAAAGATGCGAGGATAGGTGGATAGAGGGATACAAAATTGGAGGGATGGAATTGAGTATTGGATGGATAAATGGATGGGGAGGAAGGATGGGCAAGATGGGGAGATGGAGAGGATTACCTAGAGTAATGGATGGACAATGTCTCAAGGACCAAGACACAAAGAAGGAGATGCCCCCACTCTAGATGTGTCATGTGTGATGAGGCAAGAGGGAAGGAAGATAGAAGATGGGGAAATAAAGGAGCAAATGGATATGGATTGTAGTAAGATGGGAGTATAGGAAGATAATGATTTGGTAGATGGAAGGGATGATTGAATGGACAATGTTGCCAAGGACTCAATCATAAATAAGGAGATGCCCCCACTCTAGATGTGTCATGCATGACGAGGCAGGAGGGATAGCAATATGTGTGGAAGGAATATGATAGTGTATGGATGGGGGGAATATATGCCAAGAGATGTCCAACACATGTATATAGGTTTGCCCCTATTTTTATCAAGATCACAAGGAAGATGGAGGGACTAGATAGGTAGATGTAGGAGATGGAGGAAAGGAATGTGTAAGTGGATGTTGCCCCCAATTGTGGAAGGAGACTAGATGGGGGATTTACACATGATGCTTGTTTGCTAGGTTTTCATCATGGTACTAATCCAAGGTGCTTGTTTGCCAAGCTTTCATTACTGGATGAATGATTTTCTCCTTACCTATTTTTTTTTGTATTTTTTTGCTGATTTTTTTGATTTTTTTGATTTTTTTTGCTGATTTTTTGGACTAGGATGTGGACGAATATGGATAAAGATAGGGATATGGATATGCGGATTTTAGAGGACAGTTGATAAGGATAGGGATGAAGGACTCACACATAAAGTTCCATATGAGGTAATAAGATCCCATGTTTGAAGTGACTATTCAGATGTTGGTACAACCTTATTAGACTGGATGGTTTATGCAAGAGGATGGATTAAAGGAATTTGATGGGGGAGGTATGGGGGATAGTGGATGGGATGTTGTAAAGTGTATGGATGGAACGATGGAGTGGATGTGTGGTGGTGGAAGGTGTTCAGGACCAACATTGGCACACATGGTAGATGTGAAATGATAGGAGGGTTGATGGGTGGATAATGTGGCGATAATGGAGGCATTGGGATAGTGAATTTTGGGATGTAGGGACCCAAAACAAATTTAGGAGATGCAGGATATAAATGATTTTGTGGGGGAATAGCAACTTTGGATGTCATTATGGATGTTTCATTTGAAGGTATGGTACCTTTTTTCTTTGGGATCCACATGGTTTTGAGTGTTTCTTTGGTGGGCCTTTGTGGGCTTTTGGATTGATTGGGATTTTGGATTCGATTTTTCTGTTCTTCAACATGTCTTTTGAAGAGAACATGAGGAACTTTAGATTCATGTGAATGTTTGGATTTATGTATTGCTACTTTGGCATCCAAAGTGCTTTTAGTAGCAATGGGATGGGTGCAAGGAGATGGATGACGTGTGGATGGAGTGATAGAGGTACGGTTATAGGGATTACATGTAGATGGAGAATGCATAGGTATGTGCCTTTGTTGATCCTGATTAGGAGTTATGAAGGTAGGAGGTTTATGTTGTGTACAAGGGAGAGGAGGTGGATGAATGAAAGGATGAATAGGATAAGATGGAGGAGGTGATTTTGGGATATAAGGACCCAAAATAGACTGTGTATATGGGGGATGTGTGGGCTTTGATGGAGGGATATAAGAATCCATAGTAGATGGAGGATGCACAATGATGGATGGAAGGACATAAGGACCCAAAATGGATTGAGAGGATGAGGGAGGAAGATAGATGGTTGGTTTTAGGTAATATGATGGAGGAGGGGGGATGGCGGCATATGACTTGGTAGAATGATGGGAAGTACCTCTTGTGCCTTTAGAAGAGGATCATTTAGGATGTACGAAGGTTGTACCAACATCTTTAGAGTGCGAGTTTTGGGAGACATATCCAAGACCATGTGTTCTTGGATGTTCTTTGACTTGAATGGGTTCTAAAATACCTTGCTCATGAAGGCCTAAACCTTTTCCTTGATAGTTCATGTTCTCAAGCATATGATCTATAGTAGGATGCTTATTCTTTTGGAAGCATGATGCGAGTGTGTTAGCAGGTGGAGGAGGAAATGTGGTGCCTATACTTTGTTTTGCTTCTGTAAGAAAGCCACCACAGATAAGTGTAATGCGACCAAGGTGATACAAAACTAGCATTGGGATGGTAAGACTAGATGGCAATGAAGGATCATGCGATGGAGATGAGGGGATAGCAATATTAGGAAGAATGAGTGATAAGGGATCATGAAAGGAATTGGGGAGTACAATGGGATCGAGATTTATGGTAGTGGATGATAAGGGCTCATGAGATGGGGTGATTGGATCTTGAAGGCAAAGGGGATCATGGGATGGAGTGGAGGAGAAAGTGTGATCTTGAGATCGGGTGGATGGGAGGATAGGATCATGAGATTAAATGGATGGAGGACTATGTTCTTGAGATGGAGTAGATGGGATGGAGTGATCTTGATTTGGAGGAGGGGATATGCTTGTATGCTTTGGATCAAGCTCTTGGCATGAGTCATCTTGTGTGGGATGTATGATGGTGGAAGAGTGTTGGAGGGATGCCCCAATTGGGGGAGATAGGAGGATGGAGGATTCATGAAGGTTATGGGATTGAAGTTTGTGAATATTAGGACTGGGAGGAGGGGATTGGATGTCTTCAATGGATTGGGTGGATCTAGTAGTAGAAGATGAGGATTGAATGGATTCAATGGGTTTGAGTGGCTCAATCATTTGGACGGTGTTAGGAATGGTGATGGGTGGGATAGGTCTAGGATGGAGGAGGGCCTCATCACTAGTGATAGTACATATTAGAGCGGGAGGGCATGATGTCTCTTCTTGCATGAGTCCTTGTGCAGCATTTGGAAGAGATGTAGGATTAGGAGGATCAAGGATGGATGGAGGCTTAGGATTAGGGATTTGTGGATTAGGATTAGACATGGGGATGTAATTGGATGGAGTACTAGGAGGAGATGGAGGATTAGGATTAGATGTGTGGATGGGATTGGATGGAGGACTAAGAGGAGATGGAGGATTAGGATTAGGGATTTGTGGATTATGATTGGATGTGGGGATGGGATTGGATGGAGGACTAGGAGGAGATGGAGGATTATGATTAGAGGAGTGGATGGGATTGGATGTAGGACTAGGAAGAGATGGAGGATTAGGATTAGATATGGGTATGGGATTGGATGTAGGATTAGGATTAAGAATTGGAGGAATATATGAGTGGATGTGTGGATGAGGATTAGATGTAGGACTAGGAGGAGATGGAGGATTAGGATTAAGAATTGGAGGATTATATGAGTGGATGTGTGGATGAGGATTAGATGTAGGACTAGGAGGAGATGGGGGATTATGATTAGGTGAGTGGATGGGACTAGATGGGGAACTAGGATTGGTTGGAGGATATGGAGGATTATGATTAGATGAAAGATTAAGATATAATGTGGTGAAAGGGGGAGTGATGTAGGAAGATGTGGATGTTGGACTAGATTGGGAAGATTGGGATGGTGAATGATAGTAGGAATATGTAGATGAAGGATTAGAATGGGGAGATGTGGAATTAATGTAAGGATATTGGGATGGGGGATTGTGATAGGGAGGTGTGGATGTTGGATTAGAACAAGAAGATTGAGGTGGTGAACCACCATAGGAAGAAATGTATTGTGGGTTGGCGTAGGAGGATATGGATGGTAGATAAGGATGAGGGGATTGAGATGGTGGATTAGGATAGGAGGAATATTGGGATGGGGGATTGTGATAGGAATGTGTGAGTGTTGGATTAGGATGAGAATATTGGGATGTTGGATTAAGATAGAAGTATTGGGATTGTTGATGATGATGAGGATAAGAGGAAGTGGATGTTGGATATGATAGAGGTTGAAAGGGAGGACATGATGAATATGTCGATGGTGAGGATGTTGGATATCCCTTGTCAAGGGTAGCATAAGAACCATTATTGGATGTGGATGAAGGCATGGTGGGATAGTTTGAAGGAGTAGTGGAATTTTGGGAGGCGATTGGAGAGAGCTTACTAGCAATGATAGTGTCAAGAGGATCTATCTAACAATCTTTATGATCAACAAGATTTTAGTTATCATCATCAACTGAGTTAGGATTCCCCTTGAATACTATTATTGGTCATGTGAGAGGGGGATAAATATTCATGATGGATATAGATTAGAAGGAAATAATAGATGACGGATAGAGAACTAGGATGGCTTGGAAGCTCATATGGGGATTGGATGAAAGCTCAGATTAGGATGATGGGATTAATGCTCAGATTAGAGCTGAATTGGGGCTTAGATTGGGATTGGATTGAAGGATATGATATGGATCCAAGATCATGGGTTTCAACTAGAGGACATAAGGTGTTGATAATCAAATTTTTGCCAAATTTGACAGTTTTCAAAAATTGTCAAATTTTGCCATTTTAGGAAACTTCGTAGGAATACGTTTGAGAGTCCAAGTTTTTTCCAAAAAATACCCAATACTAAGATAGGATGAATTGCCCATTAAGATCCAAAATCTGAGATATTGATTCGGAGTTAGTAACGAAAGTGTTTTTTAAAAAATTGTGAAAAAACACTAAATTGTGATTTTGAGGGTCAAGATGAAACTTTGGGGGTTCGAAAATGTGCTAAAAAGGGGTCCAAATTATCTTTGTTATGTTGGGAATCCACATGCCAACTCATAACGCAACCACTCATAAAATTTCAGCCGAAACCCACATCCAAGTCAAAAGTTATGGCCTCCAAAAGTTTTTTGCATAAAAGTCAAAACCTTCAAATTGATAATTGGAATGTATCAATTTGATGATTTGGATGAGGATTGGTGGATGAATCAAATTGATGACGTAGATGAGGATTGAATTGATTGAATTTATTTGGATCAATTGATGATGTATCAATTTGATGATTTGGATTGGATTTGATTTGATTGGATGATGGGATTTTGATTGGATTTGGATGATGCTAGATTTGGATAGATGAATGTTTAGGATGATCAAATTGTCAAACAGAGACTTGGGGTGGTTAAACGGAGGTTTGGAATGGTCAAATGGATGAAATTGTCTATTCAACGGGGCGTATCCGCACTTCTATAGTAAAATTATCAAAAACGTTGAATCGTAGGGGCGTATCCGCACTTCTGCAGAAAAAATGATGAAACAAGGGGCAAGTTCGCCCCTCTGTAGAAAATGCTGAAACAGGGGGCAAGTTTGCCCCTCTGCAAAAAATGCTGAAACAAGGGGGCAAGTTTGCCCCTCTGCAGTGGAAAATGTTGAAACAATGGGGCAAGTTTGCACCTCTGTAGTGAAAAATGCAACTTGGTTTGGATGAGGGATTTTGGCAAGGACTTAAAATGATTCAATGACAGTTTGACTTATCAAGATTTATTGGATCTTCATAGAAAGACACTTTGGACAAGCACAATCCTATGATAAGTTTTAAGGGGTATGGCCAACAAAGGTCTTACTCTAAGATGAACAAAGTTTCTAAGGAGTCCTCGATATATGCTCAGTACGTGAGGCACAAACCATGAAGACTAGTTTGTCACAAGCATGAGTTGGGAACCCCAACGAGATACTGAAAGGCTCGAACCAACTCTTCACGTCTATCTCGGTATCACCCTAGCTTCAACGCTTCACCAATTATGACACAACTGTATTGGGGTACAACTTTGGCTCTCCCCCATTTATATACCCCGCCAGTATGCGTGGTTGGGATCATCCCTTGGGGTGCTAAAATCCCCACGCAGGTCCCTCTAAGAAGAATACACTAACCATTTCCAACTACCCCCTTCAGATCCGCACAAAAATGCAAAGGGAGAGGGTGAAAATGAGTTAATATCCCTTTAGGGTAATACAAATAAAACAAACACAGCAAGCAGCCAATATTACTTTCCCCTATTTATGCTAAGTAAATAGATAAAACAATAAAGAAAGATTTTCAAAGAATAAAACAAAGGCCTTGCAAGCAAATGTTAGTTGTTTATCTTTTTCCCTTTGTGATTTGTAGCAAAAATATAAAAGATATTAGCAAGAAATCTAACTTCACTCACCAACAAACAGGATTAGAGGATTAGAGCTCGAAACAACAAAAGAAAGAGACAAAAATGAAGCTAAAATACCACTTTTTACCTTTTGGAACGTGCTGTTAAGGGAAAATCTGCCCCTCTGGAGTGAAAAACGTTGAACCAGGTGGGCAAATCTGCCACTCTATGGCAAACAGTTAGAAAATGCTAAACTGGGAGGGCGTGTCCGCACTTCTGTAGAAAATAGTCAAAAATGTTGAACAGCAAGGGCGTGTCCACATTTTTGCAAAAAAATAGTCAAAAATATTGAACAACAAGGGCTTGTTCGCACTTCTGTAGAAAAACAATCAAAAATAGTGAAAAACAAGGGTGTGTCTGCACTTCTGTAGAAAAATAGTCAAAAATAGTGAACAGCAAGGGCGTGTCCACACTTCTGCAAAAAAAAAGTCAAAAATAGTGAATAGGAAGGGCATGTCCGCACTTCTGCAAAAAAATAGTCCAAAAAAGTGAACAGCAAGGGCGTTTCAGAACTTTTGCAGAAAAATAGTCAAAAATAGTGAATAGCAAGGGCATGTCTGCACTTCTGCAAAAAAAAAGTCAAAAATAGTGAATAGCAAGGGCATGTTCAGACTTCTACAAAAAAATAGTAAAAAACAGTGAACAACAAGGGCATGTCCGCCCTTCTGTAGTTAAAAATAGTGAACAACAAGGGCATGTTTGACCCTCTGCAGCATTCGGGAGGGCAAGTCCGCACCTCTACGACCTGAATTTGCAAACAAGGTAAACAACAAAAAATGTAAAAGAAAGAGACCCCTTTGTGGGTCCCACTGGGAATGCCAGAAATGTGATCCCTTTAAAATGCTACTCCCAATGTGAGATGCTAGATAAAAACTAATAATGCAATGAGAAGAAGTAACAAGATAAAAGGGCACCTCAACGATTAGCCTAAGAAAATGGACAATATGAAAGTAAAATAAAAACAAATGGAATGCTTCTTATACCTTGATGTTGTTGCTTCCTTGGTTGGCCTTTTATTTTTGAAGAGTTGTGTGCTCCTTGGATGGCAATTTAATTGAATGGATGCAAGATGAATTGATTATGCTAAATGTTATGATAGATGAGAGCTTGAATGGCAATTTTGCAAGAATTTTGTTGCAAAAGATTTGATTCCCCCAATTGAGGGAAAATGAAGGAGTATTTATAGGCTAATTTGAATTCTCTAGAGAATTCAATAGTTTGGATTGATCCAACAAGATCAAGATGAAGGGCTATGGTGAGTTGAGGACTGACAAGCCCTCACATCTTGACATGTGGAAGGTGAGATGTCTTAGGGTGGAGTGATGTGGAAATGAGGTGGAAGGGAAGTACATGAAGTGGATCTTGGGGGATGAGAAGATTCTTTGGTGGAATAAAAGTGAATTAAAAATTCACAATGATTGGAAGAATCTAGTGGATAAGAGAGGGTCTCTAAAAAGCTGGAGATTTTGTCACATGTGGGTGATGTGACAAGTCCAAGGTTCTAGAAGCCTTGGGCACATGTAAAATGACATGTCACATTTGCATCGGGATGAGGAAGACCTTGGAAAGACAAAAGTGAATTAAAAATTCACATGGGGAATAAAGGAACCTTGGTTAAATAAATGTGAATTAAAAATTCACATGGGGAAGGGAGTCCAGGCTAAAAATGGTAAGTGGGAAGGTTGACCATAAAAGGTAAGCTAAATATGGATAATGATTCTGATTAAGGTGGTGTGAACACAGGATTAGGATAATTAATGAGAGATTAGGGACAAGTGGGAGATTATGGAGGATAAGACACTTAATCTTGACTAAGTGGTGCACATCCTAATCATAGATTAATTAATTTAATCCGGAATAGAAGAGGGTTATGGAGAATGTGACAAGGAGAGAGAAAAAGAGGAATTAAAAATTGGTTTTAATCCAAATAAGTTAAATGACCAAATTAAATAATTTTTCATGTTTATTTAATTTAGAGAAGGAAAGGGGGTAAGATAAAGTATTTAATTTATTTAGTTACATACTTTAGTAACCTTAGGCATAAAATGAAATAATGATTAAATAAATTATTTAATCACTATTAATGGAATAGATGAATAAAGTAGACGATTTTGATCATATGGAAGTGATCAAATTTGGATGTCTCCAGTACCATTTTATTGTCCAATGATGATTAATAGAACAATTATTAGTACTTTGGAAACCATTGAAGGTTTTCTTCTCTATACTAACATCCATGTCTTACGACCTAACATTTCTTCTATTCCTTCATTCTCTAGTCTTCTCATCTAGTTTGAGAGCACACTTGTGTTCTCTGAACCCGCCTATCCTCTTGAGGGGGTATACCACTACCTCATTGTCATTTTTTTTCATCCTATTTTTCATTGGGGCTTGTATTGAACTGAATTTTCTTGGTCACAATATGATTAACTGCATTATGACAAAGAGGGGCAAAATCTAGACACATAAAATTGACCTAGGCCTGCAAAATTTATTTTCTCCATATTTCTTCTCGACCTAATTAAAATATTTAAATTATATCCTATAGTCCAAATTCAACTATTAATTAAATAATTCTCAATTATTTAATTAATTTATATATTTTATTCCTCCTAGCTATTTAAATAAATTAATTAAATCTGTTTTATTTTACGTCGCTAATTTCTTATGTCTCTCTATAATTAAATAAAATACTAAATTTATTTAATTAATATTTGTCCACTACTTCCTCTTGATTATTTAAATAAATAAAGTTTATTTATTTATTTAAATACATCACTAATTCTAATGTTTTCTTTTAATGAAATAAATTCCTATGATTTATTTAAATTATTGACCACTTTATTCATCTTCTTCATAATGAAATAATTATCATTAATTATTTAATTGTCTCATTGATTTTTCTTCTGATTTTAAATAAAGTCATTTATTTAAATTTCCCACTTTCTATTTTTCCCACCAAATAAATAATTTGAAATAATTATTTACTATCACATGACCCCACCTTTTTTAAATTAAATTAATTTTTAATTGAAAAGGTCAATATCACTTCTTGAATCAAATAATTTTAAATTCTTATTTGATTCTCCAGCAACTTCGTTTTCGATGCCCAATATCTCCTTGTCACATGAATTCTTGTCCATTATCTCAACCCTTCCTTTCAAATTTTACCATAATGTTACCCTAACCCTAAGTGTTGGTTGTCACATTTAATTTTATCCTTTGATCTTAAGGCATCTCTCAAGTTTTAATCATGGCCATTCATCCAAAATTGACTTTTTCATAAAAAAGGCAATGTCAACCTCATTTGGGGACTTTTATCATCTCCTGACTTCATCACTTCATCATCTCACACTTCATGCTTCAGAAATTAGGCTTCCACACTTCTTCATGCTTATAGAAATTTGAGTACACTTGCATTTTAGATCAAATCTTTCAATATTTTCTTAGGTCTTGTCATAGTCATAGTTGCTCACAAAAATTTGAGGAAAAACATCATTTTGCAGAAAATGGAGAAGGGAAATGAAGGTGAATCATGGAGGGCATGAAAGCTATTTGGTGAAATTCTTCTTTTATTTATATTATTTTCCTCCTTTATGCTTCATTGTTTAGCTAGGGTTTTGTTTATGTTGATAGATGGTCAGCGCTCCCCTAGGGATTCGTGCAATGGACTAACCACCTTTAGTGGATCCGTTAACTCTGGCAGTTGTATCGAGCATAAATAGGTCACTCTTTTGGTAGAATGGAAACTGTGGGACAACAAGTGGTATCAGAGCCAAAGGTGCCAGGTTTGAATCCCCTTGAGTAACGTTGATGGGGAGTTTGTGAGTAGATGGTCAACACTCCCCTCAAGATTCATGGCATGGACTAACCGCCTCCCATGGATCCGTTAGCTTTGGCAGTTGTATCGGGCATTAACAAGTCAATCTTTTGGTACAACGACAACTATGGGCCAATATTTTATGCATTTATGTTTATGGTTAACATATATTTTTACCTTAGTTACAAGTATAGTGACCTAGTATCCATTTTCCACCTAGTGAATGGGTCCTCACTATGTCTTAGGGTCCCCTTTTTACATTTTATTTCACCTCTTCAAAACTTGGTCCTAGTTAACTATGCTAGGACACATTCACCAAAGGTGGTGAATGGGTCATCCTTAATTAGGACAACTTATGAATTTACCTATGGTGGTATTTTAGTGATTTTGAATCCTACATCTGATGTCGGCTTGTGTTATTTAAATTTCAAGATTAAATCTTAAGATAAGTATAAATGTAAGGTTAATTCACATAGTCTCATTCTAGAATATCTAAGAAATCCTAAAACTTTTATGTCACTTCATGAGATGAAAAGAAAGAGAATTATAGAGAATTCAAGAGAATTCAAGGGGAAATTCAAGAGCAGATTATCAAGTTTGTATTGCAACAATCAAAGGTCATATAATCATGTCAAAGGAATAGTGCATCACACATGTAGTTGAGCTTATGTGTTGATGTAGCATTTAAGATCCATTTGCAACAATTGTTTCAAATCCAATTCAAGATCAAGATCTACATTAATCATCATCACTTCATGCTAGATTTATGATTTCATGTTCATGTTTCATTGTTTCATCATAAGGTTTAATTATCTAAATGGGGTTTGACCAAGGGAAACCTCTATTCCCTGAAAAAATAAAATTCTTGCTTGATGTATGATTGCAAGTTTTAGGTTGAAGATTAAGTGGAGATTAAAAGTTGCAAAATTGATAAAATTACAAAGTTGCAAAAGTTGTCACTTATCTTGCAAGATCATAGAAACTAAGATACAAATTTTCTTTATGACTATAGGGAGCTGATCACCTAGGATTTGAGAGTGAAAATATCAAGGAATGGGACCCCAAAAGTGATTTTTAAAAACCCTAATAGGGACCCTTTTTCCACTGGGCGAATGAGTCCTCAGTGAGTCATGAAACAACACTTTTTCAACAAGGTACACATTGTTTCAACATCTTAAAACCTCCCTTATTATTGTTATAAGAGTTAGGTTTTTTTTTTTTATTATCATTTATTCATTTTAGCCCTCATAATTGAATGAATCAACATAATAAAAAATAGGTTCATCAATTTGGTGAATCCCCTTTTGGGTGAACCTATTTTTATTTGTTTCATTTTGGTGAACCCAACCTTTTCAGCATTGTAGATTTTTTATTTTTGAGTCCTTTTAACCATAGATCTTAGTTTTACATTATATTTTCATTTTATTTAGGGTTATTTAATCTTGCATTTAGGGTAAATTTGCATATTTGCATTTCTTATATTCATCTAATAAAAAAAAATGCATTAGATATGAGTTTGTTTTGCATAGTGTTAACATTGACATCATCATTCAATCATTTAGATTCATATTGCAAATTAGGTTTAGTCGCATTTTTCATCATTCAACCTTAGTCAATATTTAATTTAGAAGCCTAAAATCTAGAAATTCTATTACAGAATTGACTGTTATAGATCTAAAACAACAAACACATATAATCACTCAGAAATTACACTTTCCAGTCTTTAAAAACCATGTACAATGACCCATTCGCCATAGGGTGAATGAGTCCCTATTAGGGCTACATAGGAAACATTTTTTTATGTTTCCTAACTTTGAATGTCAGATTTAGAGCTTCCTAGAAATGCATACCAAGACCCATTTTCCACAGGGCGAATGAGTCCTTGGAGGCCTACAAAAACCAATATTTCTAAGATTTTTTGTGCTTCCTAGGCCTATTAGTAGCCTATAGTATATGTGTGTGAACCCCTAAACCTGCAAATGCACAAGAAAAACAAACATGTCAAATTGCTAGATCATAATGCAAACAAGCATGAGAGATTCCCCATGAAATCCATCTATTAAACTTAAACTAGGAAGAAATGAAGAACAAAACTTAAATAAGTGAGTTAATCCTAATTAAACAAATAGAATAGTGATCCCATGGGGGAGTTGGTGCCAGTTGAATGTTGAAATTTTCCCTTTCCCAACTCCTAAGCTGCAATGAGAGTGACTGTGAAATGGTCAAATCTTCCAAAGAGATTTGAGCATAACCTTGTTACAAATTATGTAAATGATGAATGCTTGAGTGATAATGGGAAAAATTAGCTCTCAATGTGAAGAGTAACTGTGCATGCAATTTGTGGATGAATAATAAGGAGAGAAGTCTCCAATTTATAGATTTTAAAATTTGGAATAATAAAAGAGATTTGAGAAATTTGTGACTAACCTTCAATCCAATGGTTGGATGCCACATGTCATGATGTGAATGGCTGATCGTTCTGCACATTTTGGCCAAAGTGCCAATAAATGCATTTAGTTTGAATTTGAATTTGTGAAATGACTTGTTCAAGAGGGAAGGGAAATGAAGTGAATGTCACTTGGCTCAAGGCAAAAGGACATGTAAGAGGCCTTAAATGCCTTGTTGGAAGGACCAAGTCCACTTGGAATTTTTGAATTCAAATTGCGGGAATATTCCCTTTTGATGCCATGTGAGTGAAAATAGATAATTAAATAAATCAAAGTAATTGATTTATCATGCAAGTTGCATTCTCTAGAATATTTTAGTCAGAGGGATTAACTTAATCAAGGTTTTCATTAATATAATAAGAGATTTGATGATTTGACAATTTTGACTCAAATAGGTAAATTAATTTAAATCAAAATTGAGAGGAAATGATTTCATTTATTTAACTAAGGAGGAGTATGTTAGATTAAATCAAATAAGGTTTAATTTATTTAATTTAATAAGAGGAATTTAGAGATTTTAACGAAATAAAATGATTTATTTAATTAAACTGAAATATTAAGGTTAATTAAATTAAATTGATTAATTTAATCATAGGAGGAGGAAGACTTAATTAAATGAATAATGATTCATTACATTAAGAGACAAAATTATGATGAAATGTTGTGAGTATGATTCCAGAGGAAATGATGTTAGTAATCGGGATCAAGTGTGCTAAACCGAAAATGTACATTTTCCATGTCTACATTTTGCCCCTCTTTGAAGCAATGTACTTGTTGCATTGATTCAAAGAATAAACTGCTATGATCAAAAGTTCAATTTTTTTTTCAGATGCCCTGCTACTACCTCAGCGCAAGGATATTGTTGGATATTGCCCCCTCGAGAGATCGGATGAAAATTTTGATTTTTTGCATGATCTCAAAAAAAAGATGGATAAAATGTCTAACAGGCCAAGAATGCCCCAAAATGCCAAAAAAACAAGTTAAAATGCCATAAAAGATGTAACATGGCCCTCAATTGGATGAAAATGGGATCGAGGGACCAAACCCTAGTTGGAAGGTCAAATTAGGTCAACAAACTCTAATTTTCAGACTTAAATAGACCTTGAGGGGTCACTTTCAATACATTTGCAATCTTAATCCTTTGACAATTTGACACCTTGAGCTCTAAGTCTTGGTCATGATGGCACAACTAAAGCTTCCTAGGCACATGTCAAAGTGGGTATGAGTGCATCAATGACCAGTCACTGTAGGACCCGTGGTATGTACCCCTATCTAACTTTCAAATTTCTTTTTATTCATGCATTAAATAGGGTTTAGGTTTGGTTTGGGTGGCCTGATGCTATATAGCACCATAGAAACTACTAAGTCGGGGCTGAGCGGTCTGATATTGAACCGCTTATGCATAAAGAACTGTGCGGTATCGTTTAGGAGTTTAGGGTTTCCGCTCGAAACCTGGTTGCATGCACAAGTAGTGCCACATGGTATAGTTTGTCAAAAGGGGGTGCCAAAGTCTATCGGGCAACGTAGTTTAGAACATTACAAAATGTGCCACTTTCGAGAACATTGTTGCTTTTGCTGTTCTAAATGCGAAATACGATACGGGTAGTAGATTTCTTTAGGGAAACTGACGCGGTACCTTCCCTTATGTAGGAACATCAGTGGTCAGTACTTGGTAGACTATAGGGTATGCACATATATCTCTAGGAGTAGCTTGGGATTCTCATGCTATGGCATGTTGCATATGTCCCTCATGTTCAAGCACATTTGGGTATGATGACTACCCTAGCTGAGTGGTGGCATAGTGAGACGTCATCCTTCTGTCTCCCTATGAGTGAGGCCACCATTACCCTTGAAGATATCTAGTGCATCCTCCAATTACCCATCCATGGAGCTCGGGTGATCTATGATCTGGAGGAGGGTAGGGATGCCTTCTTTGATGTTATGAGCATTGACGAGCTTATCCTTTGCGATGGTCAGATAGACATGGAGTGGTACTAGGGTAGGGATCCTACTTACAGATTGATTGTGGCTACCATTATTTCTGGTTTTGTAGCTCCTAATTGGCGTGGCTGATATTTTAGTCTAGGTTCGAGATTAGCATGGCAGCGGATGTGCATTCGTTGAGAGTGCTTTACCTAGGGACTAGTATTGCTGGCCTCTTTGTACAATGATTTGCACGAGTTCGCTTATCTGGACAGCCGGGCCCTAAAGGCAGGGGATACTCTTCTACATATTTGGGCATGGGAGTGGATCCTAGTGCTCCACCCAGATGTGACACTAGTTATTATAGATATTGATGATCCTGTTGTGTGGCGGTACTATAGGGCAAAGATTCATTTTACCCATATGGGTATGGTTGGTTTGGCTTATTGGTGGTGGGTTTTGGATGAGATGACAAAGTTCATCTGAAGGCCGTGGATGGGCATAGGCCCATGGTATGATGATGCACAATATCTTTTCTTTGCTCATTAGGAAAAATTTATGTAGGGCCAAGAGCACAGTATGGTAGAGAGGTACCTTCTTGATAGGGTAGCTAGATAGTTTGACAAGATGCAGGACAGGCCCGACGATCAGTTAATGGCCATCTTTGCACGTACTCCAAAGGAGATAGCATGGGGACAACCCATTCTAGTAGATGAGGCATTGTCCTTGTTTAGACAGTTAGTGGCTCGACCATGGCCATATGATCAAGGGCCAATAGATGCGGGGGTCACTCTAGCATACAAGGCATGGTTTTGACCTCCATTGTGATTAACACTTCCCGAGGCCGTGAACCCAAATCGGAGGGCTAGGGGTAGGGCAATAGGGTAGAGGTAAGGGAGGTGTACCACCTCCTCAGCAGTCACCTATGAGAGACCCGACACAACAACCAGTAGGATAGGATGGGTAGCCCAATGTGGTACCACAACATCAGCTAGCAACATAGCCAGATCCTTAGGATGCATTGATTCAGCAGCTGTAGGGCTAGGTACAGGTCTTAACCACAGAGAGAGATCAGTCACATCGATAGGTTATTACAGCTACTATTGAGATAGATCAGGCATGATCTTAGAGGGATCAGGAGACTGGTCAGTGGAGATAGTTAGAAAGCACAACCTCCACATCTCGGGGCCGTTCAGTTGATATTCGGGAATACAGAGAGGCTATCAGGGAGGTCGAGTACTATCGACAACATTACCGACAAGTAGCGCCATCAGCAAGAAGAGTGCTAGACTTCTCCTAGTAGACAGGGAGGTGGCCACTAGAGGATCATGATGATAGGTAGGTAGGGGAGGGTAGCAGCCAATAGGGCTATCCCTTTTGATCATTGATAGTGTTGCACTTTTTGATTTATGGGCCACATTGTTGCCCCTATTGTACCATGTATTTTGATGTACACCTGATCCGATTTGTATCATAAAACTTTATATATTTTTTTTGATGATATATATGAGATGATTCGCCTTTTAGGATATGTATGGATGCATTCTAATTTGATGTGATGCTATGGGATGTTGCTATTTCTTATGTTCATGTAATTTGATGTATGTTTCTAATGGATGCATTTCTTTTTGCATATTTTTCATGCTTTTAGTGATGATCTTATGGATGTAATTTATCTTAATGATGGTGTAATGATATGCAAATGGTAATGGATTCAAATGATTATGTATGATGTAATGCTTTCTTAAGATGCCTATAATAGAAAATTTGTATTATTCCTCATAACTTAAGATAATGATATGATGCAATGTGCTAATGATCATGTAGATGTAGATTGTATGCATTGGTGATGTTTCGATCACTGTCATGATACCATGTTAGTTTGGATGGAAGATAAAAGAACTGAGAATCAAATAGTTAGTTAGGATGATGATTTGCATTGCTAGGAGTTGGGATTTTCAAAGGGTCAATTACGTTATGTTTGATAACACACGTAGGTACGATGCATCAAGGTATAAAGTACCATGATGTCATGGTACCTAGTGTGATAGAATTTGACTTGAAAAATAGATAGGATTACTCTTGTTCACACTTAGCATACATACTTTGTTTAGGATATAGTTCAGATATTCTAAACATCTCGAGCCAAAACACAAGAAAGCAAGCTTTCCTATGTGGTCAACAAGATATCTAAAACATCATCCCCATATACTAAATAGAGTGCATATGACTAAATTATTTTAAATGTGTATCCCTCAATCATAGTAAATAAAAGAGACAATGATATTTGCCCCATTCTTTTCTCTCTAAACCTTTTTTATTTAGGCATCATCGAGAGGTCCTTAGAATGAGCATAAAATAAGATAAGCCAACAATAGAACAAATAAAGCAAACCAAACAAGCCAATGTTCCTCATACCACTAGCCAAGACTAAACTACTATGGGGTACCTAATGCTTATGTCCGTCGGAGGAAAGATTCATCCTAGGACATGTTGTGATTAGGGTTTTGATGGGACTGATTTGGATGATAAGCTACCGATTTTTTGAGTTGATCAACTTGCTTGCTTATTGGCTTAGAATTTCAAGACTTTGACGATTAGGTGTTCACTTTTGAATCTGCTAATCTTGCTTCTGACTAACTCCCCAAAGGGTGAAGGTGATGATTGATTTTATTAGGAATGATGACCAGCGCGGGTGAAAGCGAAATGAGACGGATGCACCATTTTGGATTTTTAGATATTTTGAGGCTGTTTTTGGAATTTTGAGATGTTTTACAAATGTTTTGGTACTTTCACATTTTTCAATGTTTTGGTATTTTCATGATTTATGATGAAAGGACTAACTTAAAGACCTATCCTAGGCGTCTCAAGAGCTGATCCATAGATTATCCTTGCCTACGTTATACACATAGAGACCACACAGTTTGACTGATGACGTACTTGACTCAATGATGAGATAGATGGGCAAATAGATTGCCATTTTATTGTGATTGATGCCTAAGGACTGACCAAAATTTTTTGGGGGATGATCAATGATCAACCTTGCCTACATTCAAGCTTAGAGACGATTTAGTTCAAATAAGGTGAAAGACTAACAATAATCAATGATGAACTTTTGAGGATTTTCTGATATTTTCCAATGTTTTTGATTTTAAGATGTTTAGAAAGATCACAAGAATATACATGAATCCGATCTGATGCAGGTAGGAACATGCCCCCAATGTGGTGTGATAGACTACTTTGATGAAGGCAAGATAAACTGACCTTAGGAATATGCCAAGTAGTGCTATGGTGGAATATGATATGGGCATCAACTCAAGCTATGGTATGGATGCGAGCGGGTGGGTGGATGGATGATTAATGAAATGTGATTGAATGGATGAGTGATTCGTGCAGATCCTGGTGGATGGGGAGTGCTTTATTTACATTTGGCACCTATTTTCTAGGTTTTTTTTTTCTATTTTTCAATCCTTTTTCTAATTTTTTTGGATTTTTTTCATTTTTCAATATTTTTTTGTTATTGCCAAGACGCCTGTTTGCCAGGTTTTCATTAGGGTAACCATATTTTTCAAGACTTTTTTTGATTGTTTTTGTATTTTTTGATTGTATACCTTTTGATTTCTTTAGGCATAAAACTTTTTGAGATGGCAACTGCTCATGGGCTCCTACTGAGGCTTGCCCTCTGGTGTTGACAACTGATATGCCCCTGATTTATAGCTTGTGGAGATGATGAAAGGTCCCATTCAGTTGGGTTCAAACTTTGCTTTGCTATTCAGTTTTGGTACATTATTTTATTTCTCTTTCATCACAAGTTTGCTGACTTGGAAGGTGCATTGCCTGATATTTTTGTTGTAGCTTCATTTCAGGCGATTCTAGTAGACTTGTAGATGATTTAGGGCATCCATGCACTAATCATTCTAGTAATTCCAGCTCATTTAGTCTTGTAACCCTCTATTCGTCATATGTGATGAGGTTTTGCAATGATATCCTTAGTGATGGAAGCTCGATCTCGATAGGTAGGATGGATTCTCATTCATAGACTAGGGAGAATGGGGTGGCACCTGTTGGTGTGCAGATGCTTGTGCAGTAGGCCTATAAGGCATGATTTAACTGCACATGCTAGTCATGACCAAAGTCATTGACTATTTTCTTAAGGATCTTCAGAATTGTTTTGTTGGTAGCTTCTTCTTGGCCATTGCCTTGTGGGTAATATGGTGTGGAGAAGCAATGTTGAATTTTGAATTTTTCACACAAGTCACGGACATCATGATTCTTGAAGGGTGTCCCATTATCCAAGATAATGGATTGGGGAACATTGTATCGATGGATGAGATAGTTCAGGATGAACTTGGATATCTGTTTTCTAGTGATGTAGGTCATGGGAATTGCTCTGACCCACTTTGTGAAATATTTGGTGGCAATGATAATGAACTTATGGCCATTAAATGAGGTGGGGGAGATTTTACCTATGAGATCAAGCTCCCATTGGGAAAAGGGACAAGGTGTAACAATAGGATATAATTCTCGAGGTGATGCATGAATGAGGTCTCCATGTTGTTGGCACTATAGACACCTTCTGACAAAGTCTTGTGCCTCTCTTTCCATTGTCAGCAAGTAGTACACGGTTCATGCAACTTCTTAGCCAAGGTCATACCACTCGAGTGTGAACCACAAGTGCCATTGTGTACCTCAGTTAAAGTAGTCAAGGCCTCCTCAGGTTTTAAGCAACATAGTAGGGTTCCATCGATGCTCTTTCGGAAGAGGGTTTCTCCTAGGATAACAAATTGTAAGGACCTTTTGACAAAGGTTCGCTTGAGGTTCAGGTAATGTTGGCTAGGAGGATTCCTAATATTAGGTAGGTGTAAATTTCATGGTACCACAGATCATCAAGACCAACGATTTTGCATGCGTATTCTGACTCTCATACCTTGAAAGTGGGTACGAGAAGCTACTCTACGAGGAATTCATGTTTACAGACATTGGGAGGGATATCTAGCAAAGATCCAATTGTTGCCATTATATCAGCTGCTCTCTTTTTTTCCCTCGATATCTGCTCAAAGGTGATATCAATAAAAGATTCTTTGAGGTTTTTTACCACCTTCTTGTATGGTGCGAGCTTATCATCCTTAGTTTTGTATTCACCATTAACTTGGTTAATGATAAGCTATGAGTCTCTATAGACCTTTAGTGCCATGATTCGCCACTGTTCTGCAATTTTGAGACCTATGGTTAAAGCCTCATATTCTACAATGTTGTTTGTACAAGGGAATGCTAACTTGTAAGATCTTGGTATACTGTCCCCTTGTGGGGTGATGAAGAACACACTGACTCCTGATCCATGTTACATGTGGGAGCCATCAAAGTATAGTTTCCAGTGATCTGCTATGCTAAGATTGAAAAGGGACTCATCTGGAAACTTTGATATGAGCGGGTTGTCTTCATAGAAGGGAGCTTTTTCCAGCTGGTCTACAATAACTTGTCCTTTTATTGCCTTTCATTCCATATACTCAATGTCATACACTGGCAATATCATTACCCATTTAGCCATCCTTCCCGTGAGCATAGCCTTTGATAGTAGATATTTGGAAGGATCTATCTTGGCAATGAGCTTGATTTTATGTGCTAGCATGTAGTGTCAGAATTTCTATGAAGCGAACACTACTTCTAGGCAAGCTTTCTCAATAAATGTGTAATTTAGCTCATGGCCAACCATTGTTCTGCTGATGTAATAAATATCCCTTTTTTTTCCATTCTCATCATGTTGAACCAAAAGAGCACCCAAGGCTACTGTTGTTGCTAAGATATATAGGATTTAAGGTTTCCCTACAATGGGTGCATCAACACAGGTGGTGTAAATAGATTTTCTTTGATTTTGTCGAATGATTGTTTGCACTTGTTGTCCCACCTGAATGCTACTCCCTTGTGGAGTAGATGTGAATAGGCAATCTTCTTATCTGTTAGTTGAGCTATGAATCTTCAGATGGACTGGAGTCTACCTTGTAATCCTCTCAATTTATTTAGTGTTCTTGGGGCTCCCATATTAAGGATTTCTTTTACCTTTGCGGGATCCACCTCTATTCCTCTCATTGACACTATATACCCTAGCAGCTTTCTTGATTGTACCCCAAAGACAAATTTCTTTGGGTTGAGCCTGACGTTGTATTTTTCAAGCCTATCAAAGATTGCGCTTAGATTCTCTATGTGATTTTGTCTTTTCCTTGATTTAGCAAATATGTCATCCACATAATCTTGAGCAATTTTTTGGATCATCTCATGGAAGATCAGTGTCATGGCTCTTTGGTATGTAGTTCCTACATTCTTTAACCCAAATGGCATCATATTCTAGTAGCAGGTGCCCCAAGGATAGGTAAAGGTTGTCTTATGCTGGTCTTCTTTTGTGATCATTATCTGATTATACCCCAAGAATCCATCCATCAGGGATAGCAACTCATGTCTAGTCGTCATATCCACTATCATGTCAATGTTGGGTAGTGGAAAATCATCCTTAGGACATGCTTTGTTTAGATCTCTGAAGTCTGTGCAAATGCGGATGCGCCCATTTGGTTTTGAGACTGGTACAAGATTAGAAACCCACTCTAGATAGTCAATCAGGAATATGAAGCCAACATCCAAGAGTTTTTGTAACTCTATCTTGACTAACAAGGCTATTTGTGGGTGCATTTTCCTTAATTTTTTTCTCACTGGTTTCGCTCCTGAGTAAACAACCAAATGATGAAGCACCACTTTAGGATCCTGACTCAGCATGTCAGCATAGTTCCTTGCAAATTTTACCTAGTTTTCTTTCTAAAATGCCGCTAGCAATTCTTGTTCCTCTGTTAGGAGAGATTCAACATAGAAAGTGATTTGCGATTCTATTTTTGTTCCCAAGTTGATAGGATTACACTGCTCTGCCAGGACTACTGATTTTTATTGATGTAGAGCAATAGGGGGAAGATTGAATCCTCCATCCTTCGATGCCTTAGAGATATTTTCACCATTGGATGCATCCTTTATTTTTATTATTTTGTGGTTAGAGAGTGCCACAGTGTGGTTTTCACTCAATAAGTCTAAGCTTATTCTCGATATTTTTATTTTGTGACTGAAAGACTCAATCATCTCCCCATAATATGCCTGGGTGTCTAATGTGATGTTGAATCCTACCTTGTGATCCCCACATGAAATTGTATCCCTTAGTCCCATGAATTGTGAGAATGCCTCATTGTTTTCGAATGAGTCTAGAATTGGTGGTCCACGTTGGTTGTGATCGATGATTTGAGGGTGTGCTAAGGTGATTTGGTAGGATTTTTGGTTTGACTCAGCTGGTGAGGCACTAATCATTAATAGGGTGGAATCCTCGAAGAGCCTAGGAATTCCTACTATGATATCATCATCATCACTAATGGCACAAACATCAGTGATGTCAAAGGTGCAGTTGTCAAGTGGGATACCTAGGTATACAGGTGGTCTAAGGGTAGTTGTTGTTACTTGAGGAAAGGACCTGACTACCCTACTAGGAGTACCTCTACCATGGATGGGTATACTCGAAGGAGTACAGCTGAGGCCAAGGTTCTGCATTCTTCTTTCTACAATGATGGGCTCTAGGTGTCCATCACTGTTCCTTCCAAGGCTTTCGTTTCTGTTGTAGCCCATACCAAGCATCATTTGTAGCCCTCTATTGGTTTCTTCCATTGGTAGGATGGGTAGGGGTTTTGCATCACGATATATTGAGATTTCAATATCTTCCTCATCAACACTTTCCTGACTTAGATATCCCCAATGGTGGAGTCTAGAAGGATCTGCCATAAGGGTACAGATTAGTGTTTCTTGTGATTAAGGTTTCCCATGTGATCTAGGAGATTGTGGTAACTCTCCTACAAAAAATGAATTCCTTTACAATCTTTAGTCACCGTATCCATTGTCCTGGATCATGTTTTTGATGTTGGATATGTCAGGGATGACGGGTGTCTCTGTCGTAGAAGTGGAAGCAAGGTTGACTGGGTCAATTTATGAAGTGGATGGGCCTTCATCATTTTTTGGTACTTGGGGATTTTATAAAACTTGGCTTCCAAGTTTTTGAAGTAGGTGAAGGGTTCAAGATCCCCATATATAGTGACCTCCTCATTTTGGTGTGAGAATTTGATACATTGGTGATATTTCAAGGTCACTACTTTCATTTCATGGATCCATGGATGCCCTAGGAGGATGTTGTATGGTAGGTCGAGGTCGAAGACCTAACAGGTAGTTTCCATGGTTATCGGTCCCATTAGGATGGGGATTTTGATAGTTCCCTAAGAAACTCTTTCTTGATCATCATATTCCCTTATTGTGATGCTCTTGTTCTTATTAATGAAATCCTCAGCGAATCCCAATTTCTTTATAAGTTTGAGAGAGAAAATATTTAGGCCTACACCTTCATCCAACAAGACTCTTTTGAATTTATTTTTATCGACTAGCACTTGAAGGTGAAGTGCATGGTTATGAGATGGTTGCAGGGGGAAATCTTGGTCAGAGAATGTAAGGAGATTTGGGGTAACGATATTACCAACCATAACCTAAAACTACTCTATGTCAAGGGTGGTGGAGATGGTTGATGCAACTAATGCTTCATCAAGGATCTTCTTATGGGTGGTGGAAATTTTCAATAGTTCTAGGATGGAGATTTGGGTAGGGGTTCTCTTCAATTGGTCGATGACATTATAGTCATAAGGGATGGATTTTGTATTATAAATGGGGGTCTTAGATGGTGCCCCTACAATGGTGACCTTTCTACCACGTGTGGTGACTCCACAATTGTTGTTGGCTCCTTTGACATTAATGACTATAACCATTTCATCGACACATCTAACTATCTCTCCATATACTAGATTAGAACTAGTATATTTTTGCTTGCCTCTATTCTTTCCCTGATTGTTTCCTTGATTGTGGTTCGGCATTAGATTAGTGTATATTTTCAGATCTCGGTTTCTGGTTGGTTGTTCGACATTGATGATCTTATCCTCGATGAGGTATTGGATGATGTTTTTTAGCCTCATGCAATTGGTGGTGGTATGTCCTTTGACCTTGAGAAATTCACAAAGGAGGTTTTCATTATACCATGGCAGTTTGGTCATGGGTTCCGCATATTGCTCGGAGTTAGAGACTTTGATTAGGTTTTCGTTAACCAACTTCTTCATTATGGACTCAATAGATTCCCCAAGAGTTGTGAACTTCCACTTGGGGGGATATTTTCCATGGGGAGGTGGTCCTCCTTGATTACCCAAGTTATTGATTTGATTGGTGGGAAGTGGTTGTTGTTGTGCCACTATTGCATTAGTCTGCACATTGTTGTGATTATGATTTTGTAGTTGATGATGGGTCTGGATATTTTGCATAGGGGCACTGATGACCACTTTAGCATCGACCACGCCATCGCTTGTGATATTTTTGTTCCTTGACCATGTTTGAGGTTTATCATTATAATTGTTGGACAGGTGATTATCCTATGGTGGAGTGAATGTTGAGGTTCCTCCTCATGCAGTAAGGGCTCGTTCGATGTTGAGCACCTTTGGGATTAGTTGATTGTATCACATGATGCATTGCATTTTCAAGTCGAATGCCAAGTTTTCATTCAGATTAGATATGATTATGTAAACATGTTGTTCTTCTGGCATGGTCCACTTGTTTTTATTGGCCTTGGATTGCCATTTTTGTAAGAAGGTCATGAATAGCTCTCCTTTTTATTGTTTGAGTGTTGATAGTTCCTCCAAACTAACATCTACACCCATGTTGAAAGCATAATTCTTAAAGAAATATTCCATGATTTCATCAAATGTTTTAATGCCCGTGGGTAGGCAAGAAAACCATTCCATGGCTAGACCAATCAGACTTCGGGGGAAGAGTTGCATTAGATACGTTTCATCATATGCAACCTCCATGGAATACACCTGAAATTCCCTAACGTGGTTTTCAGGGTTACCTGTTCCATTATACTTGTCAAATTTGGGGATCTCGAATCCCTTTGGGAATGGTACCATGGTGAGACTTCTGTCAAAAGGATAAGGGCACAAGTTTCCCAGTGTTCTTGTTGTTTTTCCTACTTGTAAATCCAACACTTGCTGTGAGAGTAGTTTGATTTGTGTTGTGACATATTTGTTTGGATCAAGAGGTGGAATGGATGTTTTTTTAGGTGTTTGAGGTGTTTTATTGGTGGGAGGGGTACTGGTGGGAGTTTTCTACAAGCTCTGTTGTGTGTTCAAGGCTTGTTGGTATGCCTACATTTGTGTCAAAAACTCTTGTTGTTGATCTTGCTACTGTTGTTCCAACAATGCTTGTTGTTGGTCCATCTGTTGTTGCTCCCATAAAGCCTGTTGTTGGTCAAACTCTTATTGCGCTATTGAAGCTTGGTGTTGGTCTAGCTGTTGTTGTGCCAATAAACCTTCTTGTTGTTTGTTTGTCTTGTTATTGTGCCTAAAATTCTCGCAGGGCTTGTTGGTATGCTTGCAGATGGATTTCTTGCAGTTGTGCTTGGTATTGTGCTTGCACCTATTGTTGGGCTTGTGCTTGAGCTTAAGCTTGAGCTTGTGCTTGAGCTTGAGCTTGAGCTTGTTTCTTTTGTTTTGAGTGCCCTTTGTTGGTTGGCCTTTTGGATGGTTTGGATTAGATTGGTGAATGAATTTTCCATGTTAGCTTTCGATGGGATTGGTAGTGGAACGAGAATGATGCCAACCGTTGTGACAGCTGAAAGGGTTATGGTTGTGGTTGGAATTTGGGTTGTTGGAGGTGTGGTCAAGATTTGAGGACCGATTTATGTGTTTGTCATGGTGGTTTGAATGGTCGTGATTTGTTGTTGTGATACTACGGGAAAAAAGAGAGAATTTGATGTGATGTTCAAATTGCTCAGATCTGAGAAACTATCGATGGGTAGGGGAAGGCCCAATCCAAGAGGTGATGTGGATACAAATGGAAATGGGGTAAGGGATGATATTCTTCCCTAGAAAGAAAAAGGATCAAAAACTCCTGTTGTTCCAAACAAACCACCTTCTCCTTGTGGTAGAGAAATTGGTATGTTTGATTGACAGGCTGGTGTAGCACGGAATGAAGATGGACCGACAGGATTATGGAAGATGAGTGGGACATAGGGGTGTGATGGATTTACCAGGGTAGGATTATTTGGTGCGATGTTGGCAGCCACCTCTTTGTTGGTCACAAGGCAGTGCTTTTATAACTCTTGAAATATGGCACTCCCCTTGTTTACATTTGGTGAGGTTGGTGTGATGGCCAAGGTGGTTTAAGGTATTTCTTGATTAAAATTCGATATGGGGGATGTGTTTGTAAGAGGCATGTCCATACTAGTGCCTGCATCAACGTCGAAAGGGAACTGGACCCCTCCTTCTGCTAACGTGCTTAAGTATTTGAACATGGCACTGACAATTTTATAGTTCTCTAGGTTTTGAACCATTTTCATCATTTCAGATTGTGTCATCCCCATTTCTTCATTTGTGATGTCCTCTTCATATCTCTCCTCTTGAATATTTTGTGATGGTAAAGGAGAGTTACTTGGGGGATTGCTTGATCTCGCAAGGTTTATTTCAAAGGTTACTTGAATCATGTCAATGGAAGTTGATATTTCACTGATATTTTCCATGTTCTTCTTGTATTGTGATCTTGTTTGGACCATACAAAATAGGGATCATTTGATCCTAACCTTTTAGGCTCAAAATAGAAGAACTAGGGAAGTCAAAGATCAAAGAGGGTGGTAATGATGATGGGATAAATGGATGAAGTGAGTGGGTGAAACCTTTTGAAGAAATTTTGAAGGTTTATGCTAAATTGTTAGGACTTAGATTGATTGTGATGGTTTGACTAGGTTTATTAAGTCAAACAAGATTGTAGTGAAGTTTTAGTCCCTAGGAAGTTGTGTTATCCTAGGGTAACTTGCACAAGAGGATGAATTGGCTAGGTGTGTTAAGCCAATCAAGGTGATTGTGAACTAGTAAACCTCAATAATTTACATTATCCTAGAGGTAAATTTGTCCAAGAGATTTGAATATTTTGGCTAGGTGTGTTAAGCCAAGATAGGGTGATGTTGGTTTAGCCCTTTAAGTTTAGCATGAGAGATTTTTCTAAAGTTCTCAAAAAAAAATTTGATGGAGTGAAAATTTGATTCGATGGAGAGATGGATGAGGATGACATCTTTGATCTTAGACCTTGACCTAGACACGACGCCTTTTACAAAACCTTGGTGTTGAAGAACATGCTAGACTTCCTATGTGAGGAAAGCAAACCTTTCAAAAAAATTAGGATTTTGTTGATAGTAGAATGCATACAAAGCTGGATTATTCCTTCAAGCTTTCCTATAGAAGTTGTATACTAGTCTTTCTCTAAATTCAAAAAGTCTCTCAAGGCGCTCCTCATGAGCTTTTAGACTAAGCTTCTTGAACTTTGGTTTTGGGATCTTGACCTTTCAGGAAATCATTTGGAACAACACATATGAGGTTCAATTTGTCTTTTATCTTGGCTTAATGAATTCTTTTTACCAAAGCCACTTGCTTGATTATGTCTCAAAATGTATGCCTAATGTCCCACTTTCTTTCTCATCCCACAAATTCCATTATGTGGAAATCAAGGAAAATAGGGCAATAGTTTCCTAAGTTGACCTTAGTGAGAACAAGTCATGATAAAATTCAAGTACTTAGAAACCTCTAAGGATTAGATCCCTAGGATAATCAATAACACTTGAATTTACCAAAGGCACTTGTTTCCCCCAAAGGGTTTGAAATTAAAAGCTCTTTGTGTATGTTTTTTTCCAAATGTTTTGAGGACCAAGCAATGTGTGTTGACTTCCAAGCAAATGTACAATCCTAGGCTGAAAAGGCAATATTCGTTGGTATCCCACTTAGACAAATCCAGTTGCGCATATTTTGTGCAGATGGCTAAATGCTTGATCACACTGGCTCCCCTCCATCACACACACTTCTTGGTTTAGCCAAGCATTAGTACCCATGAATCTCCCATGGCATACTTTCCATCTCTACAAAAAAAATGCATGTCTAATGTGGGGCGGCTTCAGAGGACATGAAATCTTGCACCAACAAATATAAGGAATTTTTTGGCCTCTAAACAAAGGTTTGTAGTAAGGGCATCTAGTTTAGGGGGTGCAATGATAAAATCCTTGTGAGATATCTCCCAACCCTTAGAATAAGGGCTTTACACATCATAAATATACAGGGGGAGAGTTATCATGCACCGCTTCCCTTTGCCCATGGATTTCACCATGAACACAAATTTATATAGTGGTTTGGAAGAGCTTGGCTTTAGCCTATTATCACTTGATTCATTCTCTTGGGGTGAGTACTTTTTTCCACCAAGGGAGGCCCTCTAAAGGTAAAAAATAGTGAGTAAGTGCATTTGTAGTTCGATCGAACTTTGTTGAGAACAAAGGGAGAACACTCGCAATGCCTTTTTCTATAACTAGACAAGTTTGTTCAATTTTTAAGAGCCCAAATGAAATGTGGAGGTAATCCTTTTGACAACCTAATATCACAAAAATGATTTTGATTCTAAAGATCACTGTAAAGTGTGAGAGAAGTGCATACACATTTCAATGGTATTAGTTTGTAAAAAGGATTACAAAACAAGAAAGGCACATGTTAATTTTAATTGTCAAACCACAAAAATGGGTTCTTTTTAAAGCACCAAACTTGAAGTGTGAGAGTTGCCTTGTTCAATTTTAAACCTTTAAAAAAAATCTAGTATGTTGTTTCTAGGTTCTTTTTAGCCTTCTGTAAACTTTGAAGAAAAAAATGAAATTTGCTTGTTCTTTTTAAACCCCAAAAGAAATCTAGTGTTTCTAAGGAAAATGAAGTTAATAAATTTCCTTAAACATAATCCAAAATCCTTAAAGAGTGTTGAACAACACTTTAGTGTTTAAAAACACTTTGTGAATAATGAACATGGTACCATGATGAATCTCCTACTTTTTTTGAAAAATGAAATTTTCTTGTTATTTTTAAACCCAAAATAAATCTAGTGTTTCTAAGGCAAATGACATTAACAAATTTCTCTTAAAAAGAAGAATTTAAAATCCTTCAAGAAGTGTTGATCAACACTTTAGTGTTTAAAAAAAAATTGTATATGATGAGCATA